>SKCR01029766.1:0-221795 GCA_019454045.1 Zanthoxylum bungeanum
CGACACGTGGCGACACGTGTCATGCTCTGATTGGCTGAGGCTGACGTGGCATGTTGACTCTGTTGACTTGCTGACGTGTCTGATGACGTGGCATGACCCGTGGCAATGTTGACTCGTTGACCGATGACATGGCTGATGACGAGGCGACACATGTCATGTCAGAGTGTCGGCAGCATATGATGTTGACACGTGTCACGGCGCACGTTAGCAGATCGGATGTGATGGTGACACGTGGCACGGCGCATTTTAGTAAAGTCAAACTTTTCAAATTGTTGACCTGTTGACCATGGCGCATTTTAGCAGAACCGGCACACGCTGGGCGTCGCGGCGCGCAGTGCTCCAGCGTCGCGACGCGCAGAAGACCAAAATAACCCTGTTGACGCATTTTTGTCCGGTTTTGCCCCAAATTGCCTCCAGTGCTGTCCAAACTTTATTTATCTGCAAAATAACAATAAAACACATCAAAACGTTCATAAAACTCAAGAAACTATACAAAATATTAAGTTAAATGAGTGGGAAATAGTGATATAAATACCACTCATCAGCTGCATGTTTCATTTATGAAATGTGGAAGCTAAATGCAAGAACCATTTTCCTTAACGGAAACCTTTTGGAGGATGCTTTCAACATCCTGACGGTTTTGTCGTACCAAAACTAGCAAACAAGGTTTGCAGGTTATTCGATCCATGTATGGATTGAAGCAAGCATTGGGTTCTTGGAACTATTGTTTGATGTAATCATAATGGTATATGATTTAATTCAAAATGAAAATGATTCTTGTGTATATAACGAGGTTAGTGGGAGCGCACTGACAATAATTGTCCTATAAAATAATGATAATATGTCATTTCTTGGAAATGATATTCCTATAAAACAATCGGTGAAGGCTTCGCTTTCATGAAAATTATCCGTAGAATCTTGGGAGAAACAACCTTTATTCAAGGAATAAAGATCTACTGGGATAGATTTAAAGTTTTTGATACTCTCCGAGAACTCGTACATTAAAAAATGTACACGACCTGGTGTCTCATACCCTTTGAGCATATAGAGTCACAATCGGGCCAATCCAAATGATAGTCATTGGATTGATGTTAAGAACGTCCTTGAGTATCATAGAGGAACTAAGGATGCTATCTTATACTATGGAGAAAGAGAACTTGAAGTGACTAGGATCACTGCTGCAAGTTTCCTAACCGATATAACTACTGTAAGTCAGAAAACGATACTATAAAGTTTGAATAACGGAACAGTGAGCTGGAAATCTTCCAAGCAAGATATTGTTACCTAATAAACAATAAATACGGGTTATTGTTGCGGCTGAGGCAGTAATAGAAGCCATTTGGGTCGATAATAAATCCTAATAAGATTAGGAATAGTTTTGTTAGCAACTGAGCTAGGCTTCAGCTCAGGCTAAAGAATTAATGGTCTCATCAACGATCCAGATATATAATTCAACTATTCATCTGATTCGTTCGGATCATACATCGTGGCGATGTGATGATCGAATAAATCGCATCAGATGATAATCATGCAAATCCGCTGACGAAAGTCTTTTCTCAGTAATTTAAGCGAACCGTACATAGTTCGGGTGTAGGACACTCGAGTGACTGGCTATAGGCCAAGTGGGAGATTGTTGGATAGTTATGACCCATAGCATCACTATTTGTACAGATCATGGTGTTGTTGTATAAATTAACTATGTGACAAAGGAAATTGCTCTTTTATCCTTTGTGATTAGATCACCAAGATGTATAAATGATATGAGGTCCTTATGATTAGTGTAGGCATTGTATTTTTGCATGTGAAACCCGATGATGAGTCTCAGTTAGAGGCACTACCTTTTAAGTCGCGGAAGCTGCGGGAAACGGATGACGGAAGGGAGGAGTCAAGAATTAACTCATAATCGGATTAAGTTCGCTGGTTTAGCTTCGGGTTACTTGTTGGTTGTCCTTTTTAAAAAAAAATTATTCCCGGCCTAAAACACTCACAAATAACCTAACCTCGGCCCAAAACCCCCGCAAGCCCACACAAACCAAACCCACCAACCAAAGGCCCCACACGCCCAACCAAGGCCCACACGCCCATTCACCCTAATACACACCCAAATTAAATCAAATATTAATTAAATTAAGTATTAACTAAATGAAATATTAATTAAATTAAATAAATAAAGAATTAAATCATTTACCAAATTAAATAAAACATAAAATAAAATCATGCCTAACTTAGATAAACCAAATATACTACATACTAAATTAAAAAAGATGATATGCCTAATTAAAATCAATCATAACAAATTAAAAATATTGACTTCCTAATCTAACAAATTAAATATATTTTATTCCTAATCTAAACCAAATTTGTCCCCCTTCAATCTAATCCTTTCCTTGCTGAATACCAAATCAAATCCTCCTTTTAATGCCAAACTCCCTTCCTTGTGAGACAATGAGTAGCCCTAACCTTTCTCTATATAAACAACCCCTAACCAAGACATGCACTCCCCTAGCTCATACACAAGACTTACACGAAAATCACAACACCAATAGCCCTAGCCACTCATGGCAATAGCAAGAAGAAAAACACAAATAATTCTCTTCATCTCCCCCACTCCACAACCGAAAACAGCACCCCCTAAACCTCCACACATCACCGAAAATACACCCCCAAATAGCAGCCCCTTTCCACCGAAAACAGCAGCCCCTACACCTCCTAAAACACTCCAAAACAGTAGCCCGAATCACCCCCCAAAATAGCAGCCAAATCCTCTTAAAACAGTCCCTAAAATCCTCAAAACAGTAACATAAAAACTGCAATTATAATCATTGAAATAATCACACAAAACTGCACTAAAAACCCACAAAAAAAACACTCAAAACAGTCAGTGGAAACGTCAAAACAGTGACCTGAACAGTGAGCAGAAAATCCATAGGAAATAGTAGTAAAAAAGAGGCCAAACAGCAAGCAAAACAGCAAAACAGTGAGCCAAGACGCTAAACCAGTGAACCGGAGAAGTAGAGGAGCTTTACCCTTCCGATCTCCGTGAAACGCAAGTCCGAAAGTCGGCAAAAAAGGTTAGACCTGAGGGTATTTTCCACATTTGTTTTTTGTTTTATTTTTATTATTCATTGAGTATTGTTCGCATGATTGTTATGACAAAATGCATGTTGTGGCCCTTGAGTAGATAAATATGCATGAATCACGAAATATTGTATGTTATGGACTTAGAATAAAATAAAAGATGTGTCAACTCTCGCGGTATATCGGATGGAAACCCGGACATAAATTTCATAGCCGATTCCGTATGGACGGTAGTATGATCTGTACTCGGGATACAACTCCACGTACCGCTTGAGTAAACAGCGCCCTCTTTTGTTTTATGTTGCTTCGGTTTATTTATTTTTCGACATTTGAATTCTGCATGTTACTTTTGTATGCATGATTCAATCGAGCGCATGGGCTTAGTAAGTCGGATTAAAGGTCCCTTATTTGGAGGGGTTAAAACCCTTTACCACGATGTTTTACCGCGCCGGTTGATGTGTGTTCGGTTGAATGTAAGAAATGTTCAATCGGACATACTAAGTTTGATATTATTGTCTTTATTCTTTTTATGAATGATGCGATCGAGTGCATGGGCTTAGTAAGTCGGATTAAAGGTCCCCTTTTTGGAGGGGTTAAAACCCTTTACCATGATTCTTTGCCGTGCCGGTTGATGTGTGTTCGGTTGAATGTAAGAAATGTTCAATCAGACATACTAAGTTTGATATTATTTTCTTTATTCTTTGTATGCATGATGTGATTGAGTGCATGGGCTTAGTAAGTCGGATTAAGGGCCCCCTATTTGGAGGGGTTAAAACCCTTTACCACGATGCTTTGCCGCACCGATTGGTGTATACTTGATTGGATGCGAGATGAGTTCAATCAGATACGTGAGGTCCCACATTGTGGATTTGTTTGTCTATGAATGTGTTGCATGCATCAGGTATGGTTCCATTCAAACGCATTCTCGAACGCCACACGAATGTGAACCTTCTGTTTACTGTTCGAACGCGTTCTCAAACGCTACGCGAATGCGCACTCATTTTCCTAGTTTCATCATGCATCAGGTCTGGTTCTGTTTGAACGCGTTCTCGAACGCTAAACGAACATGAACCTTCTGTTTACCGTTCGAACGCATTCTCAAACGCTACGCGAACGCGCACGCATTTTCTTAGTGTTTCATGCATCAGGTCTGGCTCTGTTCGAACGAGTTCTCGAACGCTATACGAACACGAACCTTCTGTTTACCGTTTGAACGCGTTCTCGAATGTTACGCGAATGCGCACCCACTGAACTGAGTCATTTTCATCAGATTTCATACATAATTGTTCCTAGTAGCTATCCATTCGTATGATGAATCTGATTGCTTCTCTGTATTACGCAAGACTGTGTAGGTGTCATTCATTTGTATTCCCCACATGTATGAGTACAATGTGTTTAACGTATTACAATTCATATATCAAAGTCGTGATAGCATTTGAGTATTATTTCTTGTGGTATATCAGATTGAAACCCATACATATAAATTCCGTAGCCGATTCCGAATGGACGGTAATGCGGTCTGTACTTGTGATACAATTCCACGTACCACTTGAAAAGTACTCACATGTGTGTTTGTGTCCATATTAGTTATCTTCTTTTGCACCACGTCATAGCATGCTACTTTAATGCCTAATTGCATCCTTAAGTGTCTTTTTGCATTATATACTTAGTTGACTCTTTTATTTGTGCATGGACATGTAATGGCTATTTTTTTATGATATGTCTATGAAATCACATGTTCACCATTATTTGATTCGCCTTTATGTGTGCTTGTGTGGTTAGTGTGTGCTTGTGTTTCCATGAAAACAATATGCCAATGAAGTTGTATGTTTGTTGCTACTTTGATTTACTTTCAAGCATGCAATCTTAGATGTGAAATATATGCAAATTCAGGTGTAAGTTTTATTTTTGCGCATATGGATTTAGAAGCATGATACTCTTGGAAATAAGTGTTACTTAAGCTTCATTAAATTATTACACATATCCTTTCTTTACAAGTTTCATACATAATTGTTCCTAGTAGCTATCCATTCGTATGATGAATCTGATTGCTTCTCTGTATTACGCAAGACTGTGTAGGTGTCATTCATTTGTATTCCCCACATGTATGAGTACAATGTGTTTAACGTATTACAATTCATATATCAAAGTCGTGATAGCATTTGAGTATTATTTCTTGTGGTATATCAGATTGAAACCCATACATAAATTCCGTAGCCGATTCCGAATGGACGGTAATGCGGTCTGTACTTGTGATACAATTCCACGTACCACTTGAAAAGTGCTCACATGTGTGTTTGTGTCCATATTAGTTATCTTCTTTTGCACCACGTCATAGCATGCTTACTTTAATGCCTAATTGCATCCTTAAGTGTCTTTTTGCATTATATACTTAGTTGACTCTTTTATTTGTGCATGGACATGTAATGGCTATTTTTTTATGATATGTCTATGAAATCACATGTTCACCATTATTTGATTCGCCTTTATGTGTGCTTGTGTGGTTAGTGTGTGCTTGTGTTTCCATGAAAACAATATGCCAATGAAGTTGTATGTTTGTTGCTACTTTGATTTACTTTCAAGCATGCAATCTTAGATGTGAAATATATGCAAATTCAGGTGTAAGTTTTATTTTTGCGCATATGGATTTAGAAGCATGATACTCTTGGAAATAAGTGTTACTTAAGCTTGATTAAATTATTACACAAATCATTTCATTACAAGTTTCATACATAATTGTTCCTAGTAGCTATCCATTCGTATGATGAATCTGATTGCTTCTCTGTATTACGCAAGACTGTGTAGGTGTCATTCATTTGTATTCCCCACATGTATGAGTACAATGTGTTTAACGTATTACAATTCATATATCAAAGTCGTGATAGCATTTGAGTATTATTTCTTGTGGTATATCAGATTGAAACCCATACATAAATTCCGTAGCCGATTCCGAATGGACGGTAATGCGGTCTGTACTTGTGATACAATTCCACGTACCACTTGAAAAGTGCTCACATGTGTGTTGTGTCCATATTAGTTATCATCTTTTGCACCACGTCATAGCATGCTTACTTTAATGCCTAATTGCATCCTTAAGTGTCTTTTTGCATTATATACTTAGTTGACTCTTTTATTTGTGCATGGACATGTAATGGCTATTTTTTTATGATATGTCTATGAAATCACATGTTCACCATTATTTGATTCGCCTTTATGTGTGCTTGTGTGGTTAGTGTGTGCTTGTGTTTCCATGAATACAATATGCCAATGAAGTTGTATGTTTGTTGCTACTTTGATTTACTTTCAAGCATGCAATCTTAGATGTGAAATATATGCAAATTCAGGTGTAAGTTTTATTTTTGCGCATATGGATTTAGAAGCATGATACTCTTGGAAATAAGTGTTACTTAAGCTTGATTAAATTATTACACAAATCATTTCATTACAAGTTTCATACATAATTGTTCCTAGTAGCTATCCATTCGTATGATGAATCTGATTGCTTCTCTGTATTACGCAAGACTGTGTAGGTGTCATTCATTTGTATTCCCCACATGTATGCGTACAATGTGTTTAACGTATTACAATTCATATATCAAAGTCGTGATAGCATTTGAGTATTATTTCTTGTGGTATATCAGATTGAAACCCATACATAAATTCCGTAGTCGATTCCGAATGGACGGTAATGCGGTCTGTACTTGTGATACAATTCCACGTACCACTTGAAAAGTACTCACATGTGTGTTTGTGTCCATATTAGTTATCATCTTTTGCACCACGTCATAGCATGCTTACTTTAATGCCTAATTGCATCCTTAAGTGTCTTTTTGCATTATATACTTAGTTGACTCTTTTATTTGTGCATGGACATGTAATGGCTATTTTTTTATGATATGTCTATGAAATCACATGTTCACCATTATTTGATTCGCCTTTATGTGTGCTTGTGTGGTTAGTGTGTGCTTGTGTTTCCATGAATACAATATGCCAATGAAGTTGTATGTTTGTTGCTACTTTGATTTACTTTCAAGCATGCAATCTTAGATGTGAAATATATGCAAATTCAGGTGTAAGTTTTATTTTTGCGCATATGGATTTAGAAGCATGATACTCTTGGAAATAAGTGTTACTTAAGCTTGATTAAATTATTACACAAATCATTTCATTACAAGTGACATAAGTAAGGGACCATTCCGAACCCAGTGGTTTGAGGTCTTCCCTTGTGAGGGGTGAGTGCGGCCTTGAATCTCATTTTCCCGGTTCACACCGGGTGGCGACTCCATTATTCTCCGGTTTAGTCCCCCGTGGCTACTCCGTACTCCCAACCGGGCCGCGAGCCCAGGACAGCATGCGTCGCCTAGTTTCTGTGTCCCACAGTCTAGCGACTCCACTGGGGATAGAGAATCGTCCCCGAAATATTGTCTTGTAATGTTTGTATTTATGTTCTAATTAACCATGTCTATAGTGGATAAAATGAGGGTTTAATCAAAGGCATTTTGAGGCTAGGTAATTGTGTGGTGTCTTCCTACACTCACTACCTTTTTAGAAGGAAAATCTGTTAAGGCATCTAGATAGCCATCTACTCGTAGCCTATTGTGATGGACTAATTTGGATGACTCGTTGTTTATTCCTGACACCAAGCGATAAGAGCCTAAGAGGCTTGGGTATTTAAGTGAGCCTCGCTCCACCCTCCCTCTGGGGAATCTACAATGGGAAATCCATTTGACAGTCGGTCACACACCATAGCTCACTGGCACGTACCTTAGTGTATAAGAAAGGGTGCGCTCACTTGGCCGTTCGAACCCTTGATTGGGGAGACCTAGTTGTGAGCCATCTTTCGCCGGTGAGAGCCTTTGTCTACACTCTCGCGAACCCACCCATAGACCGGGGTTGTATGGTTAAAGTAACAATTATTTCCTTGAGTATGTGCTTGTGGACCATCCTCATTTGGATGCAGTTGGACTATTGTCAGAAATGCGAACTTGGTGGGCCATTTAAACTGGGGCGAGTTCGTACCTTATGACCATTAGGCCCAAAGCTTCTGAAATGTTGATGGGCCATTCTGTAGAAATCATTGTTTTATGTTTGCATTATCTTTCTTTTATGCTTGTGTTTGGGAACATCGTCGTTTGGATCCATTTGGACCATTTAAACTGGGACAAGAACATATCTTATGATGATTGGGCCAAAAGCTTCTAAAACGCCAATGGGCCATTATATATTTGTGTTTAGGAACATTATCATTTGGATACGGTTGGACTCATTGCCATGAGATGTGAACTTGTTGGGCCATTTAAACTGGGACGAGTTCACTCCTATGACAGTTAGCCCAAAAGCTTCTAAAATGATAACGGGCCGATTTGTTTGAAAATTTTAGTTGATTTAGTATGTTATATATGTTACATGCATCTCATGCACCCCATGCATACATACATCATGCTAACCCTTGTGTTCTGAAAGCCATCATAGATTCCCGTTGGGTTAGGGAAGAGGGAAGACTCGCCAAAAGACTGGTAATAGATATCAGTACATCCGATAATGAGGTATCCCGCATAGATCATTTGGAAAATGGTTTCGCCAAGATTACCGAACAGTTGTAAGCCTTGACCACTGCCATGGCAAATATGGATGTACCCCGTGCTGGGGAAATTCTGAGAATGTGAGGCGTGAGGAGCCTCCGAATGGGTTGGGGGATGATATCCCCACTTTTGATGATGACATGGCAGAGTATGCAACATACAAAGTGATTGGGTCTCAGGCAGAACTTCAGAAGCTTTGGGATCAGGTTGAAACCGTTACCCGCAAAATGAGGGGTAAACATGAAGAGTTGTTAGATTATGAGGCAATGACCTTCGGAGAACAGCTGCCAACTCAGTTTAAAATGCCCGACATGGCCAAGTTTAATGGGAATAGAGACCCGAGAGTCCATCTGCAGCAATATGTCTCAGTCATGAGTTCAGTAGGCCTATCACAGCGCCAAGTCCAAAAGATGTTTGGGATGTCACTCGAGCGGGCACCTGTGGTTTGGTATCATAGCCTTGAGAAGAAGGTTAAGGAAGATTGGAGGGAACTAGCTGATGCTTTTCTGAAGCAGTATGTTACAAACTTGGAGATTGACATGTCACTCCGTGATTTGGAGAACACTAAGCAGAAGCCGGAAGAAAGCTTCAAGGAGTATGTAGACCGCTGGAGAAGCCAGCTTCTGAAGATGCAGACTCGGCCCTCTGAGAAAGACCATATCAAAATGATCATCAAGGGTACTAAGCCCTCCATTTATGGTAAGCTGCGGAGGATGACTTCGATGATTACGGATTTCCGACAATTGAGGGAGACGGTTATGGATATTGAAGAAGAAGAGGCTGAAAATAGAAAGTTCTATGGCCAGAATAGAAGGAATATTGAGGGACCTTCAGGGACCAAGCCCGCCACCGCTCAGGTCACTGCCATCAAAAGCAGGCGATTTTCCAACCTTGGTAAGCCTCTTTCAAGGGTGTTCGAAAATCTGAAGGCGCAATGACTTCTGGAACCCTTAGAGGCTAAACAAATTCCAAACCCTGTACCACCCAACCTTGACCTAAGCCTGTATTGTCACTTCCATCGGAGAAGGGGTCACGAAACTGATAGCTGCACCCGCCTTAGGCACGAGATCCAAAACCTCATTGACTCCCACAAAATACCTGACCCAAAAAGAGAACAACCTAACGCACACAGAACTCCCCTACCCAACTACATGATCAACTCTGGCCTACCCGAAACCCTTATCCTCCAAACTCTCAACCACTGAGCTTCATTCATAGGAATAAGGGATGACAACGATGGAGAACCATAGGCCAATGAAGAAGGCAATGCTGCGAATGATGAAGTTATTCCTCCTAGTTTATTTGATCCTGCATTTTTAATAAAGACATTGATTTTGTCTCTTCGTTCGAACCTTTTCTTAATGATAATAAAGACGTTCGTTTTGCTTACTTGCCTGAATATCTTCCTTTCAACCGGTAACATGAGTATATTTGAGAAAAGCATTCAACCTTGGTACTATGAAATTCAGTGATGTTTAGAACACGGGGAATTCCCGAAAGCAGCAAGCAGAAAAGATATGATGATCATTCAGAAATTGGGAAATGGGACAGTGAGACTATCAGACTTGGAAGGGAATGAGTTCACCGAGCCGATTAAAGTAGAAAGGTTGAAGCAATACTTTGCCTGAGGAAGAATTGGCGGAAGACCTAAACCAACGGGATAGGAAACACATTCATGCATGCAAACATACACGTAGCATACTTTGCATTCTTTTGTGTTTATTTTGATTTGTATTCACAGGTTTTGGAGCAGAAAGAGAGAAAGCGACAAAGACAAACCAATCAGGAATAACGACAGCACTGTATCAGTCTGGGGGCGAGGCCCATATCAGTATCAGTCTGGGGGCGAGGCCCATATCATTATCTGTCTGGGGGGCAAGGCCCACATCAGTTCAGCATCAGTTTCTGCTGGGTACGGAATTCTGGGGGTGATGCCTACGTCAGTTCAGCATCAAATTCTGCCGGGTATGGCATTCTGGAGGCGAGGCCCACATCATTTCAGTATTAATCTTGCCGGGTATGGCACTTTGGGGGCGGGGCCCACATCATTATCAGTAACGGTTCGGAAATGGACCACTCTCATATCAGTAATGGTTCATGAATGGACCACTCTCTTATCAACAACGGTTCGGAAATGGACCACTCTCATATTAGTAATGGTTCAGAAATGGACTATCTCTCATCGGCAACGGTTCGGAAATGGACTATCTCTCATCAGCAACGGTTCGAAAATGGACCACTCTCATATCAGTAACGGTTCTGAAATGGACCACTCTCATATCAGTATTGGTTCAAGAAATGGACTATCTCTCATCAGCAACGGTTCAGAAATGGACCACTCTCATATCAGTAACGGTTCGAAAATGGACCACTGTCTTATCAGCAACGGTTCGGAAATGGACCACTCTCATATCAGTGATGGTTCGGAAATAGACTATCTCTCATCAGCAACGGTTCGGAAATGGACTATCTCTCATCAGCAACGGTTCGAAAATGGACCACATCATTATCAGTAACGGTTCGGAAATAGACCACTCTCATATCAGTATTGGTTCGGAAATGGACTATCTCTCCTCAGCAATGTTTCAAAAATGGACCACTCTCATATCAGGCATGGTTCGGAAATGGACTATCTCTCATCAGCAACGGTTCGGAAATGGACCATCACCTCATCACTTGCCGAAAATGGCACTCTAAAAATGGAGCAACGGTTCGGAAATGGACCATTATCACATCTCACCGAAAATGGCACTCCGAAAATGGAGCACGGTTCGAAATGGACCATCATCTCATCTCGCCGAAAATGGCACTCCGAAAATGGATCACGGTTCGAAATGGACCATCATCTCATCTCGCCGAAAATGGCACTCCGAAAATGGAGCACGATTCGAAAATAGACCATTATCTCATTAGTCACCGAAAATGGCACTCCAAAAATGGAGCACAGTTCGAAAATGGATAGAAATCACTTCAGTAACGCCTCGGAAATGGGGTTTAGCATACCGAAAATGGTAAAACCAGATCAACTCAACTCAACACAGCAGGCAAACCAGGAGGAAGCTGGTGACCCAGGTAAGTGAAAATGCATTGCATGTACTTTGATAGGATTGTCACTGTCACACACTGCACAAGTCCCATCAAAGTGGGGGCGACTGTAGGCATTGTATTTTTGCATGTGAAAATCGATGATGAGTCTCAGTTGGAGGCACTACCTTATAAGTCGCGGAAGCCGCGGGAAACAGATGTCGGAAGGGAGGAGTCAAGAATTGACTCATAATCGGATTAAGTTCGCTGGTTTAACTTCGGATTACTTGTTGGCTGTTCTTTTTAAAAAAAAACTTATTCCCGGCCTAAAACACTCACAAATCACCTAACCTCGGCCCAAAACCCCCGCAAGCCCACACACCTAGCCCACACAAACCAAACCCACCAACCAAAGGCCCCACACGCCCAACCAAGGCCCACACACCCATTCACCCTAATACACACCCAAATTAAATCAAATATTAATTAAATTAAGTATTAACTAAATGAAATATTAATTAAATTAAATAAATAAAGAATTAAATCATGTACCAAATTAAATAAAACATAAAATAAAATCATGTTTAACTTAGATAAACCAAATATACTACATACTAAATTAAAAAAGATGATATGCCTAATTAAAATCAATCATAACAAATTCAAAATATTGACTTCCTAATCTAACAAATTAAATGCCTAATCCTAACCAATCAAATATATTGTATTCCTAATCTAAACCAAATTTGTCCCCCCTCAATCTAATCCTTTCCTTGTTGAATACCAAATCAAATCCTCTTTTTAATGCCAAAATCCCTTCCTTGTGAGACAAAGAGTAGCCCTAACCTTTCTCTATATAAACAACCCCTAACCAAGACATGCACTCCCCTAGCTCATACACAAGACTTACACGAAAATCACAACACCAAGAGCCCCAGCCAGCCACGGCAATAGCAAGAAGAAAAACAAAAATAATTCTCTTCATCTCCCCCACTCCACAACCGAAAATAGCACCCCCTAAACCTCCACACATCACTGAAAATACACCCCCAAACAGCAGCCCCTTTCCACCGAAAACAGCAGCCCCTACACCTCTTAAAACACGCCAAAATAGCAGCCCAAATCACCCCCAAAACTGCAGCCAAATCCTCTTAAAACAGTCCCTAAAATCCTCAAAATAGTAACATAAAAACTGCACTTATAATCATTGAAATAATCACACAAAACTGCACTAAAAACCCACCAAAAAACACTCAAAACAGTCCGTGGAAACGTCAAAACGGTGACCTGAATAGTGAGCAGAAAATACATAGGAAACAGCAGCAAAACGGACGCCAAACAGCAAGCAAAACAGCAAAACAGTGAGCCAAGACGCTAAACCAGTGAACCGGAAAAGTAGAGGAGCTTTACCCTTCCGATCTTCGTGAAAATGCAAGTCCGAAAGTCGGCAAAAAAGGTTAGACCTGAGGGTATTTTCCACATTCATTTTCTGTTTTATTTTTATTATTCATTGAGTATTGTTCGCATGATTGTTATGATAAAATGCATGTTGTGGCCCTTGAGTAGATAAATATTCATGAATCACGAAATATTGTATGTTGTGGACTTGGAATAAAATAAAAGATGTGCCACCTCTCGCAGTATATCGGATGGAAACCTGAACATAAATTTCATAGCCGATTCCGAATGGACGGTAGTATGATCTGTACTCGGGATACAACTCCACGTACCGGTTGAGTAAATGGCGCCCTCTTTTGTTTTATATTGCTTCGATTTATTTATTTTTCGTCATTTGAATTCTGCATGTTACTTTTGTACGCATGATTCAATCGAGCGCATGGGCTTAGTATGTCGGATTAAAGGTCCCCTATTTGGAGGGGTTAAAACCCTTTACCACGATGCTTTGCCGCGCCGGTTGATGTGTGTTCGGTTGAATGTAAGAAATGTTCAATCGGACATATTAAGTTTGATATTATTGTCTTTATTCTTTGTATGAATGATGCGATCAAGTGCATGGGCTTAGTAAGTCGGATTAAATGTCCCCTATTTGGAGGGGTTAAAACCCTTTACCACGATGCTTTGCTGCGCCGGGTGATGTGTGTTCGGTTGAATGTAAGAAATGTTCAATCGGACATACTAAGTTTGATATTATTGTCTTTATTCTTTGTATGCATGATGTGATCGAGTGCATGTGCTTAGTAAGTCAGATTAAGGGCCCTCTATTTGGAGGGGTTAAAACCCTTTACCACGATGCTTTGCCACGCCGATTGGTGTATACTCGATTGGATGCGAGATGAGTTCAATCGGATACGTGAGGTCCCACATTGTGGATTTGTTTGTCTATGAATGTGTTGCATGCATCAGGTCTGGTTCCATTCGAACGCGTTCTCGAACGCCACACGAACGTGAACCTTCTGTTTACTGTTCAAACGCGTTATCAAACGCTACGGTAATGCGCAAGCATTTTCCTAGTTTCATCATGCATCAGGTCTGGTTTTGTTCGAACGCGATCTCGAATGCTATACGAACGTGAACCTTTTGTTTACCGTTCGAACACGTTCTCAAATGCTACGTGAACGCGCACGCATTTTCTTAGTGTTTCATGCATCAGGTCTCGCTCCGTTCGAACGCTATACGAACATGAACCTTCTGTTTACCATTCGAACGCGTTCTCGAACGCTACGCGAACGCGCACCCACTAAACTTAGTCATTTTCATCAGATTTCATACATAATTGTTCATAGTAGCTATCCCTTCGTATGATGAATCTGATTGATTCTCTATATTACGCAAGATTGTGTAGGTGTCATTCATCTGTATTCCCCACATGTATGAGTACAATGTGTTTAACGTATTACAATTCATATATCCATGTCGTGATAGCATTTGAGTATTATTTCTTGTGGTATATCGGATGGAAACCCATACATAAATTCCGTAGCTGATTCCGAATGGACGGTAATGCGGTCTGTACTTGGGATACAATTCCACGTACCACTTGAAAAGTGCTCACATGTGTGTTTGTGTCCATATTAGTTATCTTCTTTTGCACCACGTCATAGCATGCTTACATTAATGCCTAATTGCATCCTTAAGTGACTTTTTGCATTATATACTTAGTTGACTCTTTTATTTGTGCATGGACATGTAATGGCTTTTTGTTTATGATATGTCTATGAAATCACATGTTCGCCATTATTTGATTCGCCTTTATGTGTGCTTGTGTGGTTAGTGTGTGCTTGTGTTTCCATGAATACAATATGCCAATGAAGTTGTATGTTCGTTGCTACTTTGATGTACTTTCAAGCATGCAATCTTAGATGTGAAATATATGCAAATTTAGGTGTAAGTTTTATTTTTGCGCATATGGATTTAGAAGCATGATACTCTTGGAAATAAGTGTTACTTAAGCTTCATTAAATTATTACACAAATCCTTTCATTACAAGTGACATAAGTAAGGGACCATTCCGAACCCAGCTGTTTGAGGTCTTCCCTTGCGAGGGGTGAGTGCGGCCTTGAATCTCATTTTCCCGGTTCACACCGGGTGGCGACTCCATTATTCTCCGGTTTAGTCCCTTGGGGCTACTCCGTACTCCCAACCGGGCCGCGAGCCCGGGAAAGCATGTGTCGCCCATTTTTTGTGTCCCACAATTAGTTCATAGATTGAGATGATATGAGACAATATCAGTCCAAGAAGGATTAATCATTAAATATCCCTAGTCAGAGTATTATCGAGATTGGACATCGATAATGCGCAAAAGACTAGTATTACACTTGTGTGCGTTGTGAGGGCATAACGGCATAGTTCTCATATATTTGGGTATAGGATACTCATGCAAGTGTAATAGGAGGTTGTGTTTTACCGATAGTACGGAAAACAGCTTCGCTCTGGATAGACCCCTCATAATTCCATTGGTAGTATGACTATGTGTCTATGGAAGTCTGAAATCAGGGTAGGTGTATTTGGTCTTAACCTGAGACTTGCACCGCTAATACTTGTGACAATCAATGTACTTTGGTTTTAGGTCGTCCAGGGCTTTAACAGGTTCTGTGTACGCCTCTGCTGGGTATATTGAGAATCGTAGTGTGTTGGGTGTGATGTCAAGACGGAAGTATCACTCAAGTCATAGTGGAGATGATGGTCACGTAGGATATGAAACTGGTTCTCTTATGTACTGCAGTCATCGGGATAAAATGACTAGGTCATGTTTATCCGATTATAGAGACTAGTTACCAGAGATCCGATATGTGCTTCGTACGTGGCAGACACATTTCCAGCCGCAGGCCTAGCACGTGACATCCGATACTGGATTGAAATACGCAATACTACGTATACTATGCCTGATATAGATCACATATTCCTGTAAGGATATTTCTGGAGAATTGGGTAGGCATGGCGCTTTGCTAGAAGCCAACCTTGTCTTGTAAATCGGTAAAAACATAGTATGAGGTACTTACGTGTTCGGATAGTCCGAATACCGAATTTACTGCCAACATATCCGGGGATCTCATAGGTCGCTTCCCGAAGATTCACTGATGACGTATGACTCACATTTTATTAATATGAGATTAATTTGATGAGAGGGAAAATTAATTTAGGATTAATTACGAAGATATTTTATCTCGGATAAAATATCATTTAAAGAGAGTGAACGATTAATTTGAAATTAATCGATAAAATAATATATTTGATATATTATATGAAATTGGATTACGACGCGGAATTAAAATTAGATTTTAATTCGGGCGAACGAGTTAAGTTATAATTAATTCGTTAGCTACGCGAATAATGATTTTGCTAGGCATAATTATTTAATTGCGTCGCAACGGAAAATTCGTTAATTTAGAATTAGCGAACCCGAGCCCGATAGTGTTTGCAAGTGCATTAACATTTCGAATTCGAGTACGGAACACAAGTCACATCAAGCGTCAAATCGCTAGTCACATCAAGCGTCAAATCATTAGTCACTTTGAGTGATGTGACAACTTCTCACTTGATTGATTGAGTGATGTGAATAGTTGATGTAGTGGTTGGCAAAGCTTTAATGCCATTTGACTTTTTGGAAAAGAAAATGGTAAATGAATTTTAGAAATTAAAAAGTGTATTAGATACACATCTTTGCAACCAACACTCACAACTCTCTCTCACTTCTTCTTCTCTCCCATACACGCCCAAGGGGCTGAAATTTCTTCTTCTTTTCACAGCTCACTGCCGTGAGTCATGGAGAAGGAAAGAGTGATTTGTGTGGCAAAAATCAAGAGTGCTAGCACTCAAAAGGGTCTTGCGAAGGTGATAGGGAAACCCACTTATGAGCATGGAATTTCATCACATAGCTTGGAGCTTGCATGGAGGACCATTACCGAAATTTGGAGGATACCAAACCAGTGAACTGATGTGACCACCATGGAGGGCAGAAAAGCTTTTTCGTGTTCATCGCATCGCTCAACCGCTCGATGTAAGTATTCCATAACTTCTTCCTGTATTCACATGTTGTTTCTATGCTTTAATCGATCCTCGGGACTTAGAGATTTCCCAACAGCCATCAACTCAATAAATCTCAAAGATCGAAACATCTCACACTCAGCACTGTTCGGGAATGAAACCCGGGGGTCGAACGACCTCGTCATCAGTTCGGGAATGAATCCCAAAGATCGAAGTATCTCACACCCAGCACGGTTGGGGAATGAAACCCAGTGGTCGAAGCACCTCACCGTTAGTTTGGGAATGAAACCCAGTGATCGAAGCATCTCGTACTCAACTTAGTTCGGGAATGAAAGCCAGAGATCGAAGCATCTCACACCCAGCACGGTTTGAGAATGAATCCCAGAGGTCGAAGCGCCTCGCCGTCAGTTCAGGAATGAATCCGAGAGATCAAATCATCTCTCTCCCAGCATGGTCCGGGAATGAATTCCAGGGGTCGAAGCACCTAGCCATCAACTTAATTTAGTTCGGGAATGAATTCCAAAGATTGAAGCATCTCACACCCAGCACGGTTCAGGAATTAATCCTAGGGGTCGAGCACCTCACCGTCAGTTCGGGAATGAATCCCAGAGATCGAAGCATCTCACACCCAGTATGGTTCGGGAATGAATCCCAGAGGTCAAAACACCTCGCCATCAACTCAACTTAGTTCGGAAATGAATCCCATAGATCGAAGCATCTCACACCTAGAATGGTTCGAGAATGAATCCCACAGGTCGAAGCTCCACACCATCAAATCAACTCAGCATGGTCTAGGAATGAATCATAGGGGTCAAAGCACCTCGCCATCAACTCAATTTAGATCGGAAATGAATCCCATAGATCGAAGCATCTCACACCCAGCACGGTTTGGGAATGAATCCCAGGGGTCGAAGTGACTCGCCTATCAATTCGGGAATGAATCTCAAGGGTCGAAGCACCTCGCTGTTAGTTCGGGAATGAATCCCAGAGATCGAAACATCTCACACCCAGAACGGTTCGAGAATGAAACCCAGTGGTCGAAGCACCACATCGTCAGTTCGGGAATGAATCCCAGAGATCGCAGCATCTCACACCTAATATGGTTCGGGAATGAATCCTAGAGGTCGAATCAACTCGCCATCAACTCAACTTAGTTCGGGAATGAATCATAGAGGTCAAATCTGTTGGACAATTATGACCCATAGCGTCACTATTTGTAAAATGGGCGTGAACTTCATCTATTTTTCTCTCAACTTGGGCATGAACCTAGGGTTCTTCTTTAGTGATTTTTATTTCAAAAATCTAAAGTGGTAGCACACAAAAGGGTCAAAATAGGTGATAGAGAAACATCCCTTGAGTTTGGAATCTCATTCACCTAGATTGGAGCTCAACATACAAATCAAAAGAGGAGCTTGGAGCACTTCAAATGAGCAAAAGTTTTGAACATTCCACCTATATCCAATTCATTCAATGTAAGTATTTTTGTTACTTCTTTGCGTATTCACACATGTTTTATTCTTAAATGATCTTGGGATTGACCTTAGAAACCCAACAATGGTATCATGAGCCGATTTAAGCATGAAATGGACTTAGGGTTTATAATCTTGATTTTGGGGATTTTGTGATTTGAGCATGATATCTTCAAATTGATGGTTTGGATAAGTTTGGAAGATGTTAAATTAGATTTATGCATCTTAATATTTGAGAAAATAAATTGCATTAATTTTTCCTATATTTGCTTACATTGGCCGAGAGTTAGAAGCCTTTTATGTCATGGTGATTTTGATTTTTTAAGACCATTGGATGTGTTTAAAATGCTTGGATATATTGATTTGTGATTTAATTAGATTGAAATCAAAATTGATATAAAAATCCCATCATTTTCGTGACTTACAGAGCATGAAATGAGGTTGATTTTGCTTCAATAATGTTGGACATGTATTGAATATGATAAAGCATGATTAATTATGTAAATTGGTATTTTGGAAATGTTAATTTGAATAATTACTTATGGATATACAGTTAAATTAAATTAATTGTGATATTTGGAATATTAGAATTTAATTAATTAGGTTTAATTTGGAATTGGGCTAAGATTGTTATATTTGGGCCTTATGGGCTTGGTTGGGCCAAGTTGGTTTAGGACAATTGGATTGGATCCAAATTGAGCCTAAAACCATACCATTAAGTCCAAATATAATAAATAGGCCTTTAAATAATTAATTGGGCCTAATGGGCCAAAATTAATTTTATGGCAAATGATGATTCCTTATTGGGCTTTGGTTGCCAAAGTCCATGCCTTAAAAATTAATTGAAAGCCCATTGGACTTTAATTAATTGACATTGGATGATAATTGGGCTTTGAGACCCATTAAGATTAGATTTAGAATCTAAATCGTAAAGGCACATTAAAAGTGTAATTATTTAATTTAGAATTAAATAAAGAATTAGTATTGAACAAATTAAATTGAATTTAAAATTGTAGTTCAATATAATTAGAGAATACGCACTTTGAGTACTTATTCTCAAACGAGTTGGACTCGCGCAAATCAAATCGTTGTTTGAACATTGGATGATCACTTAATTCAAAGATTAATTAATTGGATTAGATTGATTGAATAACTTGATTTGTGTGAATACATGGATGTATTGTATGAATAATGTATATCATATGGATATTAGATGGGTGAGGGCAATTTTGGAAATTATTGTAATAAATTTAGAATTTATTAAATTGGACCTGCGTGTCCAGCCTTTATCTCTCGACTCTTTGTAATTCTCTTCTCACCAATTCACTTCAATGTTAATGAGGTTTTTTTTTATTGTATTATGTAATTGGGTAGAAGTTAGAATGGTGCTAGCCGGGGAGAGGAAATTGAGTGATTTGTTCTAGGAACAATTTGTGAGATATCCATCCGCATATCATTATTATTTTATTTATCGCGCCTTATTATGCTTTTAGAATGCATGCTTTAGGGTGTATGATGAGACCTAATTAAAGATAATTAATTGGTTGCCAATTACGCGAAAAACCCTCAATCAAATATTAAGTGTTTTCCTTCAATGGAATGGTTCTTTCTCAAGATCCAAGATTGACATTGGTTTGTTGGCCAAAGTCCAGATCAATGTCCATCGCGGATGTGTTTGAACCATGAAATCTTTGTTCTATATTGCATGTCTTGGGCAAGTTGTGATTTGTTGGCCAAAGTCAAGGTCACTTCTTCTACATCGACATGGATTACGAATTTTTCCAAGGTCAATGGGTCCCGCTTAACTGGAATCATTAAGCTTGTTGAGCCAAAGCCAAGGCTTAGTTGATTCAGAGGAAAATGTTAGGAAAATATATTAGATATATTGGCATAAATATTGTATATATGTTTCGGACTTGGAGGTCCACCTACGGGATCTAGGAATTGGATGAGATCCATTTGATCTTAGAGATCTACCTAGTTAAATATCATACCGCTTGTTGGCCAAAGTCAATATTGTGTGTTATTTAACGGGATCCTAGCCCACTAGGAAACTAGGTTTCCCGAGTACTCAACAGAGGGTTAAAGGCTCACCGAAAAATAGTGGGAGGCTAGTATTGAATTTGTAATTTCGTTCAAATACTTGCCAAATACGCGCTTTGAAATTATTTCGTCATTTTAAATATTAGTTGGACTAATATTCTAATATTTTTCTTGTAACAGTTGGACTGTACCCAAAAATTATTAATTGAATAGTTAGACTATTGCAATTAAGATGACTGGAAAGATCGGGGTTATAGACATTACCATGGGCGAAAATGTCTTTAATGGCGCGAACTTTCCTGACTGGGATATAAACCTCAGGATTGTCCTTGGGGCTGAGAGGATGCTCTATACGATAGAGAGACCTCTCGGGCCTAAGCTCGGAAATGAGCAGCCACTTGAGCTTGAGCTTTGGAAGACTCATAGCGATGACAACTCAACTGCTCAATCTATCATGCTCGCTACGATGACCCCTTAATTTCGTCGCCAAAACAAGGGATTAGATCCTTATACTATGATGGAAAAATTGAAGGACCTTCATCGATCTAACCTTAGATCACAAATGTATGAATTGCAGAAGAAGCCCATTCGCTCTCGAATGTCAGAGGGTACATTTGTCGATCACCATGTGTCACAGATGATTGCTGACATTGAACAGCTGGGTCAGGTAGGCATAACCTTTGAGGTTGAGACTTCTATAGATTTGATCTTGTAGTCTCTTTTTGACAGCTGGAGCGGGTTCATCATGAACTACAATATGATGAACCAATACCATAGTCTTGGAGAGCTGATGGAAATGCTGCGTTAAGTAGAAAAAGAGCTATTTAAGGGCAAAAAACGTGAGGCGCACTTCGCTTCAACATCTCAGTCTCCCAAGGCTTGGCCGAAGGCTACTGGTGGTGTAAAGAAGAAGAAAGAAGAAGAAGAAGGGCAAGGCCAAATCGTCAAAGTCTTCTGGGAAGGCAAATGACAAATCCCAAGATGTATGCCTGCAGTGTGGCAAACGGGGTCACTGGAAGTATGACTGCCGTGAGTACAAGGCACACATGAAGGAAATCAAAGCGGGCAAGGCACCGGCTTCAGGTATGTTTGTTATAGAAATAAACATGTCTACTTATAGTTTTAAAATTGGATTTTTGATTCTAGTTGTGGTACTCATATATGTACTGATGTGCAGGATATGCATATTAGCAGGAGATTGGCCTCAGGGGAGATTGATCTACGAGTTGGAAATATGACCAGGGTCGCTGTTTTGGCTGTAGGAACTTATATTTTGGAACAGCTCTCGGGGCATGTACTAAACTTATCAGACTATTATTATGTACCTAGTTTGACTAGGAATATTATATCTGTATCTTTATTAGCCCAATGTGGGTATACTTTTGTTTTTAGAACACTGGGTCTTTTATGTATAAAAATGATATGAAGATATGCAATGCTGATGTGTATAATGGTCTTTATATTTTGAATATAAATCAATTTCAAACATATAATGTAACAAACAAAAGGCTTAAATTAAGTAACAAAGATTAAACTTATATGTGGCATTGTCGTCTGGGACACATTAACAAGAATCGCATATCCACACTTTCGAAGAGTGGGTTCTTGGACGGATTTGATCCAAATTCATATGACGTATGCGAATCTTGTTTATTAGGCAAAATGCCTAAAACACCTTTTAGCGGTAAATGAGCACGTGCCACCAAACTGTTAGCCCTCGTTCATAGTGACATATGTGGGCCCATGTCTAGCCAGGCTAGAGGTGGATATGAATACTTCCTAACCTTTACGGATGATGCATCGCTTTATGGTTATGTGTATCTTATGAGAACAAGTTGGAAACCTTTGAGAAATTCAAAGAGTTTCGACACGAAGTAGAAAAATAGACCGGAAAAAGTATTAAGACATTAATGTCGGACTGTGGTGGAGAATACTTAAGCAATGAGTTTCTTGATTACTTGAAAGAGTTTGGTATTCTTTCACAGTGGACTCCTCCCGGAACATTGCAATTAAACGGTGTGTCCGAACGGAGAAACCGAACTTTGTTAAACATGGTAAGGTCGATGATGAGTCGCACAGAGCTACCTATTTCCTTATGGGGATATGCATTGAACAATGCAACACTTATTTTGAATAAGGTTCCATCAAAGTCTGTTCAACAGACTCCGTATGAAATATTGACAGGAAAGAAACCGGGTTTCTCATTCCTTAAGATTCGGGGTTGCTGGGCATATGTTAAATGTTTGGATGGTACCAAACTTGAACCCAAATCGGATAAGTGTCTATTTGTAGGTTGTCCTATAGAAACTAGAGGATATTGCATCTACAACCCACAAGAGAATAAAGTATTTATTGCTCTACTTGCGGTTTTCCTTGAGAAGGAATTCCTAAACGCAGTGGTAAGTGGGAAGAAAGTAGAACTCGATGAAAATCGAAGTGATACTGTTCCTGGCACCGATTCCTTAACGGAACATGAAGAGTTCATCAGGGATGAGACTATACCATAATCTTCGAATACACAAGAACCGCGTAGGACAGAGAGAGTCAGAAAACAACCTAAGAGGTATGGGTTTCTGATCTCACCTCATGTGGATATTAATCTTATTGAGGAAGACGAACCATTACTTATGAGGAAGCGATACAAGGTATCGACTCTGGTTTATTGCAAGATGCCATGAAATCTGAAATGGATTCCATGTACACCAACCAAGTTTGGACACTGGTTGATACACTAGAAGGCGTAAAGCCTATTGGTTGCAAATGGATCTTCAAGAAGAAGACCGACATGGATGGCAACATACAAACATACAAAGCTAGGCTTGTAGCGAAGGGGTATCGTCAACGACATGGTGTCGATTATGACGAAACTTTTTCACATGTTTCCATGATTAAATCCATTTGGATAATGCTTACTATTGCTGCATATTTCGATTACGAGATATGGCATATGGACGTCAAAACCGTTTTCCTTAACGGAAACCTTTTAGAGGATGTTTATATGCAACAGCCTGACGATTTTGTCTTACCAAAACATGCAGACAAGGTTTAGAAGTTAAATCGATCCATTTATGGATTGAAGCAAACATCGCGTTCTTGGAACCAATGTTTTGATGAGATCCTAAAAGAATATGATTTCATTCAAAATGAGGACGACCCTTGTGTATATAAGAAGGTTAGTGGGAGCGCACTGACATTCATTGTTCTTTACATTGATGATGTATTACTTATAGGCAATGACATTCCCATGATACAATCGGTGAAAGCTTGGCTTTTATTAAAATATTCCATGAATTATCTGAGAGAAGCAGCCTTTATTATGGGAATAAAGATCTACCAGGATAGATCTAGAAAGCTACTTGGACTCTCCCAGAGCACGTACATTACAAAAGTGTTGAAGAGATTCAACATGGAACAATCTAAGAGGTGATTGTTGCCAGTGTCACTCTATCGAAGGACATGTGTCCTAAAACTCAAGATGAGAGAGACAACATTAGTCGGATCCCGTTCCCTTCGGCAGTTGGATCGATCATGTATGCCATGATATGTACGCGACCTGATGTCTCATATGATTTGAGCATGTGTAGTCGCTATCAGGGCGATCTATGTGATGGTCACTGGGTTACGGTTAAGAAAATCCTTAAGAATCTTAGACGAACTAAGGATACGTTCTTAATCTATGGAGATGGAGAACTTGAGGTAACTGGGTTTACCGATGCAAGTTTCCAAACCGATAAAAATGACTGTAAGTCGCAATCTGGGTATATATTTTTTTGAACAACAAAATATATTGCTGCAGTTGAAGAAACAAAAGAGGCATTTTGGATTCGTAAATTCCTAATTGGATTAGGAGTATTTTCGTTAGGAGCTGAGCCCGTTCCATTGTATTGTGACAATAATGGGGCTATAGCACAGGCTAAAGAACCGCGGTCTCATCAATGATCCAAGCATGTTCTTCGACATTTCCATCTGATTCGTGAGATCATACGTTATGACGATGTGAAGATCGAGAAGGTCGCATCGGAGGAAAACAATGCAGATCCACTGACGAAAGTTATTCCTCAGTAAAAGTTTGAGCGACATGTACATAGTTCAGGTGTTAGATACTTGAGTGACTGACTATAGGCCAAGTAGGAGATTGTTGCACAATTATGACCCATAATGTCACTATTTGTAAAATACATTGTGGTTTTTGTACAAATTAACTATGTGACAATGGAAATTGCTATTTTATCATTTTGTAATTAGATTACTTGTATATATAAATGATAAAAGTCCTTATGATTAGTTCCAGATTATAAAGATATGAGACAATATCAATCCACTAAGGTTTAATCATTAAATATCCATAGTCGTTGTATTATCGAGACTGACATCGATAATGCGGAATAGACTAGTATTGCACTTGTGCTTATTGTGGGAGCATAACGACATAGTTCTCATATATTTAAGTATTGAATACTTATGCAAGTGTAATAGGAGGTTGTGTTTACCGATGGTACGGGAATAGCTTCGCTCTGGATAGACCCCGCAGAATCCTATTGGTAGTATGACTATGTGTCTATAGGAATCCGCATCAGGGTATGTGTATTTGGTCTTAACCTGAGACTTGCATCGCTAATACTTGCGACAATCAATACACTTTGGTTTTGGTCGTCCGGGGCTTTAACAGGTTTTGTGTACGCCTCTTCTGGGTTTATTGAGAATCATAGTGTATTGGGTGTGATGTCAAGACGGCTGTATCACTTCAGTCATATAGAGATGATGATCACGCAGGGATACTGAACTACTTCTCTATTATGTTGCAACTATTGGGATAATATGACAAGGTCATGATTATCCGATTATAGAGACTAATTGCTTGTGATCCGATATATGCTTCGTACGTGGCAGACACTATTCCAGCCCCAGGCCTTGCATGTGACATTCGATACTGGATCGCAATACGAAATACTATGTATACTACGCCTGTTATAGATTATATATATTCCTTAAAAAAATATTTCTGGAGAATTGGGTAGGCACGGTGCTTTGCTAGAGGCCAACCATGTCTTGTAAATCGGTAAGAACGTTGTACCGGGTACGCACGTGTTCGGATAATCCGACGATCGGATTTACTGCCAACATATCCAGGGATCTCATGGGTCGCTTCCCGAAGATTCACCGAAGACGTTTGACACGAACATAATTAATCTGGGAATAATTAGGAGAGAGAGAAAATTAATCTAGGATTAATTACGGAGAGAATTTATCTGGGATAAAATTCAACTAGAAGAGAGAGAACGATTAATTTGGAATTAATCGATTAAATAATATATTCGATATATTAAATGAAATTAGATTTCATAACGGAATTAAAATTGGATTTTAATTCGGGCGAATGAATTAATTTAGAATTAATTCGCGAGCGACTTTAATAGTAATTTGGCTAGGCATAATTATTTAATTAAATTTGATTTAATTAAGTCGCAACGGAAAATTCATTAATTCAGAATTAACGAACCCGAGCCCGGAATGTGTTTGCGGGCCCACTCGGATTTTGAATTAAAGTGGTGCCCACAACAAGTCACATCGTTAGCTTTTTGTTGATGGTATTTGGTAGTGGTTGATGGCTTGACTTACACATTTTCATTATTTTAATTATGAAAGATTGAGTGACATTTACCAAATCTTGGATTTGGTATATGACATATTATTTTGGAAAAATCAAAGACTTCACTCATTTTCTCTCATCTCCTTGCTATTGGGCGTGAACTTCATCCATTGTTCTCTCAACTTGGGCATGAACCTATGGTTCTTCATTAATGATTTTTTTTTTTCAAAAATCTAAAGTGCTAGCATAAAAAATGGTCAAAATATGTGATAGGGAAACATCCATTGAGTTTGGAATCTCATTCCCCAAGCTTGGAGCTCAACATACAAATCAAAAGAGAAGCTTCGAGCAATTCAAATGAGCAAAAGTTTTAAACTTTCCACCTACATTCAATCCATTCGATGTAAGTATTTCCGCTACTTCTTTGCGTATTGATACATGTTTTATGCTTAAGTGATCTTGTGATTGACCTTAGAAACCCAACAGAATCACCTTGCCATCAACTCAAATTAGTTCAGGAATTAATCCTATAGATCGAAGCATCTCACACCCAGCATGGTTCGGGAATGAATCACAGGGGTCGAAGCACCTCGCCATCAACTCAACTCAGTTGGGGAATAAATCCCAGGCATCGAAGCATCTCCCACCCAGCATTGTTAGGGAATGAAACCCAGAGGTCGAAACACCTCACCGTCAATTCAGGAATGAATCCCAGAGATCGAAGCATCTCACACCCAGCATTGTTCGGTAATGAATCTCAGAGGTCGAAGCACATCGGCATCAACTCAATGAATCCCAGAGATCAAAGCATCTCACACCCAACACGGTTTGGGAATGAAACCTAGGGGTGGAAGCACCTCGCTGTTAGTTCTGGAATGAATCCTAGTTATCAAAGCATCTCACACCCAGCACGGTTCGAGAATGAAACCTAGGGTTCGAAGAACCTCACCGTCAGTTTGGCAATGAAACCCAAAGATCGAAGCATCTCCCACTCAACTTAGTTCAGGAATGAAACCCAGAGATCGAAGCATTTCACACCCAGCACGATTCGGGAATGAATCCCAAGGGTCGAAGCGCCTCGCCATCAGTTCAGGAATGAATCCCAAGGGTCAAAGTACCTCACCATTTGTTCGGGAAAGAATCACAAAGATCGAAACATCTCACACCCAGTACGGTTCGGGAATGAAACCCAATAGTCAAAGCACCTCACCGTCAGTTCGGGAATGAATCCCATATATCGAAGCATCTCACAGCCAGTATGGTTTGGGAATGAATCCCAGGGGTCGAATCACCTCGCCATCAACTCAACTTAGTTCAAGAATGAATCCTATAGGTCGAATCACCTCGCTATGAACTCAACTTAGTTCAGGAATGAATCATAGAGATCGAAGCATCTCACACCCACCATTGTTCGGGAATGAATCCCAGGGGTCGAAGCACCTCGCCTTCAACTCAACTCAGTTCGGGAATGAATCCCAAAGATCGAAGCATCTCGCACCCAGCATGGTTCGGGAATGAAACCCAGGGGTCGAAACACCTCGCCAAAAGTTCGGGAATGAATCCCAAAGATCGAAGCATCTCACACCCAGCATGGTTCGGGAATAAATCTCAGGGGTCGAAGCATCTCGCCATCAACTCAATGAATCCTAGAGATCGAAGCATCTCACACCCAACACAGTTCGGGAATGAAACCCAGGGTTGTAGCACCTCGCCATCAGTTTGGGAATGAAACCTAGAGATCGAAGCATCTCGCACTAAACTTACTTCGGAAATGAAGCCCTGAGATCGAAGCATCTCACACCCAGTACGGTTCGAGAATGAATCCCAGGGGTCAAAGCGCCTCGCCATCAGTTCAGGAATGAATCCCAGGGGTAGAAGCACATCGCCATTAACTCAATTTAGTTCGGGAATGAATCTCAGAGATTGAAGCATCTCACACCCAGCACGGTTTAGGAATGAATCCTAGGGGTCAAAGTGCCTCATCGTCAGTTGCATAATGAATCCTAGAGATCGAAGCATCTCAAACCTAGCATTGTCCGAGAATGAATATTAGGTGTCGAAGCACCTCGCCATCAACTCAACTTAGTTCGGGAATGAATCCCAGAGATCGAAGTATCTCACACCCAGCATGGTTTGGGAATGAATCCTAGGGGTTGAAGCACATCGCCATCAACTCAACTCTATTCAAGAATGAATCCCAAAGATCGAAGCATCTCGCACCCAACATGGTTTGGGAATGAAACCCAGAGGTCGAATCACCTCACCGTCAGTTTGGGAATGAATCCAAGAGATCGAAGCATCACACACCTAGAATGGTTCGATAATGAATCTGAGGGGTCGAAGCACCTCGCCATTAACTCAGTGAATCCCGAAGATCAAAGCATCTCACACCTAGCACGGTTCGGGAGTGAAACCCAGGGGTCGAAGCACCTCACCGGCAGTTGGGGAATGAAACCCAAAGATCAAAGAATCTCACATTCAAATTAGTTCAGGAATGAAACCCAGAGATCACAGCATCTCACACACAACACGGTTCGGGAATGTATCATAGGGGTCGAAAGGCCTCGCCGCCAGTTCAGGAAAGAATCCTAGTAGTCGAAGCACCACGTCGTTAGTTTGGGAATGAATCCCAGAGATCGATGTATCTCAAACCCAGAACGGTTTGGGAATGAAACCCAGGGGTCGAAGCACCTCGCCGTCAGTTCAGGAATGAATCCCAGAGATCGAAGCATCTTACACCTATTATGGTTCGGGAATGAATCCTATAGGTCGAATCACCTCGACATCAACTCAACTTAGTTCAGGAATGAATCTTAGAGATCAAAGCTTCACTTACCCAGCATGGTTCGGGAATGAATCACAGGGGTCGAAGCACCTCGCAATCAACTCAACTTTGTTCGGGAATGAATCCTAGAGATCGAAGCATCTCGCACCCAGCATGGTTCGGGAATGAAACCCAGGGGTCGAAGCACCTCATCGTCAGTTCGAGAATGAATCCTAGAGATCAAAGCATCTCACACCCAGCATGGTTTGGGAATGAATCCCATGGGTTGAAGCATCTCGCCATCAACTCAACTTAGTTCGGGAATGAATCCTAGAGATCGAAGCATCTCACACCCAGCATGGTTCGGGAATGAATCCCAGGGGTCGAAGCACCTCACCATCAACTCAACTCAGATCGAGAATGAATCCCTGAGATCGAAGCAACTCGCACCCAGAATGGTTCGGGAATGAAACCCATGGTTCGAAGCACATCACCGTCAATTCGAGAATGAATCCTAGAGATCGAAGCATCTCATACCCAGCATGGTTCAGGAATGAATCTCAGGGGTCGAAGCACCTCGCCATCAACTCAATAAATCCCAGAGATCGAATCATCTCACACCCAGCATGGTTCGCGAATGAAACTAGGGGTCGAAGCACCTCACCGTCAGTTCGGTAATGAATCCCAGAGATCGAAATATCTTACACACAGCATGGTTCGAGAATGAAACCCAGGGGTCGAATCACCTCACCGTTAGTTTGGGAATGAAACCCAATGATCGAAGCATCTCACACTCAACTTAGTTCGGGAATGAAACCCGAGTTCAAAGCATCTAACACCCATCACGGTTGAGGAATGAATCCTAGATGTCGAAGCACCTCATCGTCTGTTCGGGAATGAATGCTAGAGATCGAATCATCTCACACCCAGTATGGTCCGGGAATGAATCCCAGGGGTCGAAACACCTCGTTATCAACTCAATTTAGTTCGGTAATAAATCCCAGAGATCGAAGCATCTCACACCCAGCACGGTTCAGGAATGAATCCCAGGGGTCAAAGTGCCTCATCATCAGTTCAGGAATGAATTCCAAAAATCGAAACATCTCACACCTGCCATTGTCCGGGAATGAATCTTAGGCGTCGAAGCAGCTCTCCATCAACTCAACTTAGTTCGGGAATGAATCCGAGAGATCGAAGCATCTCACACCCAACAAGGTTAGGGAATGAATCCCAAGGGTCGAAGCACCTCGCCATCAACGCAACTCAGTTCATGAATGAAACCTATAGATCAAAGCATCTCGCACCCATTATGGTTTGGGAATGAATCCAAGGGGTCGAAGCACCTCGCCATCAACTCAACTCAGTTCAGGAATGAATTCCAGGGGTCGAAGCACCTCGCCATCAACTCAACATAATTCGGGAATGAATCCCAGATATTGAAACATCTAACACCTGTACAGTTCGGGAATGAATCCTATAGATTGAAGCATCTCACACCCAGCACGGTTCGGGAATGAAACCCATGGGTTGAAGCACCTCACCGTCAGTTCAAGAATGAATCCCAGAGATCGAAACTTCTCACACCCAGCACGATTCAGGAATGAAACCTATGGGTCGAAGCACCTCAACGTAAGTTCGGGAATAAACCTCAAAGATTGAAGAATCTCACACCAAGTGTGGTTCGAGAATGAATCCCAGGGGTCGAAGCACCTCGCCATCAACTTAGTGAATCCCAGGGGTTGAAGCACCTTGCAAAAGTAGCAAAATAATAGATAAGTCTGGCAATGGCCGACAGACCAACTAAGTAAGAATGCATGCATGACTTTGATAGGGTTGTCACTGTCACACACTGCACAAGCCCAATCAAAGTGGGGGCGATTGTAGACATTACATTTTTACATGAGCCCGATGATGAGCCTCGTATGGTGGTACTACCTGAAAAGTTACGGAAGTTGCAAAAAATGAATGCCGGAAGAGAGGAAAACCTCCAAAATTAGCACCTCATAGGATTCAAACTCACTAGCCAGCCTCAGATTCGCTCAGTCAGTTTCTACTTCAAGCCTTAGCATCTATCCACACGGCCCCAAACCCCATGCAATTAACCCACACACTCAAATCCCCTGATCAACACTTTCCAATTTAACAAGATTTGAAATCCCCTTCTTGCCAAACTTAAAGATTTGAAATCCAATTCTTACCAATTTAACAAGATTTGATATCTCCTCATCATCAAATTTATGAGATTTTATTCCCTAAATAGATTGATAATATATCTCCCAAATCAACGTGATTTGTTTCCCTATTTGGAGATCCATTCAAATTATTAAAAAAAATGGACCAAGTCATCATCAAAATGGGGACTCTCTTTTTCTTCCTTAGCGGCAACCCTAAGGCCCTTTTCTTCTTCTTTTCACTGAAAAATACAAAGACAACAGAGAAAAAGAAATATAAAACTAGAAGAAACAACCAATCACCAAGAAAAACCGTAGAGCATCGCCGAAAAATAGAGGAACAATCACCAGAAAAATCACTGAGAATCAACAAGAAAACCGAGACAAAAAACAACCAGAAAAATCACCAAAAAATAACTGAAACAGCAGTCAAAAAATAACAAAAAAACTGAGATAAAAACCACCAGCCAAATCACCTAAGAAACAACACCAAACCACTGAAGAAACAACACCAAATCACCAAAAAGACAACACCAAAGAACCACCGAAAAACAACCAGAAACAGCAAACCAAAACAACCAGCCAAAAGCAACCAGAAATAGCAACCAGAAAATAGCAAAATAGCAACCAGAAAACAACAAAACAACAACCAAAAAATAGCAAAACAGCAACTAGAAACAGCAAAACAGCAACCAAAAAATAGCAAAATCGCAACCAGAAATAGCGAACCAGTGATCCTTCCAGCGATAACCTAATGCAGTTCCGAGAAAACAACTTAAAAGGTAAGACATGAGGGCACACTTAACATATTTATTTTTATAGTTTCGGACGCTGCAAGCCTGGGTGGACGTGAAATACGTCCAGCCGGGTATGCGAAGTCCTACATCAAAGACGGCCAAATTTATGGTCACATTTTTCTTTCTTTAGCACTTCGTTATTTATCTTTTTTTATCTATTTATTCATTTTTATAGTTATTTTATTATTTCACCTTTATTTCGTTTATGTTTGTTCATGCTGATGATTATATGTATATGCATTGTTATATTATTTCACGTCTATTCTTTATGTCCATTTACATTGCATTGATGATTATGTGTGTTATTATCCCTTGCGGTATATCAGATGGAAATCAAGACATAAATTTCGTAGCTGAATCCGAATGGACGGTAATGCGGTCTGTACTTAGGATACAACTCCACGTGCAACTTGGGAAATACTCATATATGCGTGTTGACGTCGTTATTGGTATTATTGCATGTTTTCTCCCACCTTAGCATTGTTACTTCCTATATGCGTTACATATATTATTGACGTTTTTCCTACTTTTGATTGTTTATTATAATTTTTGTTATCGCACCTCATATTTCTTGATTTAATATGATTTGGAACTACGTTATTGTGATTATTATTTTTGTTGGGTATCTTATTATATTTTCATTCACTTTTATGCATGGATTGCATAAAGACTTGGTTATACCATTGTGTGAACCCGTCCATTATACTGGCATAAGTAAGGGACCATTCCGAACCCAACGGTTTGAGATTTTCCCTTGCGAGGGGTGAGTGCGGCCTTAAATCTTTCCCAGTTCACACTGGGAGGTGAATCATTTAATCTCCGATTTAGTCCCCCACGGGCTAATCCGTACTCTCTACGGGATGCGAGCCCAATAATGTCCTGGTCACCGAGGATCATACGCATAGCGGTAAACCCCGCTTCGCTCCTACAGTTACGCATGGTTAGGATAATCAACCACCACAGGTATGGAACTTTGTTATTCATATGATATTAAGTAAGATATGGAATGAGCTCAATGTTTATATGGATGTATGGATGTATGAAAGTGTAAGAATTGGAAACGATATGTATGTTGGGATTTATGTCAATGAGCTTCATGTACTTTAAACGGAATTGATTATTCTAATAATAATAAATGTATCATTCATTTTATCAAATTTTTTTGATTTATATCGCATATTGTCCAATTGTCTTGTTTACCTTGATTACTCTTGTACCTTCAGACTTAGTGTATGTTTGATGCACAAGATGATTTAAGTCTAGAGTTAATAATTTAAATAGTCTATAGAGAGCAAACGAATATGGTATTTTGTTTGTGGTTTATCTATAGTTGCGGTTGTTGGAGTTTACTAAGGTCCCAAGGATCAATAAACAAGCATGAACATGTGTGAATACAATCGAGAAAGTCGCGGAATACTTACATCGATCGGTTGAGCGACGCTTTGACGAATAAAAATGAACTTTCTGCTCACTGTGAAGCTCACGGCAGTGGCTGTGTTCAGTCCCCATTTTCGGTCATTGGAGGTCCTTGAACAAGCTCCAAGCTTCGTCAAATGATTCCCGGCTCATGGGTGGACTTCCCTATCACCTTCGCATGTCTCTCGGAGTTCTAGCTCTCTTGATTTTTTCCACAAAAAATCAAGCACTTGTGCTTCCCTTTCTCTCGGCATTTTGCAAAACCATAAGAAAATATGGCCCCGAGGGCGTGAGAGAGAGATGGAGAAGAGAGAAGAGAGAGTTGAAAAAATGTGTAAGTTAATTAATTTCTAAAATCAATTAAACCATATACCAAAACATATAATAATAATATATGTCACTCAAGCTATCAAAAGCTTTTCAACAACTCCCATCCAGTCACATCTATCAATCAAGTTGTCAAGTCACATCACTCAAAGTGACAAGTGATTTGATGCTTGATGCGACTAATGATTTGACGCTTGATTTGACTTACGTGCCGTACTCGAATTCGAAATGCGAATGCGCTCGCAAATAATCCCGGGCTCGGGTTCGCTAATTCCAAATTAACGAATTTTCCATTACGTCGTAATTAAATGATTACGCCTAGCGAAATCACTATTCACGTCGCTAACGAATTAATTCTAAATTAATTCGTTCGCCCGAATTAAAATCTAATTTTAATTCCGCATCGAAATCCAATTTCGTATAATATATCGAATATATTATTTTATCGATTAATTCCAAATTAATCGTTCTCTCTCTTTAAATGATATTTTATCCCAGATAAAATATCTCCGCAATTAATCCCAGATTAATTTTCTCTCTCATCTTATTAATCCCAGATTAATTAAAAGTGTTAGGTTTTATCTAGGTCCCAAGATCAAACAAGCAATGAAATACATGTGTGAATACATCAACGGAGGTAGCGGAATACTCACATCGATCGGTTGAGAGACGCGGCAAGCAACAAAACTTGAAAATCCCCACTGTTTTGGGCGTGAACTGCAGTGAAGAAGCTCACTGTTTTGGGCGTGAAGATGGTCCTTCGTCAAGCTCCAAGCTTCGTCGAACGGATCCCGCCTCATGGGTGAACCTCCCTAACACCTTCTCAAGTCTCGTAAGTGTGCTAGCACTTGCGTTTTTGCAACAAAAACACACTCATGCTTCCCTTGAAGCTCACGGCAGTGAGCTGTGAAGAAGAGGAGAAAACAGCCCCTTGGGCGTGTGATGATGGAGAGAAAAAGGAGAGGAAGTGTTATGGTTGAGCTGTTAATTGATTTACACAAATGCTTTATATATTTTTCCAAAAAATACTAAGCATTTTCCATTTAAAATTATCAAATAAAATCAAATGGAAATGGCTTTCTCAACCACCAACACTATTCCAACAACTTACATCAACTATTCATTGTCACTTTAATAAAGTGATTTGATGTAAGTCAATCCATCAATCAATCAATCACATCCATCAATCAATCAATCACTCAAAGTGACTTTTGATTTGACGCTTGATGTGACGAATGATTTGACGCTTGATGTGACTTGCGTCGCCGCACTCGAATTCGAAATACGAATGCGCTCGCAATCACACTCGGGCTCGGGTTCGCTAATTCCCAATTAGCGAGTTTTCCGTTGCGTCGTAATTAAATGATTACGCCTAGCGAATTCACTATTCACGTCGCTAACGAATTAATTCTAAATTAATTCGTTCGCCCGAATTAAAATCTAATTTTAATTCCGCGTCGAAATCTAATTTCATTTAATATATCGAATATATTAATTTACCGATTAATTCCAAATTAATCATTCTCTCTCTTTTAGACGATATTTATCCTAGATAAAATATCTCCGTAATTAATCCCAGATTATTAATGAGTGCGAGTTATGCGTCATCGGTGCATTATCGGAAGCGACCCATGAGATCCCCGGATATGTTGGCAGTAAATACGGTCGTCAGAGTATCCGAATCACGTACGTACCAAGTACTACGTTCTACCGATTTACGAGACAAGATCGGCTTCTAGCAAAGCACGAAGTCTACCCAATTCTCCGGTCATATTCATCTAAGAATATTTAAGATCTATATCATGCGTAGTATACCAAGTATTATGTATATCGGCCCAATATCGGATAGTCACGTGCTAGGGCTGGGGCTGGATAAGTGTCTGCCCCGTCCGAAGCACATGTCGGATATCTGGTAACTAGTCTCTATAATCGGATATACATGACCTTGTCATAATATCCCGATGGTCGGCCAGCACTTAAGAACACTAATACCGTATCCTGCGTGACATCATCTCCACTATGACTGGAGTGATACTTCCGTCTTGACAACACACCCAATACTCTACGATTCTCAATATACCCAGCATTGGCGTACACAGAACCGGTTAGAGTCCTAGACGACCTCAACTAAAGTATATTGATTGTCGTAAGTATTAGCGGTGTAAGTCTCAAGTTAAGACCATACACACCTACCCTGATGTCGGACTCCCATAGACACATAGTCATAATTCCAATGGGATTCCGAGGGGTCTATCCAGAGCGAAGCTGTTTCCCGTACCATCGGTGAAACACAACCTCCTATCACACTTGCATAAGTATCCAATACTTATATATATGAGAACTATGCCGTTGTGCCCTCACAACGCGAACAAGTGCAATACTAGCCTATTCCGTATTATCGATGTCCAGTTTCGATAATACTCCGGTTATGGATATTTAATGATTAATCCTTCGTGGACTGATACTGTCTCATATCATTCTCAATCCAGGAACTAATCATAGGGACCTCTCTTCATTTATATATCTAAGGTGATCTAATCACAAATGATGAGAGTGCAATTTCCTTGTCACATAGTTAATTTGTACAACAACACTATGATCTGTACAAATAGTGACGCTATGGGTCATATTATCCAACAATCTCCCACTTGGCACATAGCCAGTCACTCAAGTGTCGTACACCCGAACTATGTATGGTTCGCTGAAATTGCTGAGAAAAGGTTTTTCGTCAGCGGATTTCCATGATTATCGTCTGACGCGATTTATACGATCACCACATCGCCACGATGTATGATCCGAACGAATCAGATGAATATAGAAGTATATATCTGGATCGTCGATGAGACCTTTAATTCCTTAGCCTGTGCTGACGCCTAGCTCAGCTGCTAATAGAACTATATCTAATCTAATTAGATTTATTTTCGACCCAAATGGCTTCTATTGCTGCCTCAGCTGCAGCAATAATCCGCATTTGTTGTTTATTCGGCAACAGATATCTTGCTAGGAAGATTTCCAGCTCACTGTCTCGTTATTCAAACTTTATAGTACCGTAGTATTTTAACTGTTTGGAAACTTGCGGCAGTGATCCCATTCACTTCAAGTTCTCCTTCTCCATAGTTTTTGACAGCATCTTTAGTTCTCTAAGATACTAACATATGTTCTTTAACTTCAATCCAGTGACCATCACTTGGATTGACCTGATTGTGACTCCATATGCTCAAAGCGTATGAGACACCATATCAAGTACATTTTAAATGTACAATTTCCCAGAGAGTGTTAACAACTCCAAATCTATCACAGTAGATCTTTATTCCTTGAATAATGGTTGTTACTCCCCAGAATTCTACGGAGAATTTCTATGAAAGCCAAGATTTCACCAATTGCTTTATGGGAATTTCATTATCAGTGCTCTCCCACTAACCTCCTTATATACACAAGAATCATTTCGTTTTGAGTCAAATCATTAACCATTTTTATTATTTCAAAATGACAGTTCCAAGAACCTAATGCTTGCATCAATCCAAACATGGATCGAATAACCCGCAAACCTTGTTTGTCGGTTATACAAAATCATCAGGATGTTGTAAGCATCCTCCAAGAGGTTTCCTTTTCAGGAAAGCGATTTTGATCTTTAACTGACACATTTCATAAATGAAATATGCAGTATCAACAAGCATCATCAAAATGGATTTACCATGGCAACAGGTAAAAGGTTGAACCGTTATTAACATAATGCTGATAACGATATCTTTCCGTCACAAGCCTAGCTTTGTACGTTGGTATGTTTCCATCCATGTATGTCTTCCTTGAAGACGTTTACAGTACCAATAGGCACAATGCCTTGCGGTACAACAACTAGTATCCAAACTAGTTGTTATACATGGAATCCATTTTGCACTCATGGCACTTTTCCAAAATAGGGAGTCGATACCTTTTATCACTACCTCATAACGTAGTCGGTTGATATACCTTCATAAGATTTACATCTTCATGAGGTGAGATCAGAAACCCATACCCCAGGTTGTTTTCTGATTCTCTCCGATCTACGTGGTTCTTGTGTATTCGAAGATTAATGGTTTAGTTTCATCCTTGATGAACTATTTATGTTCCATTACGGACTTCGTGCCTTGAACAGTATTACCCCGATTTTCATCGAGTTTTTCTGTCCTCCCACTTACCACTGCATATCGGTATTCCTCTCAGGAAAACCGCATGGCGAGCAACAATCATATTATTCCCATGTGAGATATATAAGTACTATACTTATGGTTTTCCCTAGGATAACCTATAATTGGAAATTATCCAATTTGGGTTCTAGTTTGGTATGTTCAAACTTTATGCCTGGCATATCCAAATTATTAGGAATGAGAAACCCTGTTTCTTTCCTGTTCATATCCTATATGATATCTATCAAACAGATTTATATGGAACCTTATTCTAAATAAGTTTTGCACTGTTAATACATATCCTGCTGAAGGAAATGATAGCTCAGAGCGACTTGTGATAAACCTTATCATGTCCAACAAAATTCGGTTTTCAGTTTGGACACACCGTCAAACTGACGTGTCTCGGGAGGAGTCTTCATCTGAAAGAATACTATACTCTTTCATGTATATTTGAAACTTACTGCTTAAGTATTTTCATTACGGTCTTATCGTGACGGCATAATACTATAGTCGATCTGTTCATCTACTTCGTGTCGAAACTATAATAGTTTCCGATTTGTGTTCTTCAAAAGAAACACATAACCACAACGTGATGCCACATCCGTTAAGGTCACGAAATATTCATGTTCACATCTAGGCTAGCTAGATATGGGCCCACTAACTTCACCATGAATAGGGCTAACAGATCGGTGGCACTTACACTATTACCAAGTAAACAGTGTTTTAGGTACTTTACCTAACAAACTAGATTCGTAGACTTTATTTGAATAGTCAAATCAGTCCTAGTACCCACTCTTCAAAAGTGCGGATATACGAGTCTTGTTTAATTCTGTCCTAGACAACAATGCCACATATAAGTCTCTACTTGATCAAATCAATTTGAGCTATTTATTTGTCATTCTATATGTTTGAGATTTTAATTATATTCAAAATATAAATTCTGTTATTCACATCTAATGTGTTTATCTTAATATCATCTTTATACAATGAAACACTTTAGTGTTCTAAAATATAAAGGTTTATCCACAATGGATTAAACACTGATATAGAGATAATGTCTCTAGTCAAACTAGTTACATTATAACAGTTCCTAATTTAAGTACACACCCGAAGGGTAGTTCCTAAACTTAGGTATCTACGGTCGAAACAGCGACTTTCGTCCCGTTTCCGATTCGCAGAGCAATCTCAGCTTGAAGTCAGTATCCTGCTCAAAGCAGATTCTGAACATCAATACATATATTTTATGTACCACACTAAGTATTTAAAATCTAATTTCAATACTAGTAGTGAACATAACTTTGACAATCATTTTTAAAGTAAGAGCCTTGCCCTTTCTTTAATTCCTTCGTGTCTGCCATATCCAAATGGTAGTCACTTTGGGATATGTCAATTATCCTTTTCAATATTTTAGGAACCTTAGGCCAAGCCTTGGGTTTTTAGAATATCGAAAGGATGTGCACCTCGTGCTACATGCCCAATTGCAAACTTTGACTTTTCACCTCTAGAATAGTCATTTAATTCTCCAAGAATTATTTATTGCAATTTTAATATTTCTTAAATCTAAAATTAGATTTATGACAAGTATATTAAATTAAGCACTAAAGTCATCATCACATAAATCTTCCAAAGATTTTATGCTCTACTTATTTTGCTTAATTTTGGGCTTAAGGTATAATAAGTTATTTTATCAAATAAAGTAACCTATTATTTATTCCCAATTTGAAAATTAAATCATTTAAAATATATTAATCCCAAATTATATTTTAAATATCCAACTTTTCAATTTTATCTTGATTACAATAGTCCAACTATTTAATCAACGATTAGTGGTACTATATATATTATAATGATTATAATAGTCCAACTATATAATCAAATATAATCCAAATTAATTAACCTCAATTACATTGATTACTATAATCCAATTATAAAATCAACTGTAACCTGAAATTAATTAATTCAAATATATTGATTAATATAATCCAATTATATATAATCAAGTATAATACAGTCCAACTGTTTTATTAAAACAACATTAAATATTAGTCCAACTAATACTTTTAATATATGACGAGTGATATTTGTTTGAGCGCGTATGGCGAGTAATTGAACGAATATTGCAAATTTAATTCTTGCCTCCCACTATTTTTCGTCGAGCCTCTAACCCTCTGTCGAGTACTCGGGAAACCGTGTTTCCTAGAGGGCAAGGATCCCGTTAAATATCACACAATCTTGACTTTGGCCAACAAATTATATGATAATTAACTAGGTAGATCTCTAAGATCAATTGGATCCAATCCAATTCCTAGATCCAGTAGATGGACATCCAAGTCCTAAACATATATCTTATATATGCCTATATATCTAATATATAGCCTAACCTTTTTCCTTTGAATCAACTAGGCCTTGGCTTTGGCACAACAAACCTAATGATCCCAGTCAAGTGCGGACCCATTGACCATGGAAGCTTCATAATCAATGTCGTTGGACAAGAAGTGGTCTTGACTTTGGCCAACAAACCACAACTTCAAACACATCTTCGACGGAGAAGGGCTTGACTTTGGCCAACAACCCATGCCAATCTAGGATCTTGAGCAAGAATCACTCAATGGAAGGAAAAGACGCATGATATTTGATGAGGGCTTTTCGCGTGCAAATTGGCTACCAATTTCATTATCTTTGTTAAGGTCTCATCATCATACACCCTTAAACATGCATTCTAATACATAATAAAGCGAGTATGAAAATAAATAATAATGATATGCTGATGGATACTTTACATTGATCCTAGATCAAATCTCTCCCTTTCTCACTCAAGCTAGCACTTGTACTACTTCTACCCGTTACACTACATTTCTAAAGAAACCTCATTTACATTGAGGGGAATAGGTGAGAAGAGAATACAAAGAGAATAGAGGTGATAAGGCTGGACACGCAGGTCCAATTTAATAAATCGAATTTATTACAACAATTTCCAAAATTGCCCCACCCGACTAATATCCATCCGATATACATTATTAATTCATCACAACCACGTATTCACACCAAAGCATGTTATCAATCAATCTAATCAAATTAATTAATCTGATAATTATGTGATCATCCAATGTTCAAACAACGATTTGATTTTGCTCGAGTCAAACTCGTTTTTGCGAATAAGTACTCAAAGTACGAATTCTTGAATTAAATTAAACTACATAATTAAATCCAAGTTAACATGTATTTAATACTAATTCACTATTTAATTCCAAATTAAATATTACACTTTATTTAATAAACCTTTTCAACTTAAATTCCAAATTTAATCGCGTCGGGACTCAAAGCCCGATTAACGTCCAACGTCAATTCAATTCAAGTCTAATGGGCTTTAATTAATTTCTTTAAGGCGTGGGCTTCGGCAACCAAAGCCCAATCAAGGAGTAACCCCATAAGCCCAGAAATTAATTTAGGCCCATTAGGCCCAATTAAACTTTAAAGGTTTATAAGTTGCATTTGGGCTTAACGGAAGTGGCTTTGGGCCCAATTGGATCTAATCCATTTGGCCTAAACCCAACTTGATAAAATCAAGCCCAATAAGCCCAATTACAACATTAAAGTCCAATTTCCAAAATTAGGCCCAATTAATTAAATACACAAAATCCAATTTCGCAATTTAATTACCTAAAGTGTATTACATGATTAATCACCCAAATCAATATTTCCAAAACATGAAATTAGTCCAATTAATCATGTTCATTATCATCATCACATGTCCAACACATTAATGAAAATCAAACCCATTACATGCTTCTAAGGTCTCGACCAAGATAGGGATTTTTATCCGATTTGAATTCATTCCAATTAATTTCACAATCGACATCGAATTAATATCCCGAATGATTTCATACACATCCAATGTCCAAAAAAATCAAAATTCCAAGACTAATAGGGCTTATACACATTCGGCCAACATGAAGGAATTGGGGATTTTTGTTCAATTCAAAAATTAATCCAATTAATTTCAAATTAACATTATCCAACATCATTCTAGTTCATCCAATGAATCAAAATCAAAAAATTCCAAATTTCCAAAATTCTTTACATATTCGGCCAACACATATATTTTGGGGAAATTTGATCCAATCACAATTTCAACAAATTGATCCAATCAATCTTAAATTAAACATCATTTAAACATGCTCAATCAAACAATTTAACCAAATCATGCTCAAAATCAATTTACCCAATTTTAAGCCCTAAAAATTTCATGCTTGAACCTATAGCTCTGATACCATTGTTAGGTTTTATCTAGGTCCCAAGATCAAACAAGCAATGAAATACATGTGTGAATACATCAACGGAGGTAGCGGAATACTCACATCGATCGGTTGAGAGACGCGGCAAGCAACAAAACTTGAAAATCCCCACTGTTTTGGGCGTGAACTGCAGTGAAGAAGCTCACTATTTTGGGCGTGAAGATGGTCCTTCGTCAAGCTCCAAGCTTCGTCGAACGGATCCCGCCTCATGGGTGAACCTCCCTAACACCTTCGCAAGTCTCGTAAGTGTGCTAGCACTTGCGTTTTTGCAACAAAAACACACTCATGCTTCCCTTGAAGCTCACGGCAGTGAGCTGTGAAGAAGAGGAGAAAACAGCCCCTTGGGCGTGTGATGATGGAGAGAAAAAGGAGAGGAAGTGTTATGGTTGAGTTGTTAATTGATTTACACAAATGCTTTATATATTTTTCCAAAAAATACTAAGCATTTTCCATTTAAAATTATCAAATAAAATCAAATGGAAATGGCTTTCTCAACCACCAACACTATTCCAACAACTTACATCAACTATTCATTGTCACTTTAATAAAGTGATTTGATGTAAGTCAATCCATCAATCAATCAATCACATCCATCAATCAATCAATCACTCAAAGTGACTTTTGATTTGACGCTTGATGTGACGAATGATTTGACGCTTGATGTGACTTGCGTCGCCGCACTCGAATTCGAAATACGAATGCGTTCGCAATCACACTCGGGCTCGGGTTCGCTAATTCCCAATTAGCGAGTTTTCGGTTGCGTCGTAATTAAATGATTACGCCTAGCGAATTCACTATTCACGTCGCTAACGAATTAATTCTAAATTAATTCGTTCGCCCGAATTAAAATCTAATTTTAATTCCGCGTCGAAATCTAATTTCATTTAATATATCGAATATATTAATTTACCGATTAATTCCAAATTAATCATTCTCTCTCTTTTAGATGATATTTTATCCTAGATAAAATATCTCCGTAATTAATCCTAGATTAATTTTCTCTCTCATCTATATAATCCCAGATTATTAATGAGTGCGAGTTATGCGTCATCGGTGCATTATCGGGAAGCGACCCATGAGATCCCCGGATACGTTGGCAGTAAATACGGTCGTCGGAGTATCCGAATCACGTACGTACCAAGTACTACGTTCTACCGATTTACGAGACAAGATCGGCTTCTAGCAAAGCACGAAGTCTACCCAATTCTCCGGTCATATTCATCTAAGAATATTTAAGATCTATATCAAGCGTAGTATACCAAGTATTATGTATATCGGCCCAGTATCAGATAGTCACGTGCTAGGGCTGGGGCTGGATAAGTGTCTGCCCCGTCCGAAGCACATGTCGGATGTCTGGTAACTAGTCTCTATAATCGGATATACATGACCTTGTCATAATATCCCGATGGCCGGCCAGCACTTAAGATCACTAATACCGTATCCTGCGTGACATCATCTCCACTATGACTGGAGTGATACTTCCGTCTTGACATCACACCCAATACTCTACGATTCTCAATATACCCAGCATTGGCGTACACAGAACCGGTTAGAGTCCTAGACGACCTCAACTAAAGTATATTGATTGTCGTAAGCATTAGCGGTGTAAGTCTCAGGTTAAGACCATACACACCTACCCTGATGTCGGACTCCCATAGACACATAGTCATAATACCAATGGGATTCCGAGGGGTCTATCCAGAGCGAAGCTGTTTCCCGTACAATCGGTGAAACACAACCTCCTATCGCACTTGCATAAGTATCCAATACTTATATATATGAGAACTATGCCGTTGTGCCCTCACAACGCGAACAAGTGCAATACTAGCCTATTCCGTATTATCGATGTCCAGTCTCGATAATACTCCGGCTAGGGATATTTAATGATTAATCCTTCGTGGACTGATACTGTCTCATATCATTCTCAATCCAGGAACTAATCATAGGGACCTCTCTTCATTTATATATCTAAGGTGATCTAATCACAAATGATGAGAGTGCAATTTCCTTGTCACATAGTTAATTTGTACAACAACACTATGGTCTGTACAAATAGTGACGCTATGGGTCATATTATCCAACAAAAAGTGCGAGTCACACGTCATCGGTGAATCTTCGGGAAGCGACCCATGAGATCCCCGGATATGTTGGCAGTAAATTTGGTCGTCGCACTATCCGAACACGTAAGTACCTCGTACTACGTTTGTACCGATTTAAAAGACAAGGTTGGCTTCTAGCAAAGCACCATGCCTACCCAATTCTCCAAAAATATCCTTACAGGAATAAAGTATCTATATCAGACGTACTATACGTAGTATTGCGTATTTCGATCCAGTATCAGATGATCACATGCAAGGCCTGGGGCTGGTATGGTGTCTGCCCCGTACGAATCATATATCGGATTATGTGCAACTAGTCTCTTGAATATTGGATAATCATGACCAAGTCATATTATCTCGACGGTTGTAACCTTTTTAGAGAACCAGTTCTGTATCCCTGCGTGATCATCAACTCCATATGACTGGAGTGACACTTCCGTCTTGACATCACACCCAACACACTACGATTCTCAATATACCCAGCATTGGCGTACACATAACCTGTTAAAGCCCTGGACGATCGTAACCAAAGTATATTGATTGTCGCAAGTATTAGCGGTGCAAGTCTCAGGTTAAGACCAAATACACCTACCCTGATTTCGGATTTACATAGACATATAGTCATACTACCAATGGAATTCTGAGGGGGTCTATCTAGAGCGAAGTTGTTTCCCGTACCATCGGTAAAAAACAACCTCCTATTACACTTACTTGAGTATCCTATACCCAAATATATGAGAACTATGCCATTGTGCCCTCACAACGCGCACAAGTGTAATACTAGTCTTTTACGCCTTCATCGATGCCCAATCTCGATAATGCTCTAACTAGGGATATTTAATGATTTATCCTTCGTGGACTGATATTGTCTCATATCATTCTCAATCCAGGAACAAATCATAGGGACCTCCTATCATTTATATATCTTGGTGATCTAATCACAAATGATAAGAGTGCAATCTCCTTTGTCACATAGTTAATTTGTACAACAACACCATGATCTGTACAAATAGTGACGCTATAGGTCATAATTGTCCAACAATCTCCCACTTGGCCTATAGCCACTCACTCAAGTGTCTTATACCCGAACTATGTACGGTTGGCTCAAATTACTGAGGAAAGTTTTTCGTCAGCCGATTTGCATGATTATCATCTTATGCGAATTATTCGATCCTCACATCACCACGATGTATGATCCGAACGAATCAGATGAATATCGAAGTATGTATCTTTATCATTGATGAGACCATTAATTCTTTAGCCTGTGCTGACGCCTAGCTCAGCTGCTAACAGAACTATGTCTAATCTAATTAGATTTGTTTATCGACCCATAAGACTTCTATTGCTGCCTCAGCTGCAGCAATAACCCGCATTTGTTGTTTATTCGGTAACAGTATCTTGCTTGGAAGATTTCCAGCTCACTGCTCTGTTATTCAAACTGTACTGTACCGTTTGCGACTTTTAGTCGTCTTTATCGGTTAAGAAACTTGCTACAGTGATCCCAGTCACTTCAAGTTCTCCATCTCCACAGATTAAGACAGCATCCTTAGTTCTCTAAGATACTAACGGATGTTCTTAATATCAATCCAGTGACTATCACTTGGATTGGCCTGTTTGTGAATCCATATGCTCAAAGCATATGAGACACCAGGTCATGAACATTTTTCAATGTACGAGTTCTCGGAGAGTTTTGTCGAAAGCCAAGCTTTCGCCGATAGTTATTATGGGAATATCATTTCCAAGAAATGACATATTATCATTATTTATAGGACAACCACTGTCAGTGCGCTCCCACTAACCCTCTTATATACACAAGAATCATTTTTCGTTTTGAATTAAATCATAAACCATCGTGATTACATCAAAAACGATAATTCCAAGAACCTATGCTTGCTTCAATCCAAACATGGATCGAATAACCTGCAAACCTTGTTTGCTAGTTTAGGTACGAAAAAACCGACAGGATGTTGTAAACATCCTCCAAAAGGTTTCCTTTTCAGGAAAGCGATTTTGCTATTCAGCTGTCATATTTCATAAATGAAACATGCAGCGTTAGTAAGCATTATCCAAATGGATTTACCGTGGCAACAGGTAAAAGGTTGAATCGTAATCAACACAATGTTGATAAAGATACATTTCCGCTACAAGCCTAGCTTTATACGTTGGTATGTTGCCATCAATGTATGTCTTCCATGAAGACTTATATAGTACCAATAGGCACAATGCCTTACGGTACATCAACGAGTATCTAAACTTAGTTGGTTTACATGGATCCATTTCGGATGTTCATGGCACTTTGCCATAATAGGGAGTCGATACCTTGTATCACTTCCTCATACGTAGTCAGTTGGTATACCTCAATAAGATAGACATCTTTATGTGGTGAGATCAGAAACCCATACCCCAGGTTGTTTTCTGACTCTCTCCGACATACGTGGTTCTTGTGTATTCGAAGATTAATGGTATAGTTTCATCCTTGATGAACTATTTGTGTTCCATTAAGAATCGGTGCCTTGAATAATATTACTCTGATTTTCATCGAGTTTTACTATCCTCCCACTTACCACTGCATATCAGTATTCCTCTTAGGAAAACCGCATGGCGAGCAACAATTACATTGTTCTCATGTGAGGTGTATAAGTACTATACTTATGTGTCCCTAGGATAACCTACAATTGGCACATATCCAATTTGGGTTTTAGTTTGGTATCATCCAAACATATGGCTAGCATTCCCAAATATTCAGAAACGAGAAACTCGGTTTCTTTCCCGTTCATATCTAATATGATATCTGTGAAACAGATTATTATGGAACCTTATTCTAAATAAGTTCTGCACTGTCAAAGCTTATCCGTTGAAGGAAATGGTAGCTCAGAGCGACTCATGATTAACCTTATCATGTCCAACAAAAATTCGGTTACTCAGTTCGGACACACCGTCACTTTGACGTGTTTCGGGAGGAGTCCTCTTTGAAAGAATACTATACTCTTTCAAGTATATTTGAAACTTATTGCTTAAGTATTTTCTATTACGGTCTTACCGTGACAGTTTAATACTTTAGCCGATCTGTTTGTCTATTTCGTGTCGAAACTTTAAAAGTTTCCGATTTTTGTTTCAATAGAAACACATAACCATAACGTGATGCCACATCCGTAAAGGTCACGAAATATTCATATCCACCTCTAGCCTAGCTAGACATGGGCCCACTTGCTTCACTATGAACTAGGGCTAACAGATCGGTGGCTTTTACACTTTTACCAAGTAAATGTGTTTTAGGCACTTTGCCCAATAAACTAGATTCGTATACTTTATTTGAATAGGATCAAATCAGTCCTAGTATCCACTATTCAAAAGTATGGATATACGATTTTTGTTTTATTGTGTCCCATACTACAATGCCACAAATTAGTTTCTTCTGATCAAATCAGTTTGAGCTATTCTTTTGACATGATATATATTTGAGATTTATTTATATTCTAAATATAAATTCTGTTATTCACATCTAATTTTTTTATCTCAATATCATCTTTATATAATAAAACACTTTAGTGTTCTAGAATATAAAGGTTCACCCGCAACGGGTTATACACTGATATAAAGATAATGTTTCTAGTCAAACTAGTTACATTATAACAGTTTCCTATTTTAGGTACACACTCGAAAGGTAGTTCCTAAACTTAGGTATCTACAGTTGAAACAGCGATTTTCATCCAGTTTCCAATTCGCAGATAAATCTCCATTGAAGTCAGTATCCTGTTCAAAACAGATTCTGAACATCAATATATATTTATGTATCACACTAAGTATTTAAAATCTAATTTTAGTACTAGTAGTGAATATAATGTTGACAAACATATTTGAAGTCAGAGCCTTGCTCGTCTTCAATTCCTTCATGTCTGCTTTGTCCAAACGGCAGTCACGCTTCCGCGATCCCGTTTGCCACATTTAAGCAGACATTTTGGGATATGTCCTTTATCTTTCTAAAAGATTATAATGATTTTTCCTTTGCCCTATTCCATATTCCATAAGCCTTTGGCCAAGCCTTGGGTTTCTAGAATATCGAAGTAAGGTGCGCCTTGCGCTACTTGCCTATTGCAAATTTTGACTTTGTCTCCTTGAGAATAGTCATTAACTCTCCAAGAGTTATTAATTGCAATTTAGTACTTCTAAAATCTAAATATAGATTTATGAAGATCCTTCAATTTCATTATCATACTTTAAGGATCTAACCCTTAGTTCTGACAAGGAAATTAACGAGTCTACTGCGACAAGCTTAATGGATTAAGCACTAAAGTTATCATCACATAAATCTTCCAAAGATTATGCTCTACTATTTGCTTAACTCTGGGCTTAGGCATAATATGTTATTTTATTAAATAAAGTATCTTATTATTTTTCAGGACCATCCTGAAATATTATTCCCAATTTGAAAATTAAACCATTTAAACACATTTTCCCTAGGATTATATTTTAAATGTGAATCTTTCAATTTTATCTTGATTCTAATAGTCCAACTATTTAATCAACGATTTAGGTACTATTTATTATAATGATTACAATAGTCCAACTATTTAATCAACTATAATTTAATAGATTAAAATCAATTATATTGATTACCATAATCCAATTATAAAATCAACTATAAATGAATAGTTTGAATATAGTCCAACTATTTATTAAAACAACATTTAAATATTAGTCCAACTAACATTTAATTTATTCGACGAATGATATTTGAATGAGCGCGTATGGCAAGTAATTAAATAAATATTGCAAATTCAATTCTTGCCTCCCACTATTTTTCGGTGAGCCTCTAACCCTCTATCGAGTACTCGGGAAACCGTGTTTCCTAGTGGGCTAGGATCCCGTTAAATATCACACAATCTTGACTTTGGCCAACAAATTGTATGATAATTAACTAGGTAGATCTCTAAGATCGATTGGATCCAATCCAAATCCTAGATTCGGTAGGGGGACATCCAAGTCCGAAACATATATCTTATATATGCCAATACATCCAATGTATTACCTAACCTTTTTCCTCTGAATCAACTAAGCCTTGGCTTTGGCACAACAAACTTAGTGATCCCAGTTAAACGCGACCCATTGACCATGGAAAGCTTCATAATCAATGTCGATGGATAAGAAGTGGTCTTAACTTTGGCCAACAAACCACAACTTGGACAAGACACCAATATGGAACAAAGCCTTCGTGATTCAAACAAATCCTCGACGGACAAAGGCCTTGACTTTGGCCAACAAGCCAATGCCAGTCTCGGATCTTGAGTGAGAATCACTCAATGGAATGAAAGACGCTTAATATTTTGCGAGGGTTTTTCGAGTGCAAATTGGCAACCAATTTATTATCTTTGTTAAGGTCTCATCATCATACACCCTTAAACATTCATTTTAAACACATAATAAAGTGCATATGAAAAAAATAATAATATATGCGGATGGATACTTTACACATTGATCCTAGATCAAATCTCTCACTTTCTCTCTCCCGCTAGAACATGTATTACTTCTACCCGTTACACTACACTTCTAAAGAAACCTCATTTACATTGAGGGGAATAGGTGAGAAGAGAATACAAAGAATAAGGAGGTGATAAGGCTGGACTCGCAGGTCCAATTAATAAATCAAATTTATTACAACAATTTCTAAAATTGCCCCACCAATCTAATATCCATCCGATATATATTATTCATGCATCGCAACCATGTATTCACACAAGCATGTTATCAATCAATCTAATCAAATTAATTAATCTGATAATTAGTGATCATCCAATGTTCAAACAATAATTTGATTTTGTTCGAGTCAAACTCGTTTTGCGAATAAGTACTTAGAGTACAAATTCTCGAATTAAATTAAACTACATAATTAAATCCAATTCAATTTGTATTTAATACTAATTCACTACTTAATTCCAAATTAAATATTACACTTTAATAATAAACCTTTTACGACTTAAATTCCAAATTTAATCGTTACGGGTCTCAAAGCCCGATTAACGTCCAACGTTGATTTAATTAAAGTCCAATGGGCTTTTAATTAATTTCTTAAGGCGTGGACTTTTGTCAACTCGGGTCAAACCGATAACCAAAGTCCAATCCGGGAATTACCCCATAAGCCTAGAAATCAATTTAGGCCCATTAGGCCCAATTAAACTTTAAAGGTCCATTAAGTCGCATTTGGGCTTTATGGAGGCGGTTTTTGGCCCAATTGGATCCAACCAATTTAGCCTAAACCCAACTTGGTACAACCAAGCCCAATAAGCCCATTTACAACACAACAAGCCCAAATCCAATTTAAGGCCCAATTAATTAAACACAAAAATTCCAAATTTTATATTTAATTAACCAAAGTGTATAACACAATTAATTACCCAATTAACATTTCTAAAACATCAATTAGCCTAATTAATCATGCTCAATTACATCAATTAGTGTCCAACACATTTTGATCAAAAATCAAACCCATTCATGTTTCTTTATGTCTCGGCAATATTGGGGATTTTATGTCCGATTCGAATTCAATCCAATTATTTCCACAATCGACATTAAATCAACATCCCGAATGATTTCCAACACATCCAATGATCAAAAATAAAAAAATCACCAACACAAAATAGGGCATATATTCGGCCAACACCAAAAAATTGGGGAAATTTGTTCCAAACACAATTTCAACAAATTGATCCAATCAATCCTCAATTGAAACACATTTAAGCATACTAATTCATCCAATTTCATTAATCATGCTCAAACACAAGTTTACCCAAATTTTAAGCCCTAAACGTTTTCATGATTTTCCTTGCTCATGATACCATTGTTGGAGTTTACTAAAGTCCCAAGGATCAATAAACAAGCATAAACATGTGTGAATACAATCGAGAAAGTCGCGAAATACTTACATCGATCGGTTGAGCAACGCTTTGACTACCAAAAATGAACTTTCTGCTCACTGTGAAGCTCACGGCAGTGGCTGTGTGTAGTCCCCATTTTCGGTCATTGGAGGTCCTTGAACAAGCTCCAAGCTTCGTCAAATGATTCCCAGCTCATGGGTGGACTTCCCTATCACCTTCGCATGTCTCTCGGAGTGCTAGCTCTTTTGATTTTTGCCACAAAAATCAAGCACTTGTACTTCCTTTTCTCTCGGCATTTTGCAAAACCAGAAGAAAATATGGCCCCAAGGGCGTGAGAGAGAGATGGAGAAGAGAGAAGAGAGAGTTGAAAAAATGTGTAAGTTAATTGATTTCTAAAATCAATTCAACCATATACCAAAACATATAATAATAATATATCTCACTCAAGCTATCAAAAGCTTTTCAACAACTCCCATCAAGTCACATCTATCAATCAAGTTGTCAAGACACATCACTCAAAGTGACAAGTGATTTAACACTTGATGCGACTAATGATTTGACGCTTGATTTGACTTGCGTGCCGCACTCGAATTTGAAATGCGAATGCGCTCGCAAATAATCCCGGGCTCGGGTTCGCTAATTCCAAATTAATGAATTTTCTGTTGCGTCGTAATTAAATGATTACACCTAGCGAAATCACTATTCACGTCGCTAACGAATTAATTCTAAATTAATTCGTTCGCCCGAATTAAAATCTATTTTTAATTCCGCGTCGAAATCCAATTTCGTATAATATATCGAATATATTATTTTATCGATTAATTCCAAATTAATCGTTCTCTCTCTTTAAATGATATTTTATCCGAGATAAAATATCTCTGCAATTAATCCCAGATTAATTTTCTCTCTCATCTTATTAATCCCAAATTGATTAAAAGTGCGAGTCATACGTCATCGGTGAATCTTCAGGAAGCGACCCATGAGATCCCCGGATATGTTGGTAGTAAATTCGGTCATCGGACTATCCAAACACATAAGTACCTCGTACTACGTTTGTACCGATTTACAAGACAAGCTTGGCTTCTAGCAAAGCACCACGCCTACCCAATTCTCCAGAAATATCCTTACAGGAATAAAGGATCTATATCAGGCGTAGTATACGTAGTATTGCGTATTTCGATCCAGTATCGGATGATCACATGCAAGGCCTGGGACTGCTACAGTGTCTGCCCCGTACGAAGCATATATCGGATTACGAGCAACTATTCTCTTTAATATCGGATAATCATGACCAAGTAATATTATCCCGGTGGTTGCAACCTTTTTAGAGAACCAGTTCTGTATCCCTGCGCGATCATCAACTCCATATGACTGGAGTGACACTTTCGTCTTGACATCACACCCAACACACTACGATTCTCAATATACCCAGCATTGGCGTACACATAACCTGTTAAAGCCCTGGACGACTGGAACCAAAGTATATTGATTATCGCAAGTATTAGCGGTGCAAGTCTCAGGTTAAGACCAAATACACCTACCCTGATTTTGGATTTCCATAGACACATAGTCATACTACCAATGGAATTCCGAGGGTGTCTATCCAGAGCGAAGCTGTTTCCCGTACCATCGGTAAAACACAACCTCCTATTACACTTGCATGAGTATCCTATACCCAAATATATGAGAACTATGCCATTGTGCCCTCACAACGCGCACAAGTGTAATACTAGTCTTTTACGCATTCATCGATGTCCAATCTAGATAATGCTCTGATTAGGGCTATTTAATGATTTATCCTTCGTGGACTGATACTGTCTCATATCATTCTCAATCCATGAACAAATCATATGGACCTCCTATCATTTATATATCTTGGTGATCTAATCACAAATGATAAGAGTGCAATCTCTTTTGTCACATAGTTAATTTGTACAACAACACCATGATCTGTACAAATAGTGACGCTATGGGTCATAATTGTCCAACAGCGGTCTATTCAATACTTATATGACGACCTTGATCCGGGATCGTTCATGTAGTGACATGGGAATGGAGGTACCATGTATGATGAGATCATATAGGACTGGACTCAGATAAATATGAATTTCTTTTAATATCCATTAACCGAAGAAATTCATTTTACTAATAGATGGTAATATGTGGATTCGATCTTAATCCTGAGTGTACTATGAACTCTTGCATGACAAGCTATGTCCTTTGATTTACTATGGTGAGGTTGGTGTTGCATTCCTAGCCAATAACTACGTATTTTGGGGATATGGTTTGGTATGTAGCTGGGAATGTTTTACATAGATATGGACTTCACTCATTCTTACGAGAAGTAGAAGAATATCTCTTTTAAGAGTTGATTTGGGACTTGAACAATTTGAGCGCTCAACTTTTCTATTACAAATAGAAAGTTTATATTCATAATTGTTATGAATTAATTGTTCATTATAGAATCAATAGTGGTTAAGAGACAAAATATTTAGAGGGGTTTAATAGACTTTTGACCCGGCTCTATTTATGAGATATTTGTGGAGGGCAATATCCATATGTAATGACTATATCGATGGACACCGAAGTTTTTCGATTTATTTTATCCATTTATGGTATATGGATTTCAACTTCAAGTTTTTAGTGGAATAACGCGGAGTTAATAACTCGTAATATTTGATTAAATAGTTTACTTAATATTTCAAAATTATTAGAGCTCGGAACTGTAGGTCTATTTGGTCCCCGAGCTAGCTCAATTAACTGTAGCAAACCCAATATAATTAGATTGACTAATAATATGCTCACATTATATTTATATATTATTAATGAGATTAATAATATTTATTGTCAAAAATGAAAACTATGTTAAATTAGTTTAACTTAATATTTTCTAGAATTAATTGATTATAAGATAATGAAGTTAGTGATAATTATGAGATAATTACTACAACATAATTGATGGTAATTTAATGATTATTAAGATATTGATTTTTATTTACCTTGGAGACAAAGCCATATGGCTTGCCATGCTCTCTAACTTATTTTGTCTATTAGGTGGCATGTATAAATGTTATAGTTTTGTCATTAGCTAATCCATTTTTATACTTTGGTATGGCCTCCACATTTATGTGTTTTCCAATGAAAGAAAGCATTAGATGCTTCATCAAAAAGTCCTTGTCTTTAGCTTATCATTTCTTATACTTTGGTATGACATTAACATTTTTATGTTGGCCATTGCAAGAAAGCTTTTAGATGCTTAATGACAAGGTTAGTTGGCATGTGTAAGAGAATATAATATCTACCATTTCTCTCAATTCATAGATTAACATATTTGCATTCATTCACATAAGTGAAAATGAGAGAAAATATAGAGACTTCAAGCATTCACAAGTTTTGTGAGATTGTTTGAAATTCAAAAAGCCAAACACCATTGTGACATTGTTATTCTCTAAGTTGTTTAGAGTTTAATTGTTATGAGTGAATCCCACACTTCGGTTAGTTGGTTTCGAGTCATAGTTTGGAAGATCGAGTGGTTGATCCAAGCGTTGGACATCAAATGATTGATTTCAGATACTACAATAAAGGAATAAGGCAAAGAAAAATTTAAAGATCCATACCGGAGCCGGTGCCCACACAAGCAACTTTCACCGCGCTAAGGAAAGACGTTCCTACAATTGACAACGAGAGCTTAAGGTTGAAAAGTTTTCTTAACCCTTCTCATTTTAGTTTTAATCATTTATTTGAGATATAGATTATTAAAAAGGATGTTGTGATGAGTAGGCACAATTAGATTAATGAGATGAATGATTTTAATGTTTATGTGATGAATGTTAACTTTTGATTCATGTGATGAATGAATTACGTTGATCGTTAATTTTTCCGGCTCTTGTTTTTAGCATTGGAAATGTAAGACCATAAGGTTATATTCTTTCAAGTGTTGTAAGTTTATTTCCTTTGTAATAAGTCCATTATGTAACCCTTTTTGTAACTTTGAGGAGCCGATGCCGCGAAGGACTTATGATTAGGGGTGTCAAAACGAATCAACGAATCGAATTTGTATCGAATCCTAAACGAATCGAATCAAAATGTGATAGATTCGTATTCGATTTGTTTATTAAACGAATCATAATATCAGGATTCGTATTCGATTCGTTTATTAAACGAATCGAATACGAATATTCGTTTATTCGTTTAGTCAATGATATTATTTAATAAAATAATTTACCACACTTGATTTACATTAATTCTTCATAAATATATACATATGAAATATATAATTAATATATTTACTAAAAATATCTCATCAAATATCGAAAACATTACTTTTTCTATGATAATTAGCTATAATTTCTCGAATCTTAATTGAAAATTAACAAGAACTAGTAAATAAAAATAATAAAACGAATCCTAAACGAATAAACGAATCAATGAGCTTAAATTCGTATTCGATTCGTTTAATAAACGAATCGAATCGAATTGACCCATTTATTAAACGAATCCATTTTTCCAAACCCGTATTCGCTTTAAAGCGAATCGAATTGAACGAATAAACGAATCCTGACCCAAATTGACACCCCTACTTATGATAGAGAAATTCCGTGAAGAACTCAACAATACTCCATGGAACAATATTTGAAGACCAATGGATGCCTTGGATTTGTTGTACTAATTAGATTATTATAGAAAAATAAGACCTCGGTCAACGTAATTTGAAATATTTATGTTTTTATAATTTCCAGCCCTGGAAACTGGGTTGTGTCACGACGCAATGTTTAGCACGTCGCGACACACAACTCATGCGAGAAGATAGAGACTCTAGATGTGTCTGGTGATTTGACCTACCCTACGGTGGCACTTCACTAGTTATGTCCAAGGGTTCCGAAATAATGGGTCACACTCATAAAGGAATGATTAAGTTGTTAATCAAGGCTTTATTGATCAAAATAACGGTAGTTGATTAATATAGGAATAAGAGTTATTTCACATATATTAATCAATTGAGAATATCTCCGTCTATCATGCGAATACTTGACCTACCCTACGGCGGCACTTATGTGTGGAATGATAGATAACCATGGCATAATAATTCTTTTAGGTTTCAAATTCATTATACATTGATCATGTATCATGTTTAATTTTATGCCTAAATGTTTGAAAATTTTAATATACGACGAATGAATGTTGAATGCGCATTTCTTATTCTTTCAGCCATGGCATCTGCAATTATCTCAATTCTCTAACAACAAGAAAAATTAACCGGGGAAAACTATGTTAAATGGAAAAGTGACATGAATGTTATTTTGGTCTTCGAATACCTTAAATTTGTCCTAATGGAGGAATGTCCTCCTGAGCCGTCACCAAATGCTGGTAGAGCTTCACGTAATGCCTATATTAATTGGATTAAAGCTGATGAGAAAGCCCATAGCTATTTGATAGCATCCATGTCTGAGGTTCTTATTGCACTGCATGAGCCTATGGCGACATCATCAATGACTATGCAGTCATTACAGAACATGTTTGGGCAACCTTCAGACCGATAACAACATGAGGCAATAGTCTCTGTATTGACCACTAGAATGAAGGAAGGTACATCACTCCGAGACCATATGTTAAGGATGCTGTATAATTTTAATATGACTGAAACCAATGGTGCACGTATCAATATGCAAAGCCAGGTAACAATGATCATGGAAACCCTTCCGAGGAGTTTCTTGCAGTTTAAAAGAAAATATTCTATGAATAAGTTGACTTTTACGTTCATTGAACTACTAAATGGGCTCACTAATTACAAGTTCGTCATGATGGGTCCTCATAGGTCCAATGCTGGGGAAAATGTTACCGAATCATCTAAATCTGCAAAGAAGAAAAAGAAAGGCAATTGGAAGGCTAAGGCAAAACAAATTAAAAAGAAAAACAACAAGAGCTCTAAAGGAACCAATGCCAAAGGAAAGAGTTTCCATTATGAACAACAAGGGCATTGGAAAAGGAATTGTGTAAAATATCTTGCTGAGCTTAAAGAGAAGAATAATAAATGTAAATATGATTTACTTTTCCTTGAGTCTCTTTAGTGGAGGATGATAAATCCATATAGATTGTTCATTCTTGTGCCACTAACCATGTTTGTTGTTCTTTGCACCCACTTGACTCGTGGAGGGACCTTGCTGAAGGTAGCTTTACCATGAAAGTTGGGACAATGGATGTTGTTTCAACAAAAGCAGTGGGAGTTTCAAATTTGAATTTTAATAAGAGTTATTTATGTTTGAATGTTGTGCTATATATTCCTGGTTTTCGCAGGAATTTCATTTATGTAACAAAACTTATGGAATGTTGTTGTTCTATTTTATTTAATAATAAGTCAGTTATTATTAGTAGAAATGGATTAAATATATGTACGAGAAACTATGATAATAATCTATATCTATTAAGACCGTTAATGCATGAATCATTATTTAATACTGAAATGTTTAAGATTGAAAATTCTAAAACTAAATGGAAAAATATTTCTCATGATGATACATATTTATGGCACCCTAGACTTGGTCACATTAACCTTGACCGGATAGATAGACTAATTAAAAACAGAGTTTTAAATCAGTTAAAACTTGGTACTTTACCTGTCTGCGAATCTTGTCTAGAAGGCAAAATAACTAATAGACCTTTTACTGGAAAATGGATAAGAGCTAAAGAAACATTTGAACTAATACATTCGGACATTTACGGACCAATGAATGTAAAAGCCAGAGGTGGTTATGAATACTTCGTCATTTTCATTGACGATTATTCCAGATATGGGTATTTTACCTAATGCAGCACAAGTCAGATACATTTGAAAAGCACAAAGAGTATTTTTCTGAGGTTGAGCACGAATTAGGTAAAAGCATCAGAATTCTACGATCAGATCGTGGAGGAGAATACCTTGATAGAGATTTCAATGAATTCTTAGTTAAGCATGGAATTATTTCATAGCTCACAGCACCTGGAACACCAAAATAAAATGGTGTAGCAGAAAAGAGAAATCAGACCTTACTAGACATGATGAGATCAATGTTTAGTTACAGTACTCTACCTTGTTCTTTATGGGGATTTTTATTGCAAACAGCAATGTATATTCTGAATGTGGTTCCTTCTAAGTCTATTCCTAAGACTCCATTAGAGTTGTGTAATGGTCTTAAAGCTAGTTTGCGTCATTTCCGTATATAGGGGTGTCCAGCACATGTGCTAAAGAACAAGACTACTAAGTTGGAACCACGTTCACATGTGTGCCTATTTGTAGTTATCCTAAGGAAAATAAGGGTGGATTCTTTTATAGTCCAGAAGATAATAAAATATTTGTGTCGACAAATGCTACATTTCTTGAGGAAGACTATATGAGAGAGTTCAAACCTCGAAGTAAAGTGTTACTTGAGGAGTTACTTACTGGTACGACCAGTACACCGTTGTAAACTATTGACAAAGACATAACATCTTCTACATCTAAAATTCAGATGCAAGTTTATCAGGATACCAGACCACCTAGACGTAGTGGGAGGGTTGTAAGACAACCTGAATGCTATCTAGGAAATGGTGAGGTGCAAGTTGTTGCATCTTGTGATGGTATAGATGATCAATTGACCTATCGTAGTGCAATGGAATATACTGATAAAGAGGAATGGCTCAAAGCCATGAACCTCGAGATGGAGTATATCTACTCTAACTCAGTCTGAGAACTTGTAGACCAACCTGATGGAGTAAAACCCATAGGTTACAAGTGGATCTATAAGAGAAAAAGAGGAATAGATGGGAAAGTACATATTTTCAAGGCTAGACTAGTGGCAAAAGTTTATACCCAAAATGAGGGAGTTGACTATGAATAAACTTTCTCGCCAGGAGCCATGCTAAAATCCTTCAGGATTCTTCTTTCCATTACCACATATTATGACTATGAGATTTAGCAAATGGATGTCAAGACTGCATTCTTCAATAACACAGTTGATGAGAGTATCTATATGGTACAACCAGAGGGGTTCATTACCCAAGGTCAAGAGCAAAAAGTTTACAAGTTGCAAAGGTCCATTTATGGACTTAAGCAAGCATCTAGATCTTGGAACATAAGGTTTGATACTACGATCAAGTCTTATAACTTTGAGTAGAACATCGATGAGCTTTGTGTTTATAAGCGCATCATTGATGGTAAGGTGGTTTTCCTTGTATTATATGATTATGATATTTTACTTATTGGGAACGATGTAAAGATATTATCGGACATGAAAATCTGGATAGCTAACCAATTCCAAATGAATGATTTGGGAGAGGCAAGTTATGTACTTAGGATCTAGATCATTTGGGTTCGCAAGAAACGACTGTTAGCAATGTCTCAAGCATCCTATATCGACAAGATTCTTGTGCGATTTTGTATGCAGAATTCCAAGAAAGGTAATTTACCTTTCAGGCATGGAATTCATTTGTCTAAGGAACAATTTCCTAAGACACCTCAAGTTATTGAAGAGATGAGACATATACCATATGTGTAGTAGCGAAGCGGGGTTTACCGACTTGCTTATGATGCTCGGCGACCACAACACTGTTGGGCTCGTAGCCCGTAGAGAGTACGAATTAGCCTGCGGGGACTAAATCAGAGAATAAAGGAGTCGACACCTAGTGTGAACTGGGAAAGATTTAAGGCCGTACTCACCCCTCGTTAGGGAAGAACTCACACTGTTGGATTCAGAATGGTCCCTTACTTATGCTAGTATAATGGATGGGTTCACACAATGGTATAGCCAAGTCTTATGCAGTTCATGCAAATAATTCAAATAAACACAAATTTGCACACCCATAAATATTAATAATCACAATAACATAGTTCCAAAAAAACATATTAAATTAAGAAATACGAAATGCGATAACGAAAATCATAATAAATAATCAAAAGCATGAAAAGCGTCAATAAATAAATGGCAAACAAAGAATGAGGGTTAATCACATATATATGAGTATTTCCCGAGTGGCACAAGTAGTTGTATCCCAAGTACAGATCGTACTACCGTGCATTCGAATTTTGCTACGGAATTTACATCTGGGTTTCCATCTGATATACCACAAGGGATAATAACATATATGATCGTCAATGCAACGTAAACAGGCTTAAAAATATAACCATGCATGTACGGATAATCATCAATGTGAACAAACATAAACAAAAAAAATGGAATAATAAAATAAATATAAGAGTAAATAAATAGATAAAAAGGATAAATAACGAAATAAAGGCGAAATAATAAAAATGTGACCAGAAATTTGGTCGTCTTTGATGTACAACTTCGCATACCCGGCTGGACGTATTTCACATGCAGCCAGGCTTGCAGCGTCCAAAACTATAAAAATAAAGGTTGTAATGGTGCCCTTAGGTCTTACCTTTTAAGTTGTTTTCTCGGAAGTGCGTTAGGCCCTCGCCGGAAGGATCGCTGGTTTGCTATTTTTGCTTACTGTCTCACTATTTTGTGAGATGCTTCGACCCGTGGGATTCATCCTTGCGAGATGCTTCGATCTTTATGATTTATTCCCGAATTGAGTTTATTTGATGGTGAAGTGCTTCAACCTCTGAGATTCATCCCTGCAAGATGCTTCGATCTCTGGGATTTATTCCCGAACTGAGTTGATTTGATGGCGAGGTGCTTCGACCACTGGGCTTCATCCATGCGAGATGCTTCGATCTATAGGATTTATTCCCCAACTGAGATAATTTGTCCTCAATCCCAAGGTTATTCTCCATTCCTGAAGTGCAATTATGGACTTCCTCATCCTCATTCCCGATGATTTGCTTGTCCTCATTCCCGAGGTTGTTCTCCATTCCCGAAGTGTCATTCCTGGCTTGCTCGTCCTCATTCCCGAGAAGTTACTTGTCCTTAGTCCCGAGGTTGTTCTCCATTCCCGAAGTACCATTCCCGGCTTGCTTGTCCTCATTCCCGATGAGTTGCTTATCCTCATTCCCGAAGTTCTTCTCCATACCCGGCTTGCTCGTCCTCATTCCTGAAGAGTTGCTTATCTTCACCGCTTTTTCTTTTTCTTCAAAGCCTGCGAACACAAAACTAAAATTGTTTGTATGCGATGTTTATGCATGTATGCATGGATTCATTCCTTATTCTGATGGGGTTTATCCATCATACTGGCTTGATGTCATCCTTGGTTAGGCCTTCCTTCCGCTTTTTGGTGCCCTTTGCCTATAGAAGTCTTTGGTCGCCCCCTTGGCCTGCTTACAGTTTCCTCCAGTCAATTCTACTCTGGTGATTGCTCAGTTCCCTTTGGTCTCATGGCGTTGGTTCATCCTATCTTTCGCCTAAGCTATCCTTTCAGATTTTCAACTTAGCGGATTGCTCTATCTTACCTGACTCGCATTTTCAAGTTTTCAACTCAGCGAGCTAAAAAAATTTCTTTTTTTTTTAGATCTAACCCGTCCTCATTCTCGAGGCTCTTCGTTCATCCTATTTCCTGAGGTTGTTCTCAATTCTCAAAGTTCCTCTCCATTCCCGGAGTTTTTCATCTTCATTCCCGAGGTTGCTCCATTTCTCTACATTCTCGGAGTTATTCTCCTAGATCTTCGGACCTTGGTCCAGCTTCTAAGAAACAAAATACGTGATTTGTAATTACTTGACTGTAATCTTTCCCGGTTAGCTGGGATTTATGCAATCTATGAACATCTTGAAAATTTGTTTCAATAAAGGCATTTGTATTACTTCTTAGTACATATGTGGGAAATAATAAACTGCATTGCAAGGATACCTCTGTCGCTAACTGTTCCTCACGGATTTTATAATTAACCATTTTTCTTGCTCACTCATGCTCTATATTTTTCTTGGACTGTCCTTTACGGATTTTCAACCCAACGAGCCTTTTTTTTATGCAAAGTATTGTTTTAGCTTGTCCACGTTGATGGGTTCGGTGAACTTGTTCCCTTCCATTGACTAGGTATGGCCCTTCCCAATTGGGCCTGATCTTTCCCCTTGGGTTATGTAGACACTGCATTTTTACATATAAGTCCCGATGACGAGTCTCGTATGGAGGCCCTACCTTTTAAGTTGCGGAAGTCGCGGGAAACAGACGTTGAAAGGAAAAAGTTATAAATTAGTACTTTGTTGGACTTAATTCGTTTGTCTAGCTGCGGGTTCTCTTGTTGGGTCTCTGTTTTAACTGTTAGCCTTGGCCCAAAATCCCCGCAACTCACACCAAGCTCATACACCACCTAATTCACGCCCATGCCTCCCAAAATAACAAAAACACACATTAAACACATGCTAAAATCAAGATAAATCACCTTCCCTAATTAAAATATACAAATCAAATTTCATCAAATGCTTTCCTAATTCAATTAAATCACATTCCCTAATTAAAAAATATCAAATCAAATAAAATAAAATCATATCCCTAATCAAAAGAGAAGAAATCAAATAAAATCAAATCACTTCCCTAATTAAAGAGATCATTTCCTTATCACACACTAATTAAAAGATATCTCCATAATTACACAAATCCGTTCCCTATTCACATAAGGTAAACTCCAACCTTTGCCTATAAAAAGAAGCCTAAACCAACACATTCAAGCCTAGTGCATCCATGCCCAAGCTCTCCAAAATTCCTAGGATTCACGCCCAACAAAAGAATTTCCCTCCATCACCAAAAAAACACAAGCCTCCATTAGCCCTCCATTGCCGCCAAGAACAACACCAACACACCCTCCAATTGCCGTGAATGTTAGCCCCAAAACAGCCCCTATATTGCCGCAAAACAGCCCCAAAAACCCCCTCACTTTCATGCCAAAATCACCCCCTCCAAACAGCCTCAAAACAGTCCACAAATCAGCCCCAAAATACCACAAAAACAGCAGCCTAAACAGCCCTATAATCACGCCAAAAAAGCCCCAAAACAGCCCCCATTCACCACAAAATAGCCCCAAACTGCACCCTTAAACCGCAAAAAAACTGCACTCCAAAACACCTCAAAAATCACCAAATAACTGCACTTTAAATCTCCCTTTATTACCAAAAAAACTGCACTTTAAAACCACAGCAAAAACAGTGAAAACAGCAGCAAAAACAGCAGCAAAAATAGTGAAAACAGCAGCCCAAAACAGCAAGACAGCGAAGGAAAATAACGGACCGGTGAACCGGAGGAGTTGCGAAGCATTAACCCTTCCGACGGCCGTGTAACACACTTCCAAAAGGCGACATAAAAGGTTAGACCTGAGGGCACCTTCCTAATTCATTTTCATTCATCTTTTGATTATTTTATTTATTTTCTTCGCATGAGAGTCGTTTGTTGATGCATGTTGTGGCCTTTGGATGAATGGAATATGTGTTCTCTCTTGCGGTATATCGGATGGAAACTCGGACGTAAATTCCGTAGCCGAATCCGAATGGACGGTATTGCGGTTCGCACTCGGGATACAATGCCACGTATCACTTGAAAGATACACATATTTCGTTTCATCCAACCTTGTATTTGAGCATGATTTAGTCTAGTATGTTATTTATTTTTAAGCATGATTATGTTATTTCTTTAGGCATGATTTAGTTATTTTTCTTTTGCAATAGGAGTTTAATTTACGTTTATGTTTAGGTTGTTATCTATTTTTCGTGCTTAATAATTCAACATGCTTATGAGATCATGGTGTGATATCGTATGTTTGCCATTATGATGACTTACTTTTAAAGCATGCAAACTTAGACGTAGGATTTATTTTCATGAATGCGAACTAGATTTGGGTTATTCTTGAACATATATGATGTGTAGATTCGGTTAAGTTATTGCACAAATCATTTCATTACAAGTGGCATAAGTAAGGGACCATTCTGAACCCAACAGTTTGAGGTCTCCCCTTGCGAGGGGTGAGTGCGGCCTTAAATCATTTTCCCAGTTCACACTTGGTGGTGACTCCTTTATTCTCCGGTTTAGTCCCCCGCGGGCTACTCCGTACTCCCAACTAGGTCGCGAGCCTAGAACAGCGTCGCCGATTTCTGTGTCCTACTGGTTCATTATCAGTGGCTTCGACTGCTTGAGCACTAGATCACCTTCTCTGCTCTTGGTGGGACGCACCTTCTTTTTGAACGCCCTGACCAACCTTTTTTGTTATAGCTGCATGTGGTACAAGTCCTTTATCCTTTTCTCATCCATTAATACTAGTTATTCGAACCTCTGCAGGGCCCATTCCAGCTCAAGCAATTCTGCCTCTGCTAGTACCCGCATTGACTGTATCTCTATTCCCACTGGTAACACTGCATGTACCATCATCGCCCACAACGCTTCGGGTTCTATCGCCAAATACAACACCAAGGGTTTGCCCGGCTTTGGGGGTTTCAAGACGGGCGTTTTATCCAAGTATTCTTTGATTTGGTCAAAATCTACTTGACATTGACTATTCCACTCAACATGCTGGTCCTTCCTCAATAGCTTGAAGATGGGCTCGCATAATGATGTTAGCTTGGCAATTAATCGGCTGATATACTGGATTTTCCCGAGAAAAGCTCTAACTTCCTTTCAATTTTTTTCTTTTTTTTTCACCTCTTGATAACTTGTCTCATCTGCCTGTACCATCATCGCCACTAACGCTTCGGGTTCTATGGCCAAATAAAACACCAAGGGTTTGTTTGTCCTTGGATGTTTCAGGACGAGCGGTTTAACCAAGTATTCTTTGATTTTTTCAAAAGCCTCTTGACATTGCCTATTCCACTCCACAGGCTGGTCCTTCCTTAGTATCTTGAAGATGGGCTCAATTACTAATTTTAGCTTGGTAATTGCCTTGATCTTTTCTGGGTCCATGATATACTGGATTTTCCCGAGAAAAGCTCTGACTTCCTTTTCTATCATCGTTGCGGGCATCTTGGTAATTGCCTTGATATTTTCAGGGTCTACTGTTATCTCCTTCTTGACTTATTCCCTAACATTTTCGGCCCATTCTTGCCTCATTCTTCGGAGCTTCTATTTTACTGGTCTCATGTTCGGATAAGTTGGTATCATGTGCTAGGCAATACCCCTGTCCATTCTTGGCATGTCTTCATGGGACCAGGCGAATACTTTTGCATATTTTATTAATATTCTCTCTAATTCTTTCCACTCATCAGGGGTAACCACACTTGCAATTGAAATTTCCTTGGGGTTCTCATATGTACCAAGATTAAATGCATTTTTCTTTGTTGAGTTAATGTCAAATATGCTCATGTCATACATGTTATGATGCAGACTAACAGAACAAAACTCGAACAAGTAAGCAAAATCAATGTCTTTATTATTTATAAATGCAGGATTACAATCAAATAAGTCAGGAATGAAAACATCTTCGCCATCTGCAGCCTTGTCTTCTTCTGTCTTCTTGCTTTCTTCGAGCGTCAGATTCTCCAACTGCAGTAGTTCTTCTTCTTATTTATCTTCCTCTTGTTAGTGTTCCTAAAACATGCCAAGATCAACTAAGAGTGATTTGTGTGTGAATTACCAAGAGAGTTGCGGAATACTCACATTGATTGGTTGAGGAGATTTAAAAATTTTCCATCTTTGTTGGATTTGTTGAAAGCTTCGGAGCTTGAGATCGAGTTCCAAAATCTCGGGTGAGTTTCCCTATCACCTTCTATTAACTCTAAATGTGCTAGCAAGCTTGAATTTTTGAAGCAAAATTCCATGGAGAGAAAGGTCCAAGTTTCGGCCATTGAAGAGAAGAAATGAGAGAGAACTTTGGTTGCTGTGAATAGTAACTTGTGTGCACTTCCAAAGGCAACAAATTAATATATAGTAAGTTGGTGTGTTGAAATTGGCTTGAGTGTTAAAGAAGTAAAGTCAAGCCATTCTTCCAACAAATCAAGCCCATGATTTAAACCTAACCACTTCCATCAAATGTCCAAATTTGATGTAAGTGAAGTGGGTCCCACCACTTTTAAATTCCAAATTTAAGTCGGCTAACTTAACACGCAACTTCGCTCGGGCCCCGGTTTCGTCTAATTCCGAATTAAAAAATTTTCCGTTGCGACTTAATTAAATCCAATTTAATTAAATAATAATGGCTAGCAAAATTATTATGCAAGTCGCTTGCGAATTAATTCTAAATTAATTCCTTCGCACGAATTAAAATCGAATTTTAATTCCGCTTTGAAATCCAATTTCATTTAATATATCTAATTTATTATTTAATCCCAATTAAATAAATTAAATAGTAAAATCTAATTTCACAATTAAATTTATTTTACCGATTAATTCCAAATTAATCGCGTTCTCTCTTCTCGACGTAATTAATCCCAGATTAATTCTTTCTTTTTGATAATTAATTCCCAAATTAATTATTGTTGTAATTAATCTCAGATTAATTTTCTCTTTCTCTCATAATTAATCCCAGATTAATTCTGTTGAAGTCAAACATCATCGGTGAATCTTTGGGAGGAAACCCAAGAGATCACTGGATATGTTGGCAGTAAATATGGTAATCGGACTATCCGAATACGTGCGTACCCAGTACCACGTTCTCACCGATTTACAAGACATGGTTGGCTTCTAGCAAAGCACCGTGCCTACCCAATTCTCCAGAAATATTCTTTAAAGGAATATGTAATCTTTGTCAGGCGTAGTATACGTAGTATTGCGTATTACGATCCAGTATCAAATGTCACATGCAAGGCCTGAGGCTGGCATTGTGTCTACCTCGTACGAAACATATATCGAATCTCTGGTAACTAGTCTCTATAATCGGATAATCATGACCTTGTCATATTATCCCGATAGCTACAGCATACAAGAGTACCAGTTCCGTATCCTGCGTGATCATTATCTCCATATGACTGAAGTGATACTTCCATCTTGACATCACATCCAATAAACTACGATTCCCAGTACACCTAGAAGAGACGTACACAGAACCTGTTAAAGTCCTGGACGACTGATGAGTGGTAATTATATCACTATTTCCCACTCACTTGACCTAATATTTTGTATAGTTTCTTGAGTTTTATGAACGTTTTGATGTGTTTTATTGTTATTTTGCAGATAAATAAAGTTTGGGAAGCATTGGAATCAATTTGGGGCCAAAATAGAGAAAAAATGACATTTTGGTAATTTGGAACGTCGCGACGCCTATCCTACGCCATGAGCCGCTAACGTGCGTCGGGGGACACGTGTCAGAATCTGAAAAGTTTGATTTGCTAACGTGCACCTACCATGTGTCATCATCAAAATAGATCTTGCTAAAATATGACGGGACACGTGTCATCATCGCATGTTGCCAACAATACGCGTGCCACGTGTCAACTTCTCATTCGACCGCATCTGTCGTGTACCACATGTCAGCCATGTGTCACCTACGTGTCATCCACATGTCCGCCACATGTCGTCCATGTCAGCATCCAACCGAGTCACCGTGCCACGTGTCGCCACGCCATCAACAGTCAATCAACGCCCGCCACGTGTCAGAATCTCAGTGGACCGAATCTAAACATGTGCCACGTGTCGAAATACCATTGTGCCGACAGATTATGCGTGCCACATCAGCAAGACAACAGATCAACGTGCTTTGACCGAGTCAACATAAGCCAGCATCGCGACGCAAGAAGGATTTTGGCGTCGCGACGCCGGACCCCAAATTTACCTATAAATCGAGGCTTTCAGCACCTCATTTGGTGTGCTTTCCTTGAGATTTTTCCCTGTTTTTAAGGATTGCATCTATTTTTGTAATTAATTAATTAATTTAAAAAAAAATTTATTTTAATTTCAGTTTTTTTTTTATTTTCTTTATGTTTTGTAGTTAAATTTCCGCTTGGGTAAAAGATGAAACATTTAATATAATTATCTAGGTAAATGTCAATTAATTATAATTTATAAATTATAATTTAACCAGATTTATTAATGTCAGACTTTATTACCGCCTATATGGTCGGTCTAAATATAAATTATATTACCGCCTATATGGCTGGTCTTTATGTGACATATAATTATCGCCTATATGGCTGGTGTAATTGGACTAAATGTATTACCGCCTTTATGGCTGGTTTTAAATGTTTAACATTATTAATTCCTGAGAAAGCAGAACATAAAATAATTTATGTTTTATAATAAGTGAGATTCCTAGATAAGAAATATTAAATGTGGATCCTCTAACCACGACATTTTATTTTTATTCTAGGGAAGTGACAAAACACAATATCCACACATTTAATAATTGATTTTCTTTTTATGGGCAATTCTTTAGTTTGTTTATTGAGTCTTAAGCTTAATGCTTCTTATTAATTGGCCATTAATAAGATTGATTTGGTAAACTTAATATGAACTAGACATAGGGATTTTAGATTTCAGCCTTAGATTCAATAGCCCACGATCTTCCTTAAGGATAGATAACCCTTTAATAGATTTCCTTACAAGATAGACATATACCTGTCGGGCGGGGGTAGCCACAATTGGAACTTGACCCTAATGAATCCAGGTAATTTGGTTGACATAGACATATGGTTCAATTGGGTTATACTGGGTATTTGCGTTTGACCATCGACATAGGCTTTTGAATATTTTGTTGTTCCAGGTTGGCAAACTGATTTATTACACATATGTAAGAGAATCAATTCATCTTTAGAATAATATTGTGTGGAGTCACGACCCTAGATCTTTGAGTCTTTTCTTTTATTTTCCTTAGTATTTTCTTTTGAGTATGTTTTTATTTTAATTAGCGAATCCACATTCAACCAACCAAAAGTAATCAATTCTCTTCTCCCTATAATTAGATACATGTAAATAAATAGTATCAATAATTAATAACAACAGTAGGAATTAAGTCCTCATGGGATCGATATTCTTATACTACTTGAACGATACGTGTGCTTGCGTTATACGTGTGTGTTTACGCCGGTCAAGTTTTTGCCGCCTTGCCGAGGAATTGATTTTTGAGACGCATCCTGATGAATTTATACTAAGCAAATGGCTTATTACGTACACAATTTTTTTGCCTTAATTATTGCTTTGATTTGCTTTTCTGTTGTAATTATCTTTTTTTTTCGTAGACAGAATCCAGACTTTTGGACCTTTCACGATTTCTTTTGTTTTTTAGCTAACAAGCGTCCTTTGGAAAATACTAGTGCTATTATCACTCACTCTTTTTCAGGTACTATAAATTCAACCCGTCATTGCACTTTTGAAGGCATCCAGATTTGACTGAAAAAAAATACATAAAAATAATAATGGAAGCTACTTCAAGAAGACGTGTTGAAAATATCTATGTGTTTTGTGGTACTAGTGTTGGCACTAAACCATTATTCGTATCAGCAGCACATGAATTGGGTCGAGTCATTGCTGAACGGAATATGCACTTGATATACGGCTGAGGCAACCTTAGACTAATGGGGATCATTTAAAAAGCCGTACAAGAATGAGGTAGTCCAGTCTTGGGATTCATTCCAAAACCCTTGGCGGAGGCGAATCTTATTTGACCAACAAACGGAGAGGAATTGATCGTACAGAGTATGTCCAAGAGACTGGTCGAGATGATTAACAGGGCTGATGCTTTTATTGCTTTGCGAGGAGGCTTGGGCACATTGGAGGAAACTTTTACAGTACTATCTTGGGCAAACCTGAACATACACCAGAAACCGCTCGGGCTGCTTAAAGCTGATGGATTTTATGATTTTCTTTGTGTATATCTTGGTGACGCCATGAGAAATGGATTAATGTCAAAACCTGTAAAGGAACTCCTCTTCACTGCCAGATCTGCCGATGATTTACTTGACCAAATCTTAGCCTTTGAACCATAAGTTGACCCTATCATTTCCAAGATTAAATGGTCTGAGGACGATCGTGGTAAGAAGTGTAAGATAAATCTGGATCTGAACCTTTAGTTTTCTGCATTTCAGCTAACCAGGTACTATCTTCTAAACTCATCTTCTACTTTTTTAAGACATTGGGGACAATATCTCATTTAGGTTTGGGGGAGGGGAATAGTTGAATAGTATCTTGTTTTTATTATATTAATTTTTTATTTTTAGTCCAAAAGTTTTCGAAAAATACAACAAATTTGAAAAATTTTCAAAAAATCAAAAAACAATATTTTGCAATTTTCATGTTTTTATTTTTGACTAATAAGGTGAAATTGGTATAAGAGATAGTCGAGTAAGGAATTTCCACTGCTAAGACGTATCTCCGCCTATTTCGAAACAAGTTAATTTTTTTTTATTTCCTTTTGAATTATTTAATTTGTGAATTCTCCATAAAACTGACTAAAATGAATCTTCATATGCTCAGTCGACAGGTATTATCAACATGCACGGTAACATATGAACATGAGCTGTAATTGAAAAGTTTGTAATATTCAGTGCTCTAGTTTAATTGGAAGAAGCATCTATAAATGGAAATGGAGTAAAAAAAAATAACGTCTAAGATCCGAGTTAATAAGTATGTAAGGGTGTCTTAACACCTAGTGCCCTAAAACCAACTGGTTTGGGAGTCTCTAGCCCAAAGCTCGCTACATGGATCAAAGATGCTGCAAAAATATATATATCTGAAGTCTGAGTAATTAAGTATGTAGGGTCGTCTTAAAACCTGGTGCCCTAAAGCCAACTGGTTTGGGAGCCACCGACCCAACACTCGCTACATAGACGGAAGGTATTGTATATAAATAAAATAAAAAAATCGAAAATCAAAGAAAAAATCATAAAAATCAGAAAAATTCTTCCATTGCTGTAAAAAGGTGTGAATTTTGATAAAACTTTTGGACAAAAATATTACTCTCTTATCAACTACACTTGTGACTGTGGTGGGCAAAAATGAGTTGTTTAATATTTTGTTGGTTGTGTATATGGAGAATGGTAAAAATAATCGGAGAATTTACTTATTCAGTAATTTAGAAAGAAATAAAACAATTAGTAACTTGCAGTAGAAGTTTTACATGATTAGTCACTAACTTTTTTATTCTCTTTTCGCTGGTCTTTTTTCTTTTGTGTGCATTAGTTTTACTTTCTTTTTACTTTTGTAAAATGTTTGTGGGTATCATTGTTGTAAACCCTCACGAGACTACAACTCGTCCACTATGGACATCTAGGGGTTTAAAGGCTTGTTGCATACGCTAAATGCAACCGTGATCCCTACGAAAGTGGCTTAGTTAAATTTTATTTATTTTATTCTATGTTTTGCTCGAGGACTAGCAAAATGTTAGGTTTGGGGGTGTGATGAGTGGTAATTATATCACTATTTCCCACTCATTTGACCTAATATTTTGTATAGTTTCTCGAGTTTTATGAACGTTTTGATGTGTTTTATTGTTATTTTGCAAATAAATAAAGTTTGGGAAGCATTGGAAGTAATTTGGGGCCAAAACATAGAAAAAATGAAAAAAGGCATTTTAGTAATTTGGCGCGTCGCGACGCCTATCCTGCGCCATGAGCTACTGACGTGCGCCGGGGGACACATATCAAAATCTGAAAATTTTGATATGCTAACATGCGTCTGCCATGTATCATCATCAGAATAGATCTTGCTAAAATATACCGGGACACGTGTCATCATCACATGCTGCCGACAATACGCGTGCCACGTGTCAGCTTCTCATTCGACCACATTTTCCGAGTACCACGTTTCAGCCATGTGTCATCCACGTGTCCACCACGTTCCGTCCACGTCAGCATCCAACCGAGTCACCATGCCACGTGTCGCCATGTCATCAACATCCAATAAACGCCCGCAACTTGTTAGCATCTCAGTGGACCAAATCAAAACACATGCCACATGTCCAAATTCCATTGTGCCGACAGATTACGCTTGCCAAGTCAGCAAGACAACAGATCAACGCGTTTTTGGCCCGACGCAGGAAGGATTTTGGCGTCGCGACGCCGGATCCAAAATTTACCTATTAATTGAGGCTTTCAGCACCTCATTTGGTGTGCATTCCTTGGGATTTTTCCCTTTTTTTAAGGATTGCATCTATTTTTCTAATTAATTAATTTATGTATTTTTTTTTTTAATTTTAATTTTAGTTTCTAATTTTTTTTTATTTTTTTATGTTTTGTAGTTAAATTTCCGCTTGGGTAAAAGGTGAAACATTTAATATAATTATGTAGGTAAATCTCACTTAATTATAATTTATAAATTATAATTTAACCGTATTAATTAATGTCAGACTTTATTACCACCTATATGGTCGGTCTAAATATAAATTACTTTACCGCCGATATGACTGGTCTTTATGTGACAAATAATTACCGCCTATATGGCTGGTGTAATTGGACTAAATGGATTACCGCCTATATGACTGGTTTTAAATGTTTAACATTATTAATTCCTAAGAAAGAAGAACAGAAAATAATTTATATTTTATAATAAGTGAGATTCCTAGATAAGAAATATTAAATGTGGATCCTCTAACCCCAACATATTTTTTTTTTATTTTAGGGAAGTGATGAAACACAATATGCACACACTTAATAATTGATTTTCTTTTTATGGGCAATTCTTTAGTTTGTTTATTGAGTCTTAAGCTTAATGCTTCTTATTAATTGACCATTAATAAGATTGATTTGGTAAACTTAAAATGAACTAGACATAGGGATTTTAGATTTCAGACTTAGATTCAATAGCCCACGATCTTCTTGAGGATAGATAACCCTTTAATAGATTTCCTTACAGGATAGACATATACCTGTCGGGAGGGGGTAGCCACAATTGGAATGAATCCAGGTAATTTGGTTGACATAGACATATGGTTCAATTGGGTTATACTGGGTATTTGCGTTTGACCATCGACATAGGCTTTTGCATATTTTCGTGTTCCAGGTTAGCAAACTGATTTATTACACATATGTAAAAGAATCAATTCATCTTTAGAATAATATTGTGTGGAGTCACGACCCTAGATCTTTGAGTCTTTTGCTTTTATTTTCCTTAGTACTTTCTTTTGAGTCTGTTTTTATTTTAATTAGCAAATCCACATTCAACCAACCAAAAGCAATCAATTCCCTTCTCCATATAATTAGATACCTGTAAATAAATAGTATCAATAATTAATAACAACATTAGGAATTAAGTCCTCGTGAGATCGATATTCTTATACTACTTGAACGATACATGCGCTTGCGTTATACGTGTGTGTTTATGCCGGTCAAGTTTTTGGCGCCGTTGCCGGGGACTTATTTTTCTTGAGTTATTAATTTTGAAGCTATCTAATTTACTTGTATATAATTTTCTTTATTTTTATCTATAATTTTTATTTCTTTCTTTTGTTTTCAGGTGGTTGAAAAAATGGAACATTATTGGGAGATTGAGAGATCACGAACTTTACTAGAAGAAGATACACCCCAAATCTGGGAGCAACAGTCCGGTTTTCTGAGGCCTGTTGTCCAGCCCAACAATTATCACTTGATGTCAGAACCAATCAATTCTACATTTGCTCAATATAACGAAATGAGGAGATGTGTAATATGTGATGGTAACTACGCGAGCGATCAATGCATATACCTCTCAGAGTGGCATAATTATTGGAATCATTCAAGGTACGAAGAACCATCATATTATCCATCCAACCCATCATCCACCTCCAATCTTCATCAAGTACCAGAACGATATTCACGAGAGGAAAATTGTAGGAAACGCTTTCCTCGCGCAGCGGAAGCGGCTTAGGCACCCGGGATCGACCTTGAAATTTTTTTCTGCACTCCTCATATATATCCAGAAATTTCCCACCCAAATATCCCAGATCCGAACAGATCCATATTTTATTCACTGATCCAGTGGAACCAGTCACGCACCAGGCTTGTGGCTGTTCGTCTCCCATGCACTATTATCAAAACCATTCACGCACATCATCCATTGTTTATGGTTTTGATCATGCGCCACACTATGGTCATCAAACCAGTCACGCATATTTTGATCTTGCGCCAGCTAATCAATCCCTCACCAGCTTATGATTATCGCACGTGGTTTCTACCATCAGGCCATTTTGATCTCCAAAACAAATTGAATCACAAGCTATAGTCTATGATAATAATTCTCATTGAATTTAAAATACAAAAGCATTTAACAACAAATGGCCATGCCCAGAGTTGATGAGCAAAAGGATCAACGCATGCACACTGTATCAATATCCAGTGACTGTCCGTCTTCATACATGCACGCCATAATATTACCGAGAGTGTGTATCAACGATCGGATCTACCACTCGATCTTCCGAGCTATGTCTCGTTACCAACGGATAGTAGGGTGGGCTACACTCACAAGATAAATCCCTAAACTATTGAGAGATTATAAATCACACTCAATTTATTTTTCTTTTTCTTCTTTTTAGTTTCTCAACTTTTGAGAGAATTGAGAAGATGAAGAAAAGTGGCTAGGGTTGCAAGTCTGAGAGCTTAGCCAAAAAAGAAAAATAAATCTTCTTTTTATATCTAGGGTTATTTGTTTCCAAAACAAAACAACCACTCCCCTCCACTTGCATTCTAGAATCAGTCAAGGCTAAAAATTTCCCTTTTAAATTTTTGTAACATATATCATGCATTGATTGTTACCATGATGACAAAATAAATTACAAAATTAAAGATTTATTTGCCTATTCAAATTTTGGTAACTTTCAAAGCCATCAAAACTTCCCTTTTCTCTTATGCCAAATACGGCAATGGCATATAATCTTTTATTAATTTTGCAACCATTGTATTAGCTTTCCATAAAGCCAAATATGTTACAAAATCAAAAGGTTTAATACCATTATAGATTTGTAACTTCCAAAATTAAATCAAGGGTTTCCAAAACCCTTTAATTTGGAAATTACAAATGTAGCCCTCATTTAAATTATATCATATATAATTTAATTATTAATAATAAATAATTATCATATAATCATTTATTATATAAATCATATATTAACTTTTAATATATAGTTCCAAGTGTGACAGATAATATTATTAATCATATTAATAATATTTATACCTTTGTGAGTATATAATTGGATTATCCAATTATACTAAATCCGCTATAGTAAATTGAGCTAGCACGGGGACCAAATGGACCTACGGTTCCGAGCTCCAATAATCTCGAAATATTAATTAAGATCTTAATTAAATATTCCGAATTATTAACTCCTGGTTATTCCACTAAAAACCCGAAGTTGCACTCTCGTTGCCGCAGATGATATATTAAGCCGAACCAAGTCGGTGTCCATCGATATAGTCATTACATACGAATTGACCCTTCATTACTATCTTGTAATTAGAGTCGGGTCATAATGTCTGTTATACCCCTCTAATTATTTTTACCTTAAGTACCATTGATTCTCTAATGAACGATTTATTCATAACTACTATGAATTTTAATCTTTCTATTCGTAATAGAAATACTTGAGCGCTCAAATCCTTCAATCACCGAATCAACCCTTAAGAAAGATACTCCTCTACTTCTCGTAAGAAGGAGTGAACTTCATGTCTATGTAAAACGTTCCCAGCTACACAACAGACCATGCCCCCAAAATACGTAGATATTGGTCGGGACTGCTACACCAACCTCACCTTTGTAAATCAAATGACATGGCCTCCCATGCAGGAGTTCGTAGTACACTCAGGATTAAGATCAATCCATATATGTGTTAGAAAATTATGACCCATAGCGTCACTGTTTGTAAAAGACATTGTGTTTTTGTACAAAATGAACTATGTGGTAATGAAATTTCCTTTTACCGTTTCGTAATTTATTTACTCTGATATAGAAATGGTAGAAGTCCTTATGATTAGTTCCGGATTGAGATGATATGAGACAGTATCAATCCATAAAGGTTTAATCATTAAATATCCCTAGTCGTAGTATTATCGAGACTGGACATCGATAATGCGGAATAGACTAGTACTGCACTTGTGCGCGTTGTGAGGGCATAACGACACAGTTCTCATAAGTTTAAGTATTGGATACTTATGCAAGTGCGATAGGAGGTTGTGTTTTACCGATGGTACGGAAAACAGCTTCGCTCTGGATAGATCCCGCGGAATCCCATTGGTAGTATGTATATGTGTCTATGGGAGTCCGCTTCAGGGTATGTGTATTTGGTCTTAACCTGAGACTTGCATCGCTAGTACTTGCGACAATCGGTAAACTTTCGTTTTGGTTGTCCAGGGCTTTAACAAGTTCTGTGTTCGCCTCTACTAGGTTTATTGAGAATCGTAGTGTATTGGATGTGATGTCAAGATGGAAGTATCACTTCAGACATATGGAGATGATGATCACGCAGGGATTCAGAACTAGTTCTCTGTAGTGTTGCAACCATCGAGATAATATGACAAGGTCATGATTATCCGATTAAAAGAGACTAGTTGATTGATATCTGATATGTGCTTCGTACGGGGCAGACACTATTCCAGCCCCAAGCCTTGCACGTGACATCAGATACTGGATCGCTATACGCAATACGACGTATACTACGCCTGACATAGATTATATATATTCCAGTAAGAATATTTCTGGAGAATTGGGTAGGCACGGTGCTTTACTAGAAGCCAACCATGTCTTGTAAATCGGTAAGCACGTGGTACGAGGTACTCACTTTATCGGATAGTCCGATAACCGGATTTACTGCCAACATATCCAGAGATCTCTTGGGTCGCTTCCCAAAGATTCACCGATGACAGTTGACTGGATTAGAATTAATCTGGGATTAATTAAGAGAGAGAAAATTAATCTGGGATTAATTGAAGCTTTATTTAATCTGGGATTAAATATGTTCGGAAGAGAGAGAACGCGATTAATTTGGAATTAATCGGTAAAATAAATTTAATAGTTAAATTTGATTTTTCTATTTAATTTATTCGTATGGGCTAAAATCAATATATCGGATATATTAATATGAATTGGATTTCATTACAAAATTAAAGTCGGACTTTAATACGAACGAACGAATTAATTTATAATTAATTCGTAAACGACGTTCGTAATATATTTGCGAGACATCGTTATTTAATTAAATTAGATTTAATTATTTAGGGATGAAAGTTCATTTAATTGGATTAAGTGGATCCGAGCCGCGGTAAATGTTCATAGAGACATTTGAATTTTGAATTCAAATGTGGGGCCCACTTCACATGTGGTAGTTGGGAGGGTAGTTGGCATTTATGCCAAACTATTTATTTTCCAACCACCTTGGAATGGTTTTGGTGAAACCATTTACCCAACCACCTTGTTTAGGTGAAAAGGGTAAATTGGTTTTTACCAAAAGGCATCTCTCTCTCTCATTTTGTGACACTTGAACAAAACACAAACCCTAATACACATGGTTTGGGCATGAGCTTCTTGTTCTTCTTCTCTTTGATTTTATGGCAAAATCAAGTTAGCTAGCACTTCAAGGAATCAACAAAGGTGATAGGGAAACAACAAAAGCTTGGAATCAACACAAAGGTTGGATCTTGGAGATCTTCATTCCTAACTCAAAGCTTGGAATCTTCAAAGGTTGGATCTTGGAGACCATCTTCTACTCAAATTTTAAAAGCTCAAATACGTTTGTTGTAAGTATATTCCGTAACTTATAATGATCTTAATCACATGTTTTCATGCTTATTAGATCTTTGGCATGTTCTAGGAACACTAACAATGGTATCATGAGCCAATTTTAAGCATGAAAATTTTTAAGGTTCTTGAGACTAAAATTTGGGGCTTTTATGTTTTAAAAATGATTCTTTCAAATTGATGCTTTGAGCATGCTTAGAATATGATAACTTAGAGTTATGCATGATTAGATTTGAAATAAATCAAATGAATCAAAAATTAAAAAAACCCTACTTTGGCCGAATCTTCACAGTGCAGTGGACTGCAGTTTTTTTATTTTTGTAACATGAAATAATGTGTTTAAATGCATGTTTAAATGTTGATTGTTGGTTTGATTGGATTAGAATCAAAGTCAATAATGTTTATGTTAAAATCAAAGAGCATGTTGAGCATGAAATGATGTATTTTGGATTCAATTTGTGTTGAGCATGAAATGATGAATTTTGACTTCAATTTGTGTTGAGCATAAATTGTTGGTTTAAGCATGATTAATTAAGTTAATTGGTATTTTGGAAATATTGAGTTTAATTAATTAATCATGGCTAATACACTTTAATTAAAATAATTGTGATATTTGGAATATTATAATTATGTTAATAAGCCTTTAAAAATGAATTGGGCTAAAAGTGTGTATTTGGGCTTAATGGGCTTGGTTTGACCAAGTTTGGTTTTGGACTTTTGGATTGGATCCAATTGGGCCCAAAACCAATTCCATAAAGTCCAAATACATCACTTGGCACATTAAAGAATTTAATTAGGCCTAATGGGCCTAAATTGATTTGTTGGCAATAAGGTGATTCCTATTGGGCCTTGGCATTTTGGGTTTGATCTATTTATGGCCAAAGCCCATGCCTTAAGAATCAATTAAAATCCCATTGGACTTTAATTAAAAGGACAATGGATGTTATTGGGCCTTTGAGACCCATTTAGATTGGATTTGGAATCCAAGTCTTTAAGGCAAATAAATAAGTGTAAGTGTTTAATTTGGAATTAAAATGGAATTAGTATTGAATACAAATAAATTAGATTTAAAGTTGTAGTTCGATATAATTTCAAGAATACGTACTTAAAAGTATTTATTCTCAAACGAGTTGGACTCGCGCAAATCAAATCGTTGTTTGAACATTGGATGGTCATTAATTCAAAGATTAATTAATTGGATTAGATTGATTGAATAACATGTTTTGTATGATTATATGAATGTGTTGTATGAATAATGTATATCGGATGGATATTAGAAGGGTGAGGGCAATTTTGGAAATTGTAATAAATTTAGAATTTATTAAATTGGACCTGCGTGTCCAGTCTTTTATCTCCTTATTCTTTGTATTTCTCTTCTCACCAATTCCCCTCAATGTAAATGAGGTTTCTTTATTGTATTATGTTATTGGGTAGAAGATAGAATAGTTCTAGCCGGGGAGAGGAAAATGAGTGATTTGTTTTAGGAATAATTTGTGACATATCCATCCCCATATCATTATTAATTTACTTTTTGTGCCTTATGATGTTTTAGAAACATGCTTAAAGGTGTATGATGAGACCTTAACAAAGATAATAAATTGGTTGCCAATTTACGCGAAAAACCCTCAAAACATATTAAGCGTTTTTCCTTCCGTTGAGTGATTCTTACTCAAGATCCAAAGTTGGCATTGGTTTGTTGGCCAAAGTCAAGACCTTTGTCAATTGCGGATGTGTTTGAATCATGAGAGTTTTGTTCCATATCGGTGTCTTGTCCAAGTCGTGATTTGTTGGCCAAAGTCAAGATCACTTCTTGTCCATCGACATTGATTACGAAGCTTTCCTTGTCAATGGGTCCCGCTTAACTAGAATCATTAAGCTTGTTGTGCCAAAGCTAAGGCTTAGTTGATTCAGAGGAAAAAGGTTAGGAAAATATATTGGATATATTGGCATATATATTGTATATATTTTTCGGACTTGGAGGTCCACCTACCGGATCTAGGAATTGGATGAGATCCAATTGATCTTAGAGATCTACCTAGTTAAATATCATACAGCTTGTTGGCCAAAGTCAAGGTTGTGTGTTATTTAACGGGATCCTAGCCCACTAGGAAACTAGGTTTCCCGAGTACTCGACAAAGGGTTAGAGACTCGCCGAAAAAATAGTGGGAGGCTAGTATTGAATTTGCAATTTCATTCAGATACTTAGCTTTACGCGCTTTCAAATTATTTCGTCAAAATTATTTTAGTTGGACTAATACAATGTTATTTTTCTTGTAACAGTTAGACTGTACCCAAATATCGTTGACTAGATAGTTGGACTATCGTAGTCAAGATGACTAGAAAGGGAAATGTCTGAGACATTATCATGGGCGAAAATGTCTTCAAGGGCACGAACTTTGCCGATTGGTAAATGAATCTAAGGATAGTCCTTGGAGCCGAGAGACTGCTATATACTATACAGAGACCTCTTGGGCCTAAGCCCAAACCTGATGAGCTACTTGAGCTGGAGCTTTGGAAGACTCACAGTGATGATTGTGATACTGCTCAGTCTATTATGCTTGCTTCTATGACTCAATATTTTCTTCGACAGAACAGGGACTTGGATCCCTATAACATGTTGGCGAGGTTGTAAGATCTTCACCGATCTAACCGAAGGTCACGGAGATATGAGTTAGTAAAGAAGCTCTTTCGTTCACGTTTGTCAGAAGGCATGTCTGTTGAGTCCCATGAGGCACAGATGATTGCTGACATAGATGAGCTAGCTAGGATGGGGATAGTCTTTGAGGCTGAGATTACCATAGATATGGTCCTGCAATCTCTCCCCGACACTTGGAGACAGTTCATCATAAACTATAATTTGATGAACACTGATGATACTCTTGGAGACTTATTGTCGGTTCTTAAGGAATCCGAGAAAGAGCTGCTTAAGGGCAACAAGCGCGAGGCGCACTTTGCTTCGACATCTCATACACGAGGGCTGGGCTCAAGGTGACTGGAGGTGTGAAGAAGAAGAAGCATAAAGGAAAGGGCAAGGCCAAACCGTCAAAGGCTTCTGGGAAGCCTAAGGAAAAATCTGAGGATGTTTGCCTCCAGTGCGGCAAGCGGGGTCACTGGAAGCGTGACTGCCGCGAGTACAAGGTGCTCCAGAAGGAGATTAAAGCGGGCAAGGCACCGGCTTCAGGTATGTTTGTTATTGAGATAAACATGACTACTTCTAGTTTAAAAAATTGGATTTTTTATTCTGGTTGTGGTACTCATATATGTACTGATGTGCAGGATCTGCAGATTAGCAGGAGACTGGCCTCAGGAGAGATTGATCTACGCGTTGGAAATGGGGCACCAGTCGTCGTTTTGGCCGTTGGCACTTTTGTTTTAGAACTGCCTTCGGGGCATGTACTTAAACTTTCAGATTGTTATTATGTACCTAGTTTGACTAGGAATATTATCTCTGTATCTTATTTGACCCAATGCGGGTACACTATTGTATTCCGAAACACTGGGTGTTTTGTTTATAAAGATGATTTTGAGATATGTTCTGTTGATGCTAATAATGGTCTTTATATTTTGAATATAAATCAATCTCAAACATATAATGTAACAAAAAAAAGGCTCAAAATGAGTAACAAAGATGAAACTTATATGTGGCATTGTCGTCTGGGACACATAAACAAGACTCGCATATCCATACTTTCGAAGAGTGGGTACTTGGACGGATTTGATCCAAATTCATATGACGTCTGCGAATCTTGCTTATTAGGCAAAATGCCTAAATCACCTTTTAAGGGTAAGGGTGAACGTGCCACCGAACTGTTAGCCCTCGTTCATAGTGACGTATGTGGGCCCATGTCTAGCCAGGCTAGAGGTGGATATGAATATTTCGTAACCTTTACGGATGATACATCGCGTTATGGTTATGTGTATCTTATGAGACACAAGTCGGAAACTTTTGAGAAATTCAAAGAGTTTCGACACGAAGTTGAAAAACAGACCGGCAAGAGTATAAAGACATTAGCGTCGGACAGTGGTGGCGAATACTTGAGCAATGAGTTTCTAGATTACTTGAAAGAATATGGCATTCTTTCACAATGGACTCCTCCTGGAACACCACAATTAAACGGTGTGTCCGAACGGAGAAACTGAACTTTGTTGGACATGGTAAGGTCTATGATGAGTCGCACTGAGCTACCTATTTCCTTCTGGGGATATGCATTAAACAGTGCAATTCTTATTTTGAATAAGGTTCCATCAAATTCTGTACAACAGACTCCGTATGACATATGGACAGGAAAGAAATCGGGTTTCTCATTCCTGAAGATTTGGGGATGCTGGGCATACGTCAAACGTTTGGAAGGTACCAAACATAAGCCCAAATCGGATAAATGCCTATTTGTAGGATATCCTAGGGAAACCAAAGGATATTACTTCTATCACCCACGAGAGAACAAAGTATTTGTTGCTCTACATGCGGTTTTCCTTGAGAAGGAATTCCTAAATGCAGTGGTTAGTGGGAGGAAAGTAGAACTCGATGAAAATCGGAGTGATACTGTTCCTGGCATAGAATCCTCAACGGAATAAGAACAGTCCATCCGGGATGAGACTATACCATAATCTTTTATTACACAAGGACCGCGTAGGTCGGAGAGAGTCAGGATACAACCTGAGAGGTATGAGTTTCTGATCTCACCTCATGTAGATATTAATCTCATTAAGGATACTGAACCGGCTACGTATGAGGAAGCGATACAAGATATATATTCCACTTTATGGCAAGAAGCCATGAAGTCCGAAATGGATTCCATGTATACCAACCAAGTTTAGACACTAGTTGATGCACCAGAAGGCGTAAAGCCTATTGGATGCAAATGGGTCTTCAAGAAGAAGACCGACATGGATGGCAACGTACAAACGTACAAAGCTAGGCTTGTAGCGAAGGGGTATCGTCAACGACATGGTGTCGATTACGACAAAACTTTCTCACCCGTTGCTATGATTAAATCCATTCGGATAATGCTTGGTATTACTGCATATTTCGATTACGAGATGTGGCAGATGGACGTTAAAACCGCTTTCCTTAACGGAAACCTTTTGGAGGATGTTTATATGCAACAGCCTGACGGTTTTATCGTGCCTAAACTTGTAAACAAGGTTTGTAAGTTAAATCGGTCCATTTAGGGACTGAAGCAAGCATCGCGGTCATGGAACCAACGTTTTGATGAGATCATAAAAGAATATGATTTCATTCAAAACGAAGATGATCCTTGTGTATATAAGAAGGTTAGTGGGATAACACTGACTTTTATTGTCCTTTATGTTGATGATGTATTGCTTATGGGCAATGACATTCCCATGTTAACATCGGTGAAAGCTTGGCTTTCATTAAAATTCTCCATGAAAGATCTGAGAGAAGCAGCCTATATTCTAGGAATAAAGATCTACCGGGATAGATCTAGAAAGCTGCTTGGACTCTCCCAGAGCACGTACATTGACAAAATATTGAAAAGATTCAACATGGATCAGTCCAAGAGGGGACTGTTACCAGTGTCACATGGCATCACTCTATCTAAGGACATGTGTCCTAAAACTCAAGATGAGAGAAACAACATGAGTCGGATACTGTTCGCCTCGGTAGTCGGATCGATCATGTATGCCATGATATGTACGCGACCTGATGTCTCGTATGCTTTGAGCATGTGTAGTCGCTATCAGGCCGATCCAGGTGATGGTCACTGGATGGTGGTTAAGAACATCCTTAAGTATCTTGGACGAACTAAGGATGCTTTCTTAGTTTATGGAGATGGAGAACTTGAGGTAACTGGGTATACCGATGCAAGTTTCCAAACCGATAAATACGACTCTAAGTCGCAATCCAGGTACATATTTTGTTTGAACAACGGAGTAGTAAGCTGGAAATCTTCCAAGCAAGAGACTGTTGCCGATTCAACAGCAGAAGCGGAGTATATTGCAGCAGCTGAAGCAGCAAAAGAGGCAGTTTGGATCCGTAAATTCCTAATTGGATTATGAGTAGTTCCGTTAGCAGCTGAGCCCGTTCCATTGTATTGTGACAATAACGGGGCTATAGCGCAGGCTAAGGAATCGCGGCCTCATCAACGATCCAAGCATGTTCTTCGACATTTCCATCTGATTCGTGAGATCATACATCGTGGCGATGTGAAGATCGAGAAGGTCGCATCAGATGATAACATTGCAGGTCCGCTGACGAAAGCTATTTCACAGCAGAAGTTTGAGAAACATATACATAGTTCAGGTGTTAGATGCTTGAGTGACTGGCTATAGGCCAAGTGGGAGATTGTTAGACAATTATGACTCACAGCGTCACTGTTTGGTAAAGACATTGTGTTTTTGTACAAAATTAACTATGTAGTAATGAAATTGCCTTTTACCGTTTCATAATTTATTTACTCTGATATAGAAATGGTAGAAGTCCTTATGTTAGTTCCGGATTGAGATGATATGAGACAGTATCAATCCATAAAGGTTTAATCATTAAATATCCCTAGTCGTAGTATTATCGAGACTGGACATCGATAATGCGGAATAGACTAGGATTACACTTGTGCGCGTTGTGAGGGCATAACGGCACAATTCTCATATGTTTAAGTATTGGATACTTATGCAAGTGCGATGGGAGGTTGTGTTTTACCGATGGTACGGAAAACAGCTTCGCTCTGGATAGACCCCGCAGAATCCCATAGTAGTATGTATATGTTAAGTTTCAATCAAGTCCCAAGGATCACAAACATGCATAAAAACGAGTTGAATACACAAAGGAGTAAGGCGGAATACATACTCACATTGATGGGTTTGATGCTAGGAAGAACAAGTTGCGTTTTTGTCTCCCTCCAAACTCGGTTTTGGACTCCATTGAGCTGCTGTGATGCTCGGTTGGGGCTGTTTTGATGCCTTCTAAATTCGGCCATTGATGACTCCATGGAAGCTCAAAGTTTCAAGCTCCAAAAATAAATCCAAGCTCACAAATTCGTTTCCCTATCACCTATGTATAACCCAAGGTGTGTGCTAGCACTACTCTTCTTCCTTTTCTTCTCACAAATTTGGTGAAACCAGAAAATTTTGAAGCAAATCGGCTTGAAGCCGTGAAGGAGAGGAAGATGAAAAGATAGGGAAAAGGAGAAGTGCGTGAGTGGTGAGAGAGAGAGAGAAAATGATTTTTGGTTTACATATTTATTTTATTTTCCAAAAACAAAAACAAATATATAAATCATTTTCATATATATCAAAAGTCAAAAAGTAAAAGTTTATTAATGCTTTTTCCAACAACCATATCACTTCTACTTTTTACTTTAAGTCACATCACATCACTTTAATAAAGTGACATGTTGTCAAGTCACATCACTCAAAGTGACAATTGATTTGACGCATGATGTGACTAACGATTTGACGCTTGATGTGACTTGCGTGTCGCGCTCGTATTCGAAATGCGAATGCGCTCGCAATCACTCTCGGGCTCGGGTTCGCTAATTCCAAATTAACGAATTTTCCGTCGCGTCGTAATTAAATGATTACGCCTAGCGAAATCACTATTCACGTCGCTAACGAATTAATTCTAAATTAATTCGTTCGCCCGAATTAAAATCTAATTTTAATTCCGCGTCGAAATCCAATTTCTAATAATATATCAAATATATTATTTTATCGATTAATTCCAAATTAATCGTTCTCTCTCTTTAATTAATATTTTATCCCTGATAAAATATCTCCGAAATTAATCCCAGATTAATTTTCTCTCTCTTCCAATTAATCCCAGATTAATTAAAGTGCGAGTTATACATCATCGGTGAATCTTCAGGAAGCGACCCATGAGATCTCCGGATATGTTGGCAGTAAATACGGTCGTCGGATTATCCGAACACGTAAGTACCTCGTACTACGTTTATACCGATTTACAAGACAAGGTTGGCTTCTAGCAAAGCGCCATGCCTACCCAATTCTCCAGAAATATTCTTACAGGAATATATAGATCTGTATCAAGCGTAATATACCATAGTATTGTGTATATCGGCCCAGTATCGGATAGTCACGTGCTAGGGCTGGGGCTGGATAAGTGTCTACCACGTCCGAAGCACATGTCGGATGTCTGGTAACTAGTCTCTATAATCGGATATGCATGACCTAGTCATAACATCACGATGGTTGCGCAACACTTAAGAGCACTAGTACCGTATCCTGTGTGACATCATCTCCAATATGACTGAAGTGATACTTCCGTCTTGACATCACACCCAATACACTACGACTCTCTGATAAACCCAGAAGTGGTGTACGCAGAACCGGTTAAAGCCCTGTACCACCAACACTAAAGTCTATCGATTATCGTCAGTATTAGCGATGCAAGTCTCAGGTTAAGACTATACACGCCTACCCTGATTTCGGCCTCCCATAGACACATAGTCATAATACCAATGGGATTCCGAGGGGTCTATCCAGAGCGAAGCTGTTTCCCGTACCATCGGTGAAACACGACCTCCTATCGCACTTGCATAAGTATCCAATACTTATATATATGAGAACTATGTCGTTGTGCCCTCACAACGCACACAAGTGCAATACTAGCCTATTCCGCATTATCGATGTCCAGTCTCGATAATACTCCGGCTAGGGATATTTAATGATTAATCCTTCGGGGATTGATACTGTCTCATATCATCTCAATCCAGGAACTAATCATATGGACCTCTCTTCATTTATACATTTATGGTGATTTAATCACAAATGATGAGAGTGCAATTTCCTTGTCACATAGTTAATTTGTACAACAACACCGTGATCTGTACAAATAGTGACGCTATGGGTCATATTATCCAACAATCTCCCACTTGGCACATAGCCAGTCACTCAAGTGTCTAACACCCGAACTATGTACGGTTCGCTCAAATTGCTGAGAAAAGATTTTCTTCAGCGGATTTGTTTAACTATCATCTGACGCGATTTACACGATCATCACATCGCGACGATGTATGATCCGAACGAATCAGATGATATAGAAGTATATATCTGGATCGTCGATGAGACCTTTAATTCCTTAGCCTGTGCTGACGCCTAGCTCAGCTGCTAAAAGAACTATATCTAATCTAATTAGATTTATTTTCGATCCAAATGGCTTCTATTGCTGCCTCAGCTGCAGCAATAATCCGTATTTGTTGTTTATTCGGCAACAGTTATCTTGCTCGGAAGATTTCCAGCTCACTGTCCCAGTGTTCAAATTTTATAGTACCGCAGTATTTACTCGTTTGGAAACTTGCAGCAGTGATCCCAATCACTTCAAGTTCTCCTTCTCCATAGTTTAAGATAGCATCTTTAGTTCTCTGAGATACTAACAGATGTTCTTAACTTCAATCCAGTGATTATCACTTGGATTGACCTGATCGTGACTCCATATGCTCGAAGCGTATGAGACACCCTATCAAGTACATTTTAAATGTACAATTTCCCAGAGAGTGTTAACAACTCCAAATCTATCCCAGTAGATCTTTATTCCTTGAATAAAGGTTGTTACTTCCCAGAATTCTACGGAGAATTTCTATTGAAAGAATATCTATGAAAGCCAAGCTTTCACCAATTGTTTTATAGGAATTTCATTGTCAGTGCCCTCCCACTAACCTCCTTATATACACAAGAATTATTTCGTTTTGAGTCAAATCATAAACCATTATGATTATTTCAAAACGTCAGTTCCAAGAACCTTATGCTTGCTTCAATCCAAATATGGATCGAATAACCCGCAAACCTTGTTTGTCGGTTATACAAAATCGTCAGGATGTTGTAAACATCCTCCAAAAGGTTTCCTTTTCAGGAAAGCGATTTTGATTTGTAACTGACATATTTCATAAATGAAATATACAGTTATCTACAAGCATCTTCAAAATGAATTTACCATGGCAACAGGTAAAAGGTTGAACCGTTATTTACACAATGTTGATAACGATACCTTTCCGTCAAAAGCCTAGCTTTGTACGTTGGTATGTTGCCTTCCATGTATGTCTCCCTTGAAAACATTTAATGTACCAATAGGCACAATGCCTTGTGGTACAACAACTAGTATCCAAAATAGTTGTTATACATGGAATCCATTTCGGATTCATGGCACTTTGCCATAATAGGGAGTCGATACCTAGTATCACTTCCTCAAAACGTAGTCGGCGGATATACCTTCATAAGATTGACATCTTTATGAGGTTAGATCAGAAACCCATACCCTAGGTCGTTTTCTGACTCTATCCGATCTACGAGTTTCTTGTGTATTTGAAGATTAATGGTATAGATTCATCATAGATGAACTATTTGTGTTCCATTAAGGACTTCGTGCCTTGAACAGTATTACTTCGATTTTCATCGAGTATCACTATCCTCCCACTGACCACTGCATATCGGTATTCCTTTCAGGAAAAACCGTATGGTGAGCAACAATCACATTGTTCTCATGTGAGATTTACAAGTACTATACTTATGGTTTCCTTTAGGATAACCAATATTAGCACTTATCCAATTTGGGTCTTTTAGTTTGGTATCATCCAAATGTCATGCCTGGCATACCCAAATTATCAGGAATGAGAAACCTCGTTTCTTCCCTGTTCATATCCTATATGATATCTGTCAAACAGATTTATATGGAACCTTATTCTAAATAAGTTTTGCACTGATAGTACATATCCTATTGAAGGAAACAGTAGCTCAGAGCGACTCGTGATTAGCCTTATCATGTCTAACATGATTCGGTTAATCCGTTCAGACACACCATCACTTTGACGTGTTTCGAGAGGAGTCCTCATCTGAAATAATACCATACTCTTTCATGTATGTACGAAACTTACTGCTTAAGTATTTTCCATTATGGTCTTACCGTGGCGGAATAATACTATAGCCGATTTGTTTATTTACTTCGTGTCGAAACTTCAAAAGTTTACGATCTGCGTTCTTCAAAAGAAACACATAACCATAACGTGATGCCACATCCGTTAAGGTCACGAAATATTCATGTTCACATCTAGCCTAGCTAGATATGGGCCCACTTACTTCACCATGAATAGGGCTAACAGATCGGTGGCCCTTTTACTATTACCAAGTAAATAGTATTTTAGGTACTTTACCTAATAAACTAGATTCGCAGACTTTATTTGAATAGTCAAATCAGTCCTAGTACCCACTCTTCAAAAGTGTGGATATACGAGTCTAGTTAAATTGTGTCCTAGAAAACAATGCCACAAATAAGTCTCTATTGATCAAATCAATTTGAGCTATTTATTTGTCATTTTATATGTTTGAGATTTTATTTATATTCAAAATATAAATTCTGTTATTTACATCTAATGTATTTATCTCAGTATCATCTTTATATAATAAAACACTTAGTGTTCTATAATATAAAGGTTTTATCCGCAACGGATTAAACACTGATATAGAGATAATGTCTCTAGTCAAACTAGTTACATTATAACAGTTCCTAATTCAAGTACATACCCGAAGGGTAGTTCCTAAACTTAGGTATCTACGGTCGAAACAGCGACTTTCGTCCCGTTTCCGATTCGCAGAGAAATCTCGGCTTGAAGTCAGTATCCAGCTCATAGCGGATTCTGAACATCAATACATATATTTTATGTACCACACTAAGTATTTAAAATCCAATTTCAATACTAGTAGTGAACATAACTTTGACAAATTTTTTTAAAGTTAGAGCCTCGCCCTTTCTTTAATTCCTTCGTGTCTGCCATATCCAAATGGTAGTCACTTTGGGATATGTCAATTATCCTTTTTAAATATTTCAGAAACCTTAGGCCAAGCCTTGGGTTTTTAGAATATCGAAACGATGTGCACCTCGTGCTACATGCCCAATTGCAAACTTTGACTTTATCTCCTCTAGAATAGTCAATTAATTCTCCAAGAATTATAAATTGCAATTTTAATACTTCTTAAATCTAAAATTAGATTTATGACAAGTATATTAAATTAAGCACTAAAGTCATCATCACATAAATCTTCCAAAGATTTTACGCTCTACTTATTTTGCTTAATTTTGGGCGTAAGGTATAATAAGTTATTTTATCAAATAAAATAACCTACTATTTATTCCCAATTTGAAAATTAAATCATTTAAAATATTTTAATCCCAGATTATATTTTTAAATATCCAACTTTTCAATTTTTATCTTGATTACAATAGTCCAACTATTTAATCAACGATTATTAGTGGTACTATATATATTATAATGATTATAATAGTCCAACTATCTAATCAAATATAATCCAAATTAATTAACCTCAATTACATGATTACTATAATCCAATTATAAAATCAACTGTAAACTGAAATTAATTAATTCAAATATATTGATTAATATAATCCAATTATATATAATCAAGTATAATACAGTCCAACTGTTTATTAAAACAACAATTTAAATATTAGTCTAACTAACATTTAATCTAATGACGAAATAATTTAAATGAGCGCGTATGGCGAGCAATTGAACGAGTATTGCAAATTCAATTCTTGCCTCCCACTATTTTTCGTCGAGCCTCTAACCCTCTGTCGAGTACTCGGGAAACCGTGTTTCCTAGTGGGCTAGGATCCCGTTAAATATCACACAATCTTGACTTTGGCCAACAAATTGTATGATAATTAACTAGGTAGATCTCTAAGATCAATTGGATCTCATCCAACTCCTAGATCCAGTAGGTGGACATCCAAGTCCCAAACATATATCTTATATATGCCTATACATCGAATGTATACCCTAAACTTTTTCCTCTGAATCAACTAGGCCTTGGCTTTGGCACAACAAACCTAGTGATCCCAGTCAAGCGCGGACCCATTGACATAGAAGCTTTGTAATCAATGTCAATGGACAAGAAGTGGTCTTGACTTTGGCCAACAAACCACAACTTGGACACGACACCGATATGGAACAAAGCCTCGTGATTAAAACACATATTTGACGGACAAGGGCTTGACTTTGGCCAACAACCCCTGCCAATCTCGGATCTTGAGTAAGAATCACTCAATGGAAGGAAAATAAACGCTTGATATTTAACGAGGGTTTTTCGCGTGCAATTGGCTACCAATTTATTATCTTTGTTAAGGTCTCATCATCATACACCCTTAAGCATGCATTCTAAACACATAATAAAGCGCATATGTAAAATTATAATGATATGCGGATGGATATTTTACATTGATCCTAGATCAAATCTCTCACTTTCTCTCTCCAAGCTAGCACTTGCATTACTTCTACCCGTTACACTACACTTCTAAAGAAACCTCATTTACATTGAGGGGAATAGGTGAGAAGAGAATACAAAGAAATAGGAGATAAGGCTGGACTCGCAGGTCCAATTAATAAATCAAATTTATTACAATTTCCAAAATCGCCCCACCCGACTAATATCCATCCGATATACATTATTCAATCATCACAACCATGTATTCATACAAGCATGTTATCAATCAATCTAATCCAATTAATTAATCTTGATAATTAGTGATCATCCAATGTTCAAACAAAGATTTGATTTTGTTCGAGTCAAACTCGTATTGCGAACACGTACTCAAAGTACGATTTCTACTAATTAAATTAAATTACATGATTAAATCCAATTTAATACGTATTTAATTCTAATTCATTATTTAATTCCAAATTAAATATTACACTTATAAAAATAAACCTTTACGACTTAAATTCCAAATTTAATCGTTACGGGTCTCAAAGCCCGATTAATATCCAATATTAATTTAATTAAAGTCTAATGGGCTTTTAATTAATTTCTTGAGGCGTGGACTTTTGGTCAACTCGGGTCAAACCCGCAACCAAAGTCCAATCCGGGAGTTACCCCATAAGCCCATAAATAATTAATTTAGGCCCATTAGGCCCAATTAAACGTTAAAGGTTCATTAGTTGCATTTGGGCCTTTTGGAAGCGGTTTTGGGCCTAATTGGATCCAACCAATTTTGGCCTAAACCAACTTTGTACAACAAAGTCCAATAACCCAATAACAACTTTAAAAGCCCAAATCCAATTTTAAGCCCAATAATTTAATTTCAAAAAATTCCAAATTTTCAAATTAAATTACCTAAAGTGTATAGCATTATTAATTGCCCAAATCAAAGTTTCCAAAACATCAAATTTGTCCAATTAATCATGCTTAACATCAATTAATCATGTCCAACATAATTAAATCAAAATCAAACCCAATTTATACATGCTAAAGTCTCGGCCAAAGAGGGAAATTATGCCCAAATCAAATTCAATCCAATTGAACCCAATCAAACATAAATTCAACATCCCCAAATGATTTCTAAGTCATCCAAGACATTAGGGCACTTGCCAAATTCGGCCATCACAAGCAAATTGGGGAAAAATTATTCCAAACACTTTTCATCAAATTGATCTAATCAATCATCAATTAAACAACATTCAAGCATTCTAAATCATCCAATTTCATTAAACTTGCTCAAAATCAAGTTTACCCAAATTTGTCATGCCCAAAATTTAGGGAAAAATGGATCCAACCAAATTTCATGAAATTGATTATGCACAACATCAATTCAACCTCATTCAAGCATACTATACTAAACAATTTAATCATTTGATGCTCAAATTGAGTTTACCCAAATTAAAGTTTTGGCCAACATTAAGCAAATTGGGGAAAATCAATCCAATTAATTTTTCATCAAATTGATTACATATAACTCTAATTAATTCATATACAAGCATTCTTAAACAAACAATTTGTCAAAATCATGCTTAAATCAAAAAGCCCCAAATTTTGCTCAAGAACCCTAATTCGTTTTTATGCAACCAATAGCTCAAGATACCATTGTTAAGTTTCAATCAAGTCCCAAGGATCACAAACATGCATAAAAACGAGTTGAATACACAAAGGAGTAAGGCGAAATACATACTCACATTGATGGGTTTGATGCTAGGAAGAACAAGTTGCGTTTTTGTCTCCCTCCAAGCTCGGTTTTGGACTCCATTGAGCTGCTGTGATGCTCGGTTGGGGCTGTTTTGATGCCTTCTAAATTCGGCCATTGATGACTCCATGGAAGCTCAAAGCTTCAAGCTCCAAAAATAAATCCAAGCTCACAAATTCGTTTCCCTATCACCTATGTATAACCCAAGGTGTGTGCTAGCACTACTCTTCTTCCTTTTCTTCTCACAAATTCGGTGAAACCAGAAAATTTTGAAGCAAATCGGCTTGAAGCCGTGAAGGAGAGGAAGATGAAAAGAGAGGGAAAAGGAGAAGTGCGTGAGTGGTGAGAGAGAGAGAGAAAATGATTTTTGGTTTATATATTTATTTTATTTTCCAAAAACAAAAACAAATATATAAATCATTTTCATATATATCAAAAGTCAAAAAGTAAAAGTTTATTAATGCTTTTTCCAACAACCATATCACTTCTACTTTTTACTTTAAGTCACATCACATCACTTTAATAAAGTGACATGTTGTCAAGTCACATCACTCAAAGTGCCAATTGATTTGACGCATGATGTGACTAACGATTTGACGCTTGATGTGACTTGCGTGCCGCGCTCGAATTCGAAATGCGAATGCGCTCGCAATCACTCTCGGGCTCGGGTTCGCTAATTCCAAATTTATGAATTTTCCGTCGCGTCGTAATTAAATGATTACGCCTAGCGAAATCACTATTCACGTCGCTAACGAATTAATTCTAAATTAATTCGTTCGCCCGAATTAAAATCTATTTTTAATTCCGCGTCGAAATCCAATTTCGTATAATATATCGAATATATTATTTTATCGATTAATTCCAAATTAATCGTTCTCTCTCTTTAATTAATATTTTATCCCAGATAAAATATCTCCGCAATTAATCCCAGATTAATTTTCTCTCTCTTCCAATTAATCCCAGATTAATTAAAGTGCGAGTTATACATCATCGGTGAATCTTTAGGAAGCGACCCATGAGATCTCCGGATATGTTGGCAGTAAATACGGTCGTCGGATTATCCGAACATGTAAGTACCTCGTACTATGTTTATACCGATTTACAAGACAAGGTTGGCTTCTAGCAAAGCGCCATGCCTACCCAATTCTCCAGAAATATTCTTACAGGAATATATAGATCTGTATCAAGCGTAGTATACCGTAGTATTGTGTATATCGGCCCAGTATCGGATAGTCACGTGCTAGGGCTGGGGCTGGATAAGTGTCTACCCCATCCGAAGCACATGTCGGATGTCTGGTAACTAGTCTCTATAATCGGATATGCATGACCTAGTCATAACATCCCGATGGTTGCGCAACACTTAAGAGCACTAGTACCGTATCCTGTGTGACATCATCTCCAATATGACTGAAGTGATACTTCCGTCTTGACATCACACCCAATACACTACGACTCTCTGATAAACCCAGAAGTTGTGTACGCAGAACCGGTTAAAGCCCTGTACCACCAACACTAAAGTCTATCGATTATCGTAAGTATTAGCGATGCAAGTCTCAGGTTAAGACTATACACACCTACCCTGATTTCGGCCTCCCATAGACACATAGTCATAATACCAATGGGATTCCGAGGGGTCTATCCAGAGCGAAGCTGTTTCCCGTACCATCGGTGAAACACGACCTCCTATCGCACTTGCATAAGTATCCAATACTTATATATATGAGAACTATGTCGTTGTGCCCTCACAACGCACACAAGTACAATACTAGCCTATTCCGCATTATCGATGTCCAGTCTCGATAATACTGCGGCTAGGGATATTTAATGATTAATCCTTCGGGGATTGATATTGTCTCATATCATCTCAATCCAGGAACTAATCATATGGACCTCTCTTCATTTATACATTTATGGTGATTTAATCACAAATGATGAGAGTGCAATTTCCTTGTCACATAGTTAATTTGTACAACAACACCGTGATCTGTACAAATAGTGACGCTATGGGTCATATTATCCAACAGTATATGTGTCTATGGGAGTCCGCTTCAGGGTAGGTGTATTTAGTCTTAACCTGAGACTTGCATCACTAGTACATGCGACAATCGGTAAACTTTCATTTTGGTCGTCCAGGGCTTTAACAGGTTCTGTGTACGCCTCTACTAGGTTTATTGAGAATCGTAGTGTATTGGATGTGATGTCAAGATGGAAGTATCACTTCAGACATATGGAGATGATGATCATGCAGGGATTCAGAACTAGTTCTCTTTAATGACGCAGGGATGTACGGTGCAGGCACTATTCTAGCCCCAGGCATTGCACGTGACATCAGATACTGGATTGCTATAAGCAATACGACGTATACTACGCCTGACATAGATTATATATATTCCAGTAAAAATATTTCTGGAGAATTGGGTAGGCACGGTGCTTTGCTAGAAGCCAACCATGTCTTGTAAATTGGTAAGCACGTGGTACGAGGTACTCACTTTATCGGATAGTCCGATAACCGGATTTACTGCCAACATATCCAGAGATCTCTTGGGTCGCTTCCCAAAGATTCACCGATGACAGTTGACTCGATTAGAATTAATCTGGGATTAATTAATAGAGAGAAAATTAATCTGGGATTAATTGAAGCTTTATTTAATCTGGGATTAAATGTGTTCGAAAGAGAGAGAACACGATTTATTTGGAATTAATCGGTAAAATAAATTTAATAGTTAAATTTGATTTTTCTATTTAATTTATTCGTATGGGCTAAAATTAATATATCGGATATATTAATATGAATTGGATTTCATTACGAAATTAAAGTCGGACTTTAATACGAACGAACGAAATAATTTAGAATTAATTCGTAAACGACGTTCGTAATATATTTACGAGGCATCGTTATTTAATTAAATTAGATTTAATTATTTAGCGACGAAAGTTTGTTTAATCAGATTAAACGGATCCGAGCCGTGGTAAATGTTCGTAGAGACATTTGAATTTTGAATTCAAATGTGGGGCCCACTTCACATGTGGTAGTTGGGAGGGTACTTGCCATTTATGCCAAACCATTTACTTTCCAACCACCTTTGAATGGTTTTGGTGAAACCATTTACCCAACCACCTTGTTTAGGTGAAAAAGGTAAATTGGTTTTTACCAAAAGGCATCTCTCTCTCTCATTTTGTGACACTTGAACAGAACACAAACCCTAATACACATGGTTTGGGCGTGAGCTTCTTGTTCTTATTCTCTTTGATTTTGTGGCAAAATAAAGTTAGCTAGCACTTCAAGGAATCAACAAAGGTGATAGGGAAACAACTCAAAGCTTGGAATCAACACAAAGGTTGGATCTTGGAGATCTTCATTCCTAACTCAAAGCTTGGAATCTTCAAAGGTTGGATCTTGGAGATCATCTTCTACTCAAATTTTATGAGCTCAAATCTGATCGTTGTAAGTATATTCCGCAACTTATAATGATCTTAATCACATGTTTTCATGTTTATTAGATCATTGGCATGTTCTAGGAACACTAACAATATGACCATCTAGTAGATCGAAATGACTTTCTTAGTTTAACGGATATTATAAGAATGTCATTTCCATCTGGGTCCAGTCTTATCTGATCACATCATACAAGGTGTCTTCATTCTCAAGTCTCTACATGGACGATCTGGATCAAGATCGCCACACAAATATAGAATGGACCGCAGCCATAGATAAACCACAAACAAAGTACCCGCTTTGTTTGCTCTCTATGGACTATTTAAGATTACTAACTTCAGACTTAAATCCTCTTGTGTATGACACTCATACACTAAGTCTGAAGGCACATAAGTAATCTAGGGTATTTAAGATGATATATAATATGCGAAAATTAAACAAACAATTTGATAAATGAATAATGCATCGTTTTATTTCAAAACACATAAAACCGTTTACATCACATGTAGCTCTAGGGCATACATTCCAACAATCTCCCATTTGCACTAGAACAAATGGGACATGTCATGTAATCCTAGACCATCTAGGTGACCTTCAAAAACTTTAGTCGGCAAGGTCTTTGTAAACGGATCAGTCAGGTTCTTTGAATTTCCTCTCTATATTCTTTCCCCTATTGTGGTTTCTTGGTTCCCTTGAATTTTCCACTGCACCACTATTATCGTAATTAAGTGTGAGTGGTTTATCCACATCTGGAACAGCTTCCAGATCTCCCAAGAATTTACGGAACTAGACTGATTCCTTAGCTGCTTCGCAAGCTGCTACATACTCAGCCTCCATGGTGGAGTTAACAATGCAAGATTACTTTATACTCCGCCATACTATAGCCGCACCACCTAGGGTGAACACTGATCCAGATGTAGATTTCCTAGAATCGACATCTATCTAAAAATCAGAGTTTGTATATCTCCTAAGGATCATATCCTCACCGGAATAGACAATCATATAATCTCTCGTTCTCTTAAGATACTTGAGAATGTGTTTCACAGCCACCCAATGATTCAATCTTGGGTTTGACTGAAACCTACTAACTACTCCCACTACAAACCAGATGTCTAATCTCGTGCATAACATAGCATGCATGAGACTACCAACTGCTGAGGCGTATGAGATATATCTCATTTCCTCAACATCTTGAGGTGTCTTAGGAGACTGTTCCTTTAACAAATGAATTCCATGCCGATAAGGCAGATTGCCTTCTTTTGGAATTCTGCATCCCAAATCGCACAAGGATCTTTTCGATATAGGATGCCTGAGACATAGCTAACAGTCGTTTCTTGTGATCCCGAAATATCTAAATCCCAAGAATATAACTGGCATCTCCAAAATATTTCATTTGGAATTTGTTAGCTAGCCAGGTTTTCACGTCTGATAATATCTTTACATCATTCCCAATGAGTAAAATATCATCGACGTATAAAACAAGAAAAACCACATTCCCATCAATGATGCGCTTGTATACATAAGGCTCATCAATATTCTGCTGAAAATCATAAGACTTGATCGTGGTATCAAATCTTATATTCCAAGATCGAGATGTCTGCTTGAGTCCATAAATGGACCTTTGCAGCTTGCAAACTTTTTGCTCTTGACCTTGGGCGATGAACCCCTTTGGTTGTATCATATAGATACTCTCATCAAGATTGCCATTCAAGAATGCAGTCTTGACATCCATTTGCCAAATTTCATAGTCATAATATGCGGCAATGGATAGAAGAGTGCGGATGTATTTAAGCATGGCTACTGGCGAGAAAGTTTCCTCATAGTCAACTCCCTCTTTCTTAGTATAACCCTTGGCCACTAGTCTAGCCTTGAAGGTCTGTACCTTCCCATCTGATCCCCTCTTCCTCTTGTAGATCCACTTGCAACCTATGGGTTTCACCCCCATCAGGTTGGTCTACAAGTTCCCAGACTGAGTTGGAGTACATGGACTCCATCTCTAGGTTCATGGCTTTGAGCTATTCCTCTTTCTCAGAATCATCCATTGCATAATGATAGGTCAATGGATCATCTACGCCATCGCTGAATACGATAAATTATGCCTCTCCAACCTCAAGGTAGCGATCAGGTTGTCGTACAACCCTCTCACTGCGTCTAGGCGGTATATCATTTTGATAAGCTTGCATCTGTCTCTCAGATGTCGAAGGTGCTATGTATTTGTTAACTTTCGTTGACGATGGCGTGCCAGCAAGTAACTCCTCGAGTAACACCTTACTTCGAGGCTTGAACTCCCTCATATAGTCATCCTCTAGAAACATAGCATTTGTCGATACAAACACTTTCTTATCATCAGGACTGTAGAAGAATCCACCCCTAGTCTCCTTAGGATAGCCTACAAATAGCCACACCTGAGAACGTGGTTCCAACTTTGTAGTCTTATTCTTCAGCACATGTGCTGGACACCCCATATGCGGAAATATCGTAAACTAGTTTTACGACCATTCCAAAACTCTAAGGGAGTCTTAAGATCAGACTTAGATGGAACTACATTAAGGATATGCATTTCGGTTTGCAGTGCATATTCCCATAATGAACTAGGTAGTGAGCTATAATTAAACATAGATCTCATCATGTCTAGTAGGGTCTGATTTCTCCTCTATGCAACACCATTTTGTTGTGGTGTTCCAGGCGCTGTGAGCTGGGATACTATCCCATGCTCAACTAAGAATTCCTCGAAATCTCTGTCGAGGTATTCCCCTCCACGATCCGATCGTAGAGCTTTGATTGTCTTACCTAATTAGTTCTCAACCTCAACATGATACTCTTTAAACTTTTCAACGATATCATATTTCTGATGCATTAGGCAGACATATCCATATCTTGAATAATCGTCAATGAATGTGATGAAGTATTCATACCCGCCTCGAGCTCTTACATTCGTCGGTCCACAAACGTCCGAATGTATTAGCTCAAGTGGTTGACTGGCACTTATACCTTTTCCTGTAAAAGGTCTCTTGGTCATTTTTCCTTCTAAACAGGACTCACAAACTAGTAAAGTCCAGAGCTTTAACTGGTTTAAGGCTCCGTTCTTTATCAATATGTTTATCCGGTCAAGGTGGATATGACCAAGTCTAAGATGCCATAAATATGTGTCATCGTGAGAAATCTTTGGCCGTTTAGTTTTAGGTTTCTCAACCTAAAACATTTCAATAATGAGCAGTGGCTTATGTGTTAACGGCCTAAACACATAAAAGTTATCTTCTAGTTTCCTCAGCATATAGGTAATCCATTTATGAAATAATAACTATTATTATTAGATAAATGATAACCATCATGCAGCAGTTTTGAAACAGAATTCAAATTTCCATGACAAAACAAGAACAAAAACAACTTTGTTTAAATTCAAATAACTTTTATTTGAAAAAATTGAAAAACTGATAACTCCCACTATTTTACTGAAACATCATCGATTGTCCTAACTCCCATAGTAAAGTTACCTTTAGCAAGGTCTTTACGTATGTCAAGTAGCTATACCTTTAGCCTTCCAATGTTTTTCTTCTTTATCTTTGCAGATTTTGAACACTCGACAATATTTTCCATATCACTGAGCTTACGAGGATCCACAAGTATGGACTCGTAGTGGGTGATCTCATTAAGCAGTTGGGTCAAAGTAAAAGTCAACTTGTTCATAACATAGTTTCTTTTAAACTGGAGGAAACTCTTCAGAAGAGTTTCCATAATCATGGTCACCTGGTTACGCTCGTCGATACGAGCTCCATAGGTTTTAGCAGTGTTGAGATAGGTCATCATCCTCAAGACGTGCTCTCAGACTGATGTCTCATTCTTCATCCTAGCAGTCATCGCTGAGACCTTGGCCTCATGTCGTTGACGCTCCGAAGGCTGCCCAAACATGCCCTGCAATGACTCCATCATCTGAGATGCTAGAGCCATAGGTTTATGCTTTGTAGCAAGAACTTCAGACATCCCTACTAGCAAGTAGCAGCAGGCTTTCTCATTTGCTGCGACCCATTTCTGGTAGGTATCGCGCACAGCTTGGCTAGTATTTCTGGCTGGCTCGGGAGGACTCTTCTCAGTCAGGACAAACTTTAGGTCTTCACAGACCAGGATAGCGTTCATGTTACTTTTCCATTTAACATAGTTTTCTCCCGTTAATTTATCATTTGAGAGTAAGGAAATAATTGGAGAAATCATGGCTGATAAAAGAAATAAACATGCATTTAACATTCATCGCATATTAGAATCATCAATCAATTTTGGCATAAAATTAAACATGATGCATGAACCATGAATAATGAATAATGAATTAGAAATCTAAGAGAATTATTATGCCACGGAAATCTATCATCCCACAAGTAAGTGCCGCCGTAGGGTAGGTCAAGTACTCGCATGATAGATCGAGACAATCTCAGTCAATTTAATATATGCGGGAATAACTCTTATTCCTATATTCAACAACTACCATTTTATTCGATCAAGGAATTTTATTAACACTTAATTATTCATTTGTGAGTGTAACCCACCGTTTCGGCATTCTCGGACTTAACGAGTGAAGTACCGCCGTAAGGTAGGTCAGTTCACAAGATACATCTAGAATCCCTATCCTCTCGGAACCCAAACCTGATATTGACCCAAAATGGACACCATCCGTAGGGGGACGAAAGCAAAGCCGTCTCGAGGAGGCTTTTGAATCTCACGTTTTTGGACTAACAACGGAGATCGTGGGATATACTGTCGTATATCCCTCTCCCACTCACTATTTTAAAATTAAGGTTTCTATCTATAAAATATCTAATATTTTATTTTAATTACTAGTGTGAATAAACTTATGGCGGCTAAAACATAATTTAATTTACACTAGTTCACCATTAGTGAGTTAACAATTTTAACTCTTAAAATTTGTCTCACTAATGTCTATTAGTCTTTACTAATTATTTTACTCTATTAAACTAATTTAATATGAGAACAATATTAGTGACTTATCATATTTTAACTCTTAAAATACTAGACACTAATAAGTTTAAATTTATGGAATTCTATAAAGGTCAAAATTTTAATTAAACATTTTAATAAATATTACTGCGTTATAAAATCCAATAGTACGCGAAATTATATCCCGAGTGCAGACCATATTACCGTCCATTCGGATTCGGCAATGGAATTTATATCCGGGTTTCCATCCTATATACCAATGGAATTTATTATGCACCAATTAAGCCCAATATATTAGAATTCAAATTTTAAACCATAAATCCAATTAATCTAATTAATTGATTTCCATGCATATCATATCCTAATTTAAACATTTTAAATTACATTAAATCATATTTTTATTTTTATAATGATAATGCATCTAAAACATGTTATGGCATGTAAAATGAAAGAGTGGGCACCCTAAGCTATATGACATGTTATTCAAACAATTCGAAATAAACATACATATAACATAAAAAAATATTTTGCATTGACCGGCTCTTATTTTTCCTATACTAATCTAATTAGTACATAAGATTCACCAAGGCATTCCTTGGTCTTCAAATCCCGCTTCAAAGTGGTGTTGGCTCCTTTTGTGACTTCGGTGCTCCAAATTACAAGAATTGAAATTTTACATTGAAAAATAATAATTTATCATAAAAATGTAAACAATGGCCTTATGGCCTTACATCCCAAAAGCAAAACCAACTACAAAAAATAAGAGCCGGAAAAATTTACGACCAATGCAAAATCCATTCATCACATGAAATAACAAAAACATTCATCATATGAATATTACATTGTGCCCACTCATCTAAACATGCATATAATATTTATAACTCATATAAATATATTAAAAATATAAACTTTAAATGAAAAAGAAAAGGATTAAGAACACATTTCAACCTCGCTCTTGATGCCAATTGTAGGAAACACTTTCCTCGCGCAGCTGAAGCGGCTTACGCACACGGGATCGACCTTGAAAATTTTTTCTGCCCTCCTCATATATATCCAGAATTTTTCCACCCAAAAATCCCAGATCCGAACAGCTCCATATTTTATTCACCGATCCAGTGGAACCAGTCACGCACCAGGCTTGTGGTTGTTCGTCTCCCATGCACTATTATCAAAACCATTCACGCACATCATCCATTGTTTATGGTTTTGATCATGCGCCACACTATGGTCATCAAACCAGTCACGCATATTTTGATCATGCGCCAGCCAATCAATCCCTCACCAGCTTATGATTATCGCACGTGGTTTCTACCATCAGGCCATTTTGATCTCCAAAACAAATTGAATCACAAGCTATACTCTATGATAATAATTCTCATTGAATTTAAAATACAAAAGAATTTAACAATTAACAAATGGCCATGCCCAGACTTGATGAGCAAAAGGATCAACGCACACACACTGTATCAATATCCAGTGACTGTCCATCTTCATACATGCACGCCATAATATTGCCGAGAGTGTGTATCAACGATCGGATCTACCACTCGATCTTCCGAACTATGTCTCGTTACCAACGGATAGTAGGGTGATCTATAATCACAAGATAAATCCCTAAACTATTTAGAGATTATAAATCACATTCAATTTATTTTTCTTTTTCTTCTTTTTAGTTTCTCAACTTTTGAGAGAATTGAGAAGATGAAGAAAAGTTGATAGGGTTGCAAGTCTGAGAGCTTAGCAAAAAAAAAATTAAATCTTCTTTTTATATCTAGGGTTATTTGTTTCCAAAACAAAACAATCACTCCCCTCCACTTGCATGCTAGAATCGGTCAAGGCTAAAAATTTCCCTTTAAATTTTTGTATCATATATCATGCATTGATTGTTACCATGATGACAAAATAAATTACAAAATTAAAGATTCATTTACCTATTCAAATTTTGTTAACTTCCAAAGCCATCAAAACTTCCCTTTTCTCTTATGCCAAAAACGGCAATGGCATATAATCTTTTATTAATTTTGCAACCATTGTATTAGCTTTCCATAAAGCGAAATATGTTACAAAATCAAAAGGTTTAATACCATTATAGATTTGTAACTTCCAAAATTAAATCAAGGGTTTCCAAAACCCTTTAATTTGGAAATTACAAATGTAGCCCTCATTTAAATTATATCATATATAATTTATTTATTAATAATAAATAATTATCATATAATCATTTATTATATAAATCATATTTTAACTTTTAATAAATAGTTCCAAGTGTGACAAATAATATTATTAATCATATTGATAATATTTATACCTTTGTGAGTATATAATTGGATTATCCAATTATACTAAATCCGCTATAGTAAATTGAGCTAGCACGGGGACCAAATGGACCTACGGTTCCGAGCTCCAATAATCTCGAAATATTAATTAAGCTCTTAATTAACTATTCTGAATTATTAACTCCTGGTTATTCCACTGAAAACCCGAAGTTGCACTCTCGTTGCCGCAGATGATATATTAAGCCGAACCAATTTGGTGTCCACCGATATAGTCATTACATACGAATTGACCCTTCACGAGTATCTCGTAATTAGATTCGGGTCATAATGTCCGTTATACCCCTCTAATTATTTTTACCTTAAATACCATTGATTCTCTAATGAACGATTTATTCATAACTATTATGAATTTTAATCTTTCTATTCGTAATAGAAAGACTTGAGCGCTCAAATCGTTCAAGCACCGAATCAACCCTTAAGAAAGATACTCCTCTACTTCTCGCAAGAAGGAGTGAACTCCATGTCTATGTAAAACGTTCCCAGCTACACAACAGACCATGCCCCCAAAATATGTGGCTATTGGTCGGGACTGCTACACCAACCTCACCTTTGTAAATGAAAGGACATGGCCTCCCATGCAGTAGTTCGTAGTACACTCAGGATTAAGATCAATCCATATATGACTATCTAGTAGATCGAAATGACTTTCTTAGTTTAACAAATATTATAAGAATGTCATTTCCATCTGGGTCCATTCCTATATGATCGCATCATACAAGGTGCCTCCATTCTCAAGTCTCTACATGGACGATATGGATCAAGATCGCCATACAAATATAGAATGGACCGCAGCTATAGATAAACCACAAACAAAGTACCTGATTTGTTTGCTCTCTATGGACTATTTAAGATTACTAACTTCAGACTTAAATCCTCTTGTGTATGACACTCATACACTAAGTGTGAAGGCACATAAGCAATCTAGAGTATTTAAGATGATAGATAATATATGAAAATTAAACAAACAATTTGATAAATGAATAATGCATCGTTTTATTTCAAAACACATAAAACCGTTTACATCACATGTAGCTCTTGGGCATACATTCCAACAAAAAATAGATGATAAGAGAAATGGTGGACATGCTCAAGAAAAGTAATGAAAAGTGGGATGCAATGTTTCAGAGTCAAGAGGCAACTATTCAGAGAATGACTGATCAAATGAGACAATTAACAGAAAACCATAGATACATACCTCAAGAAGCATTTCTAGATGAAACTGACGAAGCCTTCGAGTACCAATCATTTTACAATGACACTTCAACAGAGGAGGAGGCTGAGCAGTATCAATAACCAAAGGTATCAGTTCAGGAGCCCAAACTAGCAAAGTCTTTGTTTGACTTTTATTATTCGGACTCTGACGATGATGAAGTTGAGCTCTTCGTTCCAATAAAAATTCAGCGTGAAACTCTTCATCCTCAAAATGAAGATCTTGGAGAATGCTTTGCACTAATGTTTGAAGAAGAGCTGCCTGAGCCAATCATTTTTACAGTACTATCTTAGCCTTTGAACCACAAGTTGACTCTATCATTTCCAAGATTAAATGGTCTGAGGACGATCGTGGTAAGAAGTGTAAGAGAAATCTGGATCTGAACCTTTAGTTTTCTGCATTTAAGCTAACCAGGTACTATCTTCTAAACTCATCTTCTACTTTTTAAGACATTGGGGACAATGTCTCATTTAGGTTTGGGGGAGGGGAATAGTTGAAAAGTATCTTGTTTTTATTATTTTAATTTTTTATTTTTAGTCCAAAATTTTTCGAAAAATACAAAAAAAATTGAAAAATTTTCAAAAAATCAAAAATATTATTTTGCAATTTTCATGTTTTTATTTTTTGACTAATAAAGTGAAATTGGTATAAGAGATAGTCGAGTAAGGAATTTCCATTCCTGAGACGTATCTCCACCTATTTCGAAACACGTTAATTTTTGTTTATTTCCTTTTGAATTATTTAATTTGTGAATTCTCCATAAAACTGACTAAAATGAATCTTCATATGCTCAGTTGACAGGTATTATCAACATGCATGGTAACATACGGACATGAGCTGTAATTGAAAAGTTTGTAATATTCAGTGCTCTAGTTTAATTAGAAGAAGCATCTATAAATGGCAATGGAGTAAAAAAAAAATGTCTAAGATATGAGTTAATAAGTTTGTAAGGGTGTCTTAACACCTAGTGCCCTAAAACCAACTGGTTTGGGAGTCACTGGCCCAAAGCTCACTACATGGATCAAAGATGCTGCAAAAATATATATATATCTGAAGTCTAAGTAATTAAGTCAGTAGGGGTGTCTTAACACCTGGTGCCCTAAATCCAACTGGTTTAGGAGCCACCGACCCAACACTCGCTACATAGACGGAAGGTATTGTATATAAATAAAAATAAAAATTCATAAATCAAAGAAAAAATCTGAAAAATTATTCCAATGCTGCAAAAAGGTGTGAATTCTGATAAAACTTTAGGACAAAAATATTACTCTCTTATCAACTACACTTGTGACTGTTGTGGGCAAAAATGAGTTGTTTAATATTTTGTTGGTTGTGTATAAGGATAATGGTAAAAATAATCGTAGAATTTACTTATTCAGTAATTTAGAAAAAAACAAAACAATTAGTAACTTGGGGTAGAAGTTTCACCTGATTATTCACTAACTTCTTTATTCTCTTTTCGCTTGTCTTTTTGCTTTTGTGTGCATTAGTTTTACTTTCTTTTTACTTTTATAAAATGTTTGTGAGTATCATTGCTGTAAACCCTCACGAGACTACAACTCATCCACTAGGGACACCTAGGGGTTTAAAGGCTTGTTGTACACGTTAAATGCAACCGTGATCCCTACGAAAGTGGCTTAGTTAAATTTTATTTATTTTATTCTATGTTTTGCTCGAGGACTAGCAAAATGTTAGGTTTGGGGGTGTGATGAGTGGTAATTATATCACTATTTCCCACTCATTTGACCTTAGGCGTCGCGACGCCTATCCTGCGCCATGAGCTGCTAACGTGCGTCGGGTCCACGTGTCAAAATCTGATAAGTTTGATTTGCTAACATGCGCCTGCCACGTGTCATCATCAAAATAGATCTTGGTGAAATGCGCCGGGACACGTGTCATCATCACATGCTGCCGACAATATGAGTGCCACGTGTTAGCTTCTCATTCGACCACATCTGCCACGTACCACGTGTCACCTAAGTGTCATCAACATGTCTGCCACATGCCGTACACGTCAGCATCCAAATTAGTCACCGTGCCATGTGTCACCACGTCATCAATAACCAATCAACGCCCGCTACGTGTCAGCATCTCAGTGGACCGAATCAAAACGCGTGCCACGTGTCGAATTTCCATTGTGCCGAGAGATTACGCGTGCCACGTCAGCAAGATAACAGATCAACGCGTTTTGACCGAGTCATAACAAGCCAGCACGTGACGCAAGAAGGATTTTGGCGTCGTGACGCCGAAACAATCTTTATGTCTAGTTCATTTTAAGTTTACTAAATCAATCTTTATTAATGGACAATTAACAAGAAGCATTAAGCTTAAGACTCAATAAACAAACTAAAGAACTACCCATAAAAAGAGAATCAATTGTTAAGTGTGGATATTGTGTTTCATCACTTCCCTAGAATAAAATAAAATGCTGGGGTTAGAGGATCCACATTTAATATTTCTTATATAGGAATCTCACTTATTATAATATATAAATTATTTTATATTATGCTTTCTCAGGAATTAATAATGTTAAACATTTAAAACCAGCCATATAGGCGGTAATCCATTTAGTCCAATTACACCAACCATATATGCGGTAATTATATGTCACATAAAGACCAACCATATATAGGTGGTAAAGTAATTTATATTTAGACCGACCATATAGGCGGTAATAAAGTCTGCCATTAATTAATCCGGTTAAAGTATAATTAATAAATTATAATTAAGTGATATTTATCTAGATAATTATATTAAATGTTTCACCTTTTACCCCAGCGGTAAATTAACTACAAAACATAAAGTAAAAAGTAAATAAAATTTTATTACAAAAAGTAAAAGTGCATAATTAAAAATACTAAAAGTAAAAATGCTAAAATTACAAAAACTAAAACACACAAGATGCAATCCTTAGAATCCTTACAAAACTCAAGGAAGGCATGTTTTAAATTCAGAAATCACGCTGAATTTATAGGCGTCAGTAGGGGTCTGGCGTCGCGATGCCAAGCCAGCGTCGCGACGCCTGTTTGGTCGATGTGGTAGCTTCTGGTTCGTTGGCTTCAGATTCTGGATATGGTGATAAGGTGACACATGGCAAGGTGGTTAGAGCTCAATTATTGTGACACATGGCGGCTTCTGATTGGTCGGCTCAGATTCTTATCTGCCACCTGTCGATTTCGGATAAGTGAGCAAATAACTGATGTTGACGTGGCGACACGTGGCAAAATGACTGTCGACACCATAGAATTTCGACACATGGCACGCTGTGATTGGTTGATGATGACGTGGCGATGACATGGCTTTTTGACTCGGTCAGCTGGTGATGTGGACGATGACATGGCTAACAGGTGGAGTGACATTTGGCGACACGTGGCGATGGCGACTGTCGGCACCGTAGGATGATGACACGTGGCACGACGCATGTTAGCAGATCGGCTGTGATGGTGACACGTGGCACGGCGCACGTTAGCAAAGTCAAACTTTTCTCAGATTCTGACTTGTGGACCCGACGCACGTTAGGCATCGCGACGCGGAAAAATTACCAAAATGCCCTCTTTCCAATTTTCAATATTTTCACCCCAAATTGCTTCTTGTGCTTTCCAAACTTTATTTATCTGCAAAATAACAATAAAACACATCAAAACGTTCACAAAACCAGAGAAACTATACAAAATATTAGGTTAAATGAGTGGGAAATAGTGATATAAATACCACCCATCACACCCCCAAACCTAACATTTTGCTAGTCCTCGAGCAAAACATAAAATAACACAAAAATAAAATTAACTAAGCCATTTTCGTAGGGATCACAGTTGCATTTAGCGTATGCAACAAGCCTTTAAACCCCTAGGTGTCCCTAGTGGACGAGTTGTAGTCTCGTGATGGTTTACAGCAATGTTACCCACAAATATTTTACAAAAGTACAAAGAAAGTGAAACTAATGCACACAAAAGCAAAAAGAAAAAATAATATATATATAAACAATGTCCTTAGAGAATGTCTAGAATCAAAGTTAGAGGAACCGTCAAAATGCATATTCCAACTAAGATCCTTTCTTTTGAACAACATATCTAAATCAGACTCAAAGTGTGTGTGTGAATAATTCTGCAAACAGGTTTGATTCTAAGTTGTCAACTCGGTGATTTCGTCTAAACTTTCAGTAGTTAATGGGTCAAACCAATCTGAGTATCTAAAATTATTCTGTCTACTACAATCAGCACTGGTGAGGTATATGATTTTTCAGAATATTTATTATTATTTTTATATACAACATCTTTGATCCATGTAGCAAGCTTTGGGCCAGTGGCTCCCAAACCAGATGGTTTTAGGGCAATATGTGTTAAAACACCCGTACGGACTTAATCACCCGGATCTCGGATGTTTAATAAACTAACACAAGCTTTCCCGTTTGACGTGAACTATCACTGCTTACTGAGGCAAGATGCCCGGTTACTAAGTACTTGCTTGGTTTAGTTTATTTATTTTTATTTTTTTTATACCTCACATAATAATTGCAGACAAAAACAGAAACTCAGGCAAACGGTCATTCATTAACCACTGATTATTTTAACTAGTCACTTTGTTAATTCATTATTATCTAACTGCTTACAAAACTATTTTCTTAAGTGCTCACGAGGTTGACCTAGATATGAAATACAAATTAGGGATAAAAGTGAAATTATCGTTTATCTTTTCCTAAAACTTTTTAACTAAACAAACAATCAAATCATCAAACTTTTATTATTGTTATTTTTATTTTTATTTTTGTATTATTATTATTATTTTATTTTTTTTGGATTTTTCGATTTTAAAGCACACACAATCACACAAAATACGGAAGATAAAAATGCTAAAATAGATCACACGACATGCAGGACTCAAAAATTTTAACGGAAATTTGAAAACAAAATTAACAGCAGACCCACACCCCCAAATCTAAATCAAGCATTGTCCCTAATGCGTTACAAAATATAAATAAATAGAAGGGAACAATAGTACCTTAGTTTAATCATCTGCCTCCTCCTCATCACTGTCGATATTTGGATGTGGTGGAAACTGGTCATCTTGTATCCCCACTTGTTGTGCTATTTGTTCGAACAGCTGAACCATGTATCCCTGCTGAGATTCCAATCTAGTGACCCTTTGAGTTAAGGAGCGAGGTCGAGATGATCTGTGTTGTTGTTGAGGCGGTTGTTGTGGTGCTGATGCAGAAGCTGGTGTGGAAGTTGATGATCCTGCAGAAGCTTGTCTCTCTGTATGGAATTGTTGGATAATTTTAATAGTTATTGATGTCATGGGTTGCGTCAATTCCTCTCTTGGTTCTACATGAACCCTGGCCTGTGTGCAGAGTGATGAAATCAAATAACAATAAAATAAGCCAGCTTGTGTCGATCTTGCAGCCCAAGCAATGTTGGTCGAAATCAGCTTACCAACATTAATCGTATAACCTTCCAGAATGCAGTGCAACAATATCATTTGTTCCTTCGTGACATATGTGACGTGAGAACCTGGTAGCAAAGTTCTAGTCACGAAGTGGAACCACACTTTTGTTTCAGGCTTCAGCAATTTAGAACTCATCTTCATATATTCTCCACTGCTACTCATGACCCAAGCAGCATTTGGAATGCACAAAGTCTCCGTGAGATGAGTGATATCAATATTTCCCAACACCGCAAAATATTCATCTTCCTCCAAGTCAGGTATTTCATAAAATCTGTTAATAGTTGAGGAATCAAATGATACTTGCTGACCTCTCACCATTGCCACATATGTACGATGCTGAAAAGCATTAGCGTAAAACTCTCGCACAATAGCTGCATAGGCTGGGTGAGGCTGCTGACAAAGCTTTCGTCAGTGTCGATCTGTGATAATCCTGTCAATATCAGGAAATAACCCGGGGTCTATGTCAAATCCCCTCTCCATAATATGATGTTTCCGGCTTATTCCCTCTTCGTATCTCTTCTCCGCAGCAGCAGATACAAATTTAAAATCATCAAAAGTGGGTGCGGCAGAAGTCGATGCCCTGGTTCTTTTCAGCGGCATTTTTCATAGAATTGTTGGCAGAGTCTCCCCTAAATTCTCAGAGTTTCCCACTATATTCCTAAAACTATCAACGCCCAACTTCCCCAAACTTCGCCCCCAAAACTACGAATCAATCAATTTCAACACTTCCAAAGTCCAACCAATCGAATCCAACACTCCCAATACCACACAAATTACCAAATGTTCTTCCAATTTTCAATGTTTAATAATTTAAAATTCGGACCTGTGCTTCTTCGGTTTTGGGCTCGACATTGGATGCTCTGTGGTGGTCTCTTGGTGGATCTCGGCAGTGGGTGGTGGCTGTCTCGGCAAGGATGGGCTCTTGGTTAGTGGTGTCTCGGCAAAGGCTTGGTTCAGTCACTTGTCTCGGCAAGGTGGTCGTGGTTTCTGGGAAAAATAGTGGTAGATCTCGGCTTCAGCAAGGGTGGTTCACGGAAGATCTTGGAGTTTGGTGGTGATGCTCGGCAGTAGCTAGTCGGTCTCGGTGATGTTGGTGCGGCTGGTGGGTCGTGGTTGGCTTGGCAGGATCAGCAAGGCTCGGTCATGGTGGTGTTTGGTCTTGACTTTGTACGGCTCGGCTTCATAATGGAATCGGTGGTCAGTGGCTCACGGTAGGTGTGGCTCTCGGTTGGATGATTCGGCTCACGGTGGGGATGAAGGCTAGGTTGTGGTGGTTGTAAGTTGAGAGAGAATGGAGAGATCAGTGAGAATGAGATGAATGAAATCTGTCTCAGTGGCTTCCCGTTTTAGACCTGTAAGCGATCCAGCGTCGCGAAGCTGAAATTGGCATTGCGTCGCGACGCTAGGTAATTTTATGGTTTTTTTTTTGGCAAAACCAAGTCTTTCGACGGATAAATCCACTGGGACGCGTCTCAAAAGCTGACTCCTTACTCGGTCGTCTCTTCTGGATCAACTTTATATCTTCGTGATTTTGTAAAATTTTTATTTTGTGAAAATCTCGCTTGCACTAGCTTGCTTTGTCCTTAAAAATTCCATTTTTAATTTTTCCTGCAAAAAAAACACAACATTAAAAATAATTCTACAACATGTATACACAAAATAAAATAAATAATTAAAATTATTGCATGGGTTGCCTCCCTGCTAGCGCTAAATTTTTTGTCTTCAGCCAGACGTGACTGAAATCCATCGGTTAAGGAGGTTTCAACGTCGTTTTGGATGTCCGATTAAAGACAATCCCGTGAGCGTTGCTTTTGAAGGGTCTCTTCCAACGGTAAAGGGGCAAAAAGACTTTTTTCCCATTCAGTGCTTGTGCCACCTTTTTAACCTTTGTTGCTCCAGTGGTTCCTGAAAAGAAAGAAAGAAAATCATGAGGTCTTGTATGGTGCTTGACTTTGAATGGAAATTCCTTTCTGTCAAGCTTCTGGGTGATGTTATTGATCTGTACTCCCCAAAACAGTGATGTTTCTCCTGAATGTTCCAGATCTTTAATAAGTTCAGACATTTGCTCCTCCATTTGCTCTGTTTCTTGTTCCATATTTTCTTCACAGATGTATTTTAGGATTTCCGTATTCAATTCTTCATCCGTCATCTGTGAAATGCATGTTCCATAACTGTCAATCAGAGGATGTAAAGTTATGTCTGTTTTTAGGTCTTCATCCTCTGATCTGAGTGAAATGATTGGCTCAGATAGATCTTCTTCAAACATTTGTGTAAAGCATTCTCCAAGATCTTCATTTTGAGGCTGAAAAGTTTCATCCTCCTTTGTTGGTGCAATTGGTACTAACAGCTCAGCTTCATCCTCGTCAGAATCTGAATAATAAAAATCAAATTTAGACTTCGCTGGTTTGGGTTCCCAAACTGATATGTCAGATTCCTGATACTGCTCAGCCTCCTCCTTTTCTAAGGTGTCATCGTGAAATGCTTCGTACTCGAAGGCTTCATCAGTGTCATCTGAAAATGGTCCTTGAGGTATGTAGCTTTGGTTTTCTATTAATTGTCTCACTTGATCTGTCATCCTCTGAATGGATGCTGATTGTCTCTGAATACTTTCGAGTTGATTCTGGAATGTTTCAAGCATTGTATCCAACTTTTCATCTCGTTTCTTGAACAAATCTTTGAGCATGTCAATCATCTGATCTTCTTCCTATTGTTCTGATTGTTGATGAAGATCATTGTAGGTGGGTGGTGGATAAGATGGAAAATGTGGTTCTGTGAAATGTGATGGCTCGTCATACCATGAAGGATCATGATAGCTCTGCCACCCTGGATGGTAGTTGTATTCCCAATAATCTCTAGGGTGGTTACCATTACATATGTCACATTTCCCCATTACGTCTTGTTGAGCAAATGTGGTATTGCTTGGTTCTGGCATCCAGTGATAATTGTTGGGCTGGACAACAGGCCTCAGAAAACCGGACTGTTGCTCCCAGATTTGGGGTGTATCTTCTAGTAAAGCTCGTGATCTCTCAATCTCCCAATAATGTTCCGTTTTTCAATCACCTGAAAAATAAAAGAAGGAAAAAAATTACAGGTAAAAGAAAATTAGATACAAGTAAATTAGATAGCATCAAATTAATACAAGTAATTCATCCTCTGATCTGAGTGAAATGATTGGCTCAGATAGATCTTCTTCAAACATTTGTGCAAAGCATTCTCCAATATCTTCATTTTGAGGCTGAAAAGTTTCATCCTCCTTTGTTGGTGCAATTGGTACTAACAGCTCAGCTTCATCCTCGTCAGAATCTGAATAATATAAATCAAATTTAGACTTCGCTGGTTTGGGTTCCCAAACTGATATGTCAGATTCCTGATACTGCTCAGCCTCCTCCTTTTCTAATGTGTCATCGTGAAATGCTTGGTACTCGAAGGCTTCATCAGTGTCATCTGAAAATGGTCCTTGAGGTATGTAGCTCTGATTTTCTGTTAATTGTCTCACTTGATCTGTCATCCTCTGAATGGATGCTGATTGTCTCTGAATACTTTCGAGTTGATTCTGGAATGTTTCAAGCATTGTATCCAACTTTTCATCTCGTTTCTTGAACAAATCTTTGAGCATGTCAATCATCTGATCTTCTTCTGATTGTTCTGATTATTGATGAAGATCATTGTAGGTGGGTGGTGGATAAGATGGAAAATGTGGTTCTGTGAAATGTGATGGCTCGTCATACCATGAAGGATCATGATAGCTCTGCCACCCTGGATGGTAGTTGTATTCCCAATAATCTCTAGGGTGGTTACCATTACATATGTCACATTTCCCCATTGCGTCTTGTTGAGCAAATGTGGTATTGCTTGGTTCTGGCATCCAGTGATAATTGTTGGGCTGGACAACAGGCCTCAGAAAACCGGACTGTTGCTCCCAGATTTGGGGTGTATCTTCTAGTAAAGCTCGTGATCTCTCAATCTCCCAATAATGTTCCGTTTTTCAATCACCTGAAAAATAAAAGAAGGAAAAAAAATTACAGGTAAAAGAAAATTAGATACAAGTAAATTAGATAGCATCAAATTAAATACTCAAGAAAAATAAGTCCCCGTCAACGTCGCCAAAAATTTGACTGGAGTAAACAAACACGTATAACGCAAGCACACGTATCGTTCAAGTAGTATAAAAATATCGATCCCACGATGACTTAATTCCTACTGTTGTTATTAATTATTGATACTATTTATTTACAGGTATCTAATTATAGGGAGAAGGGAATTGGTTGCTTTTGGTTGGTTGAATATGGATTTGCTAATTTAAATAAAAACAGACTCAAAAGAAAATACTAAGGAAAATAAAAGAAATTACTCAAGGATCTAGGGTCGTGACTCCACACAATATTATTATAAAGATGAATTGATTCTCTTATCTATGTGTAATAAATTAGTTTATTAACCTGGAACACGAAAATATGCAAAAACCTCTGTCGATGGTCAGACGCAAATACCCAGTATAACCCAATTGAACCATATGTCTATGTCAACCAAATTATCTGGACTCATTAAGATTAAGTTCCAACTATGGCTACCCCCACCCGACAGACATATGTTTATCCTGTAAGGAAATCTATTAAAGGGTTATCTATCCTCAAGGAAGATCGTGGGCTATTGAATCTAAGGCTGAAACCTAAAATCCCTATGTCTAGTTCATTTTAAGTTTACCAAATCAATCTTTATTAATGGCCAATTAACAAACTAAAGAACTACCCATAAAAAGAGAATCAATTATTAAGTGTGGATATTGTGTTTCATCACTTCCATAGAACAAAATAAAATGATGGGGTTAGAGGATCCACATTTAATATTTCTTATCTAGTAATCTCACTTATTATAATATATAAATTATTTTATATTATGCTTTCTCAGGAATTAATAATGTTAAATATTTAAAACCAGCCATATAGGCGGTAATCCATTTAGTCCAATTACACCAGCCATATAGGCGGTAATTATCTGTCACATAAAGACCAGCCATATAGACGGTAAAGTAATTTATATTTAGACCGACCATATAGGTGGTAATAAAGTCTGCTATTAATTAATCCGGTTAAAGTATAATATATAAATTATAATTAAGTAAGATTTATCTAGATAATTATATTAAATGTTTCTTCTTTTACCCCAGCGGTAAATTAACTACAAAACATAAAGTAAAAAGTAAATAAAATTTTATTACAAAAAGTAAAAGTGCATAATTAAAAATACTAAAATTAAAAATGCTAAATTAAAATTACAAAAACTAAAACACACAAGATGCAATCCTTAGAATCCTTACAAAACTCAAGGAATGCATGTTTTGAATTCTGAAATCGCGCTGAATTTATAGGCGTCAGTAGGGGTCTGGCGTCGCGACGCTAAGCCAGCGTCACGATGCCCGTTTGGTCGACGTGGCAGCTTCTGGTTCATTGGCTTCAGATTCTGGATAAGGTGATAAGGTGACACGTGGCAAGGTGGTTGGAGCTCAATTATTATGACACGTGGCGACTTCTGATTGGTCGGCTCAGATTCTTATCCGCAACGTGTGGATTTCGGATAAGTGATCCAATAATTGATGCTGATGTGGCGCTGATGTGGCGACATGTGGCAAAGTGACTGTCGGCACGTGGCACGCTGTGATTGGTTTATGATGACGTGGCGATGATATGGCTTTTTTACTCGATCAACAGGTGATGTGGATGATGATGTGGCTGACATGTGGAGTGACACGTGGCGACACATGGCGATGGTGACTGTCGGCATCGTAGGATGGTGACATGTGGCACGACGCGTGTTAGCAAATCGGCTGTGATGGTGACACGTGGCACGACGCACGTTAGCAAAGTCAAAATTTTCTCAGATTCTGACCTGTGGACCCGGCGGACGTTAGTACTGTTCGGCGCAGGTTAGGCATCGTGACGCCTAAGGCTTGCGCGTCGCGATGCGGCAAAATTACCAAAATGCCCTTTTTCCAATTTTCATTGTTTTGACCCCAAATTGCTTCCAGTGCTTTCCAAACTTTATTTATCTGCAAAATAACAATAAAACACATCAAAACGTTCATAAAACCCGAGAAACTATACAAAATATTAGGTTAAATGAGTAGGAAATAGTGATATAAATACCACTCATCATCTTTCAACTCATCCAATGATCAAAAGAAGAAAAATTACCATGACTTTGGAGAAAAATTAATCCAATTCAATTTTAATCAAATTGATCATGCCTAACTCTAAGTTATCATCATTCAAGCTTATTCAAACAATCAATTTTATCAAATCATGCTCAAATCAATTTTACCAAAATTTTACCCTAAATCAATTTCATGTTTAATCAATGCTCTGATACCATTGTTGGGATTTGTAGGTCAAACCAAGATCATATTAAGATATGAAAAGTGCGAATACATCAAAGTAAAGTTGCGGAAATACTCACTTTGATCGGCTTTAGGATGCGAGCTTTGATAATGGATTCCATTCTCATGAATGGGTTTCCCTATCACCTTTGTAAGACCCCTTGGATGTGCTAGCTGTTGGACAAAATGACCCATAGCGTCACTATTTGCACAGATCAATGTGTTGTTGTAGCAAATTAACTATGTGACAAGGAAATTGCACTCTCATCATTTGTGATTAAATCACCATAAATGTATAAATGAAGAGAGGTCCATATGATTAGTTCCTGGATTGAGATGATATGAGACAGTATCAATCCCCGAAGGATTAATCATTAAATATCCCTAGCCGGAGTATTATCGAGACTGGACATCGATAATGCGGAATAGGCTAGTATTGCACGTGTGTGCGTTGTGAGGGCACAACGACATAGTTCTCATATATATAAGTATCGGATACTTATGCAAGTGCGATAGGAGATCGTGTTTCACCGATGGTACGGGAAACAGCTTCGCTCTGGATAGACCCCTCGGAATCCCATTGGTATTATGACTATATGTCTATGGGAGGCCGAATTCAAGGTAGGTGTGTATAGTCTTAACCTGAGACTTACATCGCTAATACTTACGATAATCGATAGACTTTGGTCTTGGTGGTACAGGGCTTTAACCGGTTCTGCGTACACCACTTCTGGGTTTATCAGAGAGTCGTAGTGTATTGGGTGTGATGTCGAGACGGAAGTATCACTTCAGTCATAGTGGACATGATGTCACGCAGGATACGGTACTAGTGCTCTTGAGTGATGCGCATCCAATCGGGATATTATGACCAGGTCATAAATATCCGATTATAGAGACTATGTTACCAGACATCCGATATGTGTTTCGGACGGGGCAGACACTTATCCAGCCCCAGCCCTAGCACGTGACTATCCGATACTGGGCCGATATGCACAATACAATGGTATACTACGCTTGATACAGATCTTAATATTCTTAAATGGATATGTCCGGAAAATTGGGTAGACTTGGTGCTTTGCTAGGAGTCGACCTTGTCTCGTAAATCGGTAGAACGTAGTACTTGGTACGTACGTGATTCGGATACACCGACGACCGTATTTACTGCCAACTTATCCGGGGATCTCATGGGTCGCTTCCCGATAATGCACCGATGACGCATAACTTGCACTCATTAATAATCTGGGATTATATAGAAGAGAGAGAAAATTAATCTAGGATTAATTACGGAAATATTTTATCTGGGATAAAATATCATCTAAAGAGAGAGAATGATTAATTTAGAATTAATCGGTAAATTAATATATTCGATATATTAAACGAAATTAGATTTCTACGCGGAATTAAAATTAGATTTTAATTCGGGCGAACGAATTAATTTAGAATTAATTCGTTAGCGACGTGAATAGTGAATTCGCTAGGCGTAATCATTTAATTACGACGCAACAGAAAATTCGCTAATTGAGAATTAGCGAACCCGAGCCCGAGTGTGATTGCGAGCGCATTCGTATTTCGAATTCGAGTGCGGCGACGCAAGTCACATCAAGCGTTAAATCAATCATCACATCAAGCGTCAAATCAAAAGTCACTTTGAGTGATTGATTGATTGATTGATTTTATTGATGGATTGAGTGAAAGACACACATCAAATCACTTTATTAAAGTGACATTTGAATAGTGATGTAAGTAGGTGAAATAGTGACTTGTAAAGACTTTTGCCATTTACTTTATTTGATAAATATTTTTGGTAATTGTTTTTTAATATATTTTCTAGGAAAATATATAAGGCATTTTTAGGTAAATGCTACATAAGTCTTCACACAATTTTCATCTCTTTCTCTCACCATTCTCTCATCTTCTTCACGCCAAAATGAAAGAAAAAATTCACTGGTTTCATACCAGTTCAGGCGTGAACTTTAGGGAAGGAATGAGTGGTTTTCATGGTGAAAACACAAGTGCTAGCACACTTGCGACTATTGCGAAGGTGTTAGGGAGGTTCACCCATGAGGCGGGATCCATTCGACGAAGTTTGGAGCTTCAAAATGAGATCCGAAACTGCCCAAACCAGTGAAGAATTCTGCACCAGTAGGCGTGACCAAGGCAGTGGGGTTTTGGCTTCATTCGTCTTCAAATCGACTCAACCGATCGATGTGAGTATTCCGCTATCTCCGTTGATGTGTTCACACATTGTTTTCATGTCTTGTTTGATCTTGGGACCTAGATAATAACCCTCACTAGCATCATTGAAAAATTTGCCACAAATCTTTCCTTTGCTTCTTCTATCTCTCGGCCATGAGAGAAATTTGAGAGAAAATTGGCACCAAGTGCCGTGAGTGAGGGAGAAGGAGAGGAGAATTTGTGTGTTGTGTTTTTGTATTTTGATTTCAAAAATCAAATACAAAAAAATCAATTACCAAATTCAAAAAAAGTATAAGGCATTAAAGTCTTCCATCAACTCACATCAATCAAAAGTGACTTGCATCACATCACTCAAAGTTGATGTGACTTGCATCACTAGAATGACTAATGATGTGACGTGTGATGTGACTTGTGGGCCCCACTTGATTCAAAATGCGAGTGGGCCCGCAAACACTCCCAGGCTCGGTTTAGCTAATTCTGAATTAATGAATTTTCCGTTGCGACGTAATTAAATCAAATTTAATTAAATAATTATGCCTAGTAAAATTACTATTCACGTCACTAGCGAATTAATTCTAAATTAACTCGTTCGCCCGAATTAAAATCCAATTTTAATTCCGCTTCGAAATCTAATTTCGTATAATATATCGAATATATTATTTTATCGATTAATTCCAAATTAATCGTTCTCTCTCTTTAAATAGTATTTTATCCCAGATAAAATATCTCTGTAATTAATCCTAGATTAATTTTCTCTCTTTTATAATTAATCTCAGATTAATAATGTGTGAGTCATACGTCATCGGTGAATCTTCGGGAAGCGACCCATGAGATCCCCGGATATGTTAGCAGTAAATCCGGTCGTCGGACTATCTGAACACGTACGTACCTAGTACTACGTTTTCACCGATTTACAAGACATGGTTGGCTTCTAGCAAAGCACCGTGCCTACCCAATTCTCCAGAAATATTCTTAAAGGAATATGTAATCTATATCAGGAGTAGTATACGTAGTATTACATATTGCGATCCAGTATCGGATGTCACATGCTAGGCCTAGGGCTGGAATTGTGTCTGCCCCGTACGAAGCACATATAGGATCTCTGGTAACTAGTCTCTATAATTGGATAATCATGACTTAGTCATATTATCCCGATAGCTGCAGCATACAAGAGTACCAGTTCCTTATCCTACGTGACCATCATCCCCATATGACTGAAGTGATACTTCCATCTCGACATCACACCCAATACACTACGATTCTCAATATACCCAGAAGAGGCGTACACATAACTTGTTAAAGCCCTGGACAACCAAAACCAAAGTATATTGATTGTCGCAAGTATTAGCGATGTAAGTCTCAGGTTAAGACCAAATACACCTACCCTGATTCGGACTTCCATAGACACATAGTCATACTACTAATGGAATTCCGAGGGGTCTATCCAGAGCGAAGCTGTTTCCGTACCATCGGTAAACACAACCTCCTATCACACTTGCATGAGTATCCAATACCCAACTAATCATAATTGTCCTGCAAGAGGATGAAGACATAAAATCAGATACATCCTTACATCCTCAGGTTGACACTTATGGAGCATGCATTTAACAAATGACAGATGAAGAATTGAATGCGGAAATCCTAAAATACATCTGTGACGAAAATGTGGAGAAGGAACAAGAAACAGATCAAATGGAAGAGCAAATGTCTGACCTTATTGGAGATTCAGAGCATTCAGGCGAAACATCACTGTTTTGGGGAGTACAATTTAGACATATCGCCCAGAAGCTTGATAGAATGGAACCTCCATTCCAAGTCAAGCATCATACAAGACCTCCTGATTTTATTTCTTTCTTTTCAGGAACTGCTGGAGCGACAAAGATCAAAAAGGTGGCATGAGCACTGAATGAGGCAAAAATTGTTCTACCACTTTACCGTTGGAAAAGACCTTTCAAAAGCAACGCACATGGGATTGTCTTTAATCGGACATCCAAAACCACGCTGAAACCTCATTGTCAGATGGATTTCAGTCATGTCTGGCTGAAGATGAAAAGTTTAGCACTAGCAGGGAGGCAACCCATGCACTTTGTTGTAATTTCTATTTTTATATTTTGTGTATACATGTTGTAGAGTTTGTAATTTTGTGTGTTAGTTTTTCCAGGGAAAGACACAAACGAAGCATAGGACAGAAGGAATATTGTTTGGCAAAAATAAGAGCTAATTCATTAGCGATGGCTGAGTAAGGAATGTATTCTTGAGACGCATCCTGATGAATTTATACTAAGAAAATGGCGTATTACGTACACAATTATGTTGCCTTAATTATTGCTTTGATTTGCATTTCTGTTGTAATTTTTATTTTTTTCGTTGACAGAATCCAGACTCTTTGACCTTTCACGATTTCTTTTGTTGTTTAGCTAACAAGCGTCCTTTGGAAGATACTAGTGTTATTATCACTCACCCTTTTTCAGGTTTTATAAATTCAACCCGTCATTGCACTTTTGAAGGCATCCAGATTTGAGACAAACAAATTTCATAAAAATAATAATGGAAGCTACTTCAAGGAGACGTGTTGAAAATATCAGTGTGTTTTGTGGTACTAGTGTTTGCACTAAACCAGTATTAGTATCAGCAGCACAGTAATTGGGTCGAGTCATTGCTGAACGGAATATGCACTTGATGTACGACAGAGGGAACCTTAGACTAATGGGGATCATTTCAAAGGCCGTACAGGAAGGAGGCAGTCCAGTCTTGGGAATCATTCCAAAACCCTTGGCGGAGGCGAATCTTATTGGACCAATAAACCGAGAGGAATTGATCGTATAGAGTTTGTCCGAGACACTGGTGGAGATGATTAACAGGGCTGATGCTTTTATTGCTTTGCCAGGAGGCTTGGGCACATTGGAGGAAATTTTTACAGTACTATCTTGGGTGAACCTGAACATACACCAGAAACCGCTAGGGCTGCTTAACGCCGATGGATTTTATGATTTTCTTTGTGTATATCTTGGTGACGCCATGAGAAAGGGATTCGTGTCAAAACCTGTAAAGGATCTCCTCTTCACTGCCATATCTGCCGATGATTTACTTGACCAAATCTTAGCCTTTGAACCACAAGTTGACCCTATCCTTTTTCCAAGATTAAATGGTCTGAGGACGATCGTGGTAAGAAGAGTAAGATAAATTTGGATCTGAACCTTTAGTTTTCTGCATTTCAGCTAACCAGGTACTATCTTCTAAACTCATCTTCTACTTTTTAAGACATTGGGGACAATGTCTCATTTAGGTTTGGGGGAGGGGAATAGTTAAATAGTATCTTGTTTTTATTATATTAATTTTTTATTTTTAGTCCAAAATTTTTGAAAAATACAAAAGAAATTAATAATTTTCAAAAAATTAAAAAACATATTTTACAATTTTCAGGTTTTTATTTTTGACTAATAAGGTGAAATTGGTATAAGAGATAGCCGAGTAAGTAATTTCCACTCCTGAGACGTATCTCCACCTATTGCGAAATAAGTTAATTTTTGTTTATTTCCTTTTAAATTATTTAATTTCTGAGTTCTCCATAAAACTGACTAAAATGAATCTTCATATGCTCAGTTGACAGGTATTATCAACATGCATGGTAACATACGGACATGAGCTGTAATTGAAAAGTTTGTAATAATTGGAAGAAGCATCTATAAATGGCAATGGAGTAAAAAAAAACATCTGAGATCCGAGTTTATAAGTCTGTAAGGGTGTTTTAACATCTAGTGCCCTAAAACCAACTGGTTTGGGAGTCACTGGCCCAAAGCTCGTTAAATGGATCAAAGAAGCTGCAAAAATATATATATATCTGAAGTCTGAGTAATTAAGTCCGTAGGGGTGTCTTAACACCTGGTGCCCTAAAGCCAACTGGTTTATGAGCCACCGACCCAACACTCGCTACATAGACAGAAGGTATTGTATATAAATAAAAATAAAAATTCAAAGAAAAAATCAGAAAAATTATTCCATTGCTCCAAAAAGGTGAGAATTCTGATAAAACTTTAGGACAAAAATATTACTCTCGTATCAACTACACTTGTGACTGTTGTGGGAAAAAATGAATTGTTTAATATGTTGTTGGTTGTGTATATGGAGAATGGTAAAAATAATCGGAGAATTTACTTATTCAGTAATTTAGAAAGAAACAAAACAATTAGTAACTTGGAGTATAAGTTTCACCTGATTAGTCACTAACTTCTTTATTCTCTTTTCGCTTGTCTTTTTGCTTTTGTGTGCATTAGTTTTACTTTCTTTTTACTTTTGTAAAATGTTTGTGGGTATCACTGCTGTAAACCCTCAGGAGACTACAACTCGTCCACTAGGGACACCTAGGGGTTTAAAGGCTTGTTGCATACGCTAAATGCAACCGTGATCACTACGAAAGTGGCTTAGATAAATTTTATTTATTTTATTCTATGTTTTTGCTCGAGGACTAGCAAAATTATAGGTTTGGGGGTGCGATGAGTGGTAATTATTTCCCACTCATTTGACCAAATATTTTGAATAGTTTCTCGAGTTTTATGAACGTTTTGATGTGTTTTATTGTTATTTTGAAGATAAATAATGTTTGGGAAGCATTGGAAGCAATTTGGGGCCAAAACAGACAAAAATGACAAAAAGAGCATTTTGGTAATTTGGCGCGTCGCGATGCCTATCCTATGCCATGAGCTGCTAACATTCGCCGGGGGACATGTGTCAGAATCTGAAAAGTTTGATTTGCTAACGTGTGCCCGCCACGTGTCATCATAAGAATAGATCTTGCTAAAATGTGCCGGGACACGTGTCATCATCACATGCTGCCGACAATACACGTGCCACATGTCAGCTTCTCATTCGACCGCATCTACCGCGTACCACGTGTCAGCCATGTGTCACCTATATGTCATCAACATCCAATCAACGCCCGCCACGTGTCAGCAGTTGACCGAATCAAAATGCATGCCACGTGTCTAAATTCTATTATGCCGACAGATTACACGTGCCACGTCAGCAAGACAACAGATCAATGCGCTTTGACCGAGTCAACACAAGTCAGCGTCGCGACGCAAGAAGGATTTTTGCGTCGCGACGCCGGACCCAAAATTTGCCTATAATTCCAAATCAAACTTAGGAGGCTCTGATACCATTGTTAGAGTTCCTAGAACATGCCAAGATCAACTAAGAGTGATTCGTGTGTGAATTACCAAGAGAGTTGCGGAATACTCACATTGATTGGTTGAGGAGATTTCAAAAATTCCCATCTTTGTTGGATGTGTTGAAAGCTTTGGAGCTTGAGATCGAGTTCCAAACTCTTGGGTGAGTCTCCCTATCACCTTCTTTTGACTCTAAATGTGCTAGCAAGCTTGAATTTTTGAAGCAAAATTCCATGGAGAGAAAGCTCAAAGTTTCGGCCATTGAAGAGAAGAAATGAGAGAGAACTTTGGTTGCTGTGAATAGTAACTTCTGTGCACTTCCAAAGTCAAGAAATTATTATATAGTTAGTTGGCGTGTTGTAATTGGCTTGAGTGTTAAAGAAGTAAAGTCAAGCCATTCTTCCAACAAATCAAGCCCATGATTTAAGCCTAACCATTTCCATCAAATGTCCAAATTTGATGTAAGTGAAATGGGTCCCACCACTTTTAAATTCCAAATTTAAGTCGGCTAACTTAACACGCAACTTCGCTTGGGCCCCGGTTTCGTCTAATTCCGAATTAACGAATTTTTCGTTACGACTTAATTAAATCCTATTTAATTAAATAATAATGCATAGCAAAATTATTACGAAAGTCGCTTGCGAATTAATTCTAAATTAATTCGTTCGCACGAATTAAAATTGAATTTTAATTTCGCTTTGAAATCCAATTTCATTTAATATATCTAATATATTATTTAACCTCAATTAAATAAATTAAATAGTAAAATCTAATTTCACAGTTAAATTTATTTTACCGATTAATTCAAAATTAATCGCGTTCTCTCTTCTCGATGAATTTAATCCCAGATAAATTCTCGACGTCATTAATCACAGATTAATTCTTTATTTTTGATAATTAATTCCCAGATTAATTATTGCTGTAATTAATCCAGATTAATTTTTTTTCTCTCTAATAATTAATCCCAGATTAATTCTGTTCGAGTCAAACATCATCGGTGAATCTTTGGAAAGCGACCAAATAGATCCCTGGATATGTTGGAAGTATATACGGTAATCGAACTATCCGAATACGTGCGTACCCAGTACAATGTTCTCACCGATTTACAAGACATGGTTGGCTTCTAGCAAAGCACCGTGCCTACCCAATTCTCCAGAAATATTCTTTAATGGAATATTTAATCTTTGTCAGGCGTAGTATACGTAGTATTGCGTATTACGATCCTGTATCAAATGTCACATGCTAAGCCTGGGGCTGGCATTGTGTCTACCCCGTACGAAACATATATCGGATCTCTGGAAACTAGTCTCTATAATCGGATAATCATGACCTTGTTATATTATCCCGATAGCTGTAGCATACAAGAGTACCAGTTTCGTATCCTGCGTGATCATCATCTCCATATGACTGAAGTGATACTTCCATCTTGACATCACATCCAATACACTATGATTCTCAATATACCTAGAAGAGGCGTACACAGAACTGTTAAAGTCCTGGATGACCAAAACCAAAGTATACTGATTGTCACAAGTATTAGTGATCCAAGTCTGAGGTTAAGACCAAATACACCAAACCTGATTCGGATTCCCATAGACACATAGTCATACTACCAATGGGATTCTGAAGGGTCTTTCCAGAGCGAAGCTGTTTCCGTACCATCGGTAAACAGATCTTCTATTACACTTGCATGAGTATCTTGTTGAGTTTCAATCAAGTCCCAAGATCCTAAACATGCATAAAAACGAGTTGAATACACAAAGGAGTAAGGCGGAATACATACTCACATTGATGGGTTTTGATGAAATGAAGAATACAAGCCTTCAAGCTCCCTCCATAAGCTCGGCAATAGCTTCCTCATGCAGTGGACTGCTCGGTTGGTGACTGGTTTGCCTCCTCCATGTTCGGCCATTGAAGACTCCATTGAAGCTTCAAGCTTCAAGCTTTCCAAGCTCACAAATTCGTTTCCCTATCACCATAATGTAACCCATGTGTGTGCTAGCACTACTCTTCTTCAATTTGCTTCTCAAAATTTCGGTCAAACCATAAGATTTTGTGAAGAAATCGGCTTGAAGCCGTGAGAAGAGGAAGATGAAAAGAGAGGGAAAAGGAGAAGTGCGTGAGTGGTGAGTGAGAGAGAGAAAATGATTTTTGGTTTATATATTTATTTTATTTTCCAAAAACAAAAACTAATATATAAATCATTTTCATATATATATATCAAAAGTCAAAAAGTAAAAGTTTATTAATGCTTTTTCCAACAACCATATCACTTCTACTTTTTACTTTAAGTCACATCACATCACTTTAATAAAGTGACATGTTGTCAAGTCACATCACTCAAAGTGACATTTGATTTGACGCTTGATGTGACTAGCGATTTGACGCACGATTTGACTTGCGTGCCGCACTCGAATTCGAAATGCGAATGCGCTCGCAAATAATCCCAGGCTCGGGTTCGCTAATTCCAAATTAACGAATTTTCCGTCGCGTCGTAATTAAATGATTACGCCTAGCGAAATCACTATTCACGTCGCTAACGAATTAATTCTAAATTAATTCGTTCGCCGAATTAAAATCTAATTTTAATTCCGCGTCGAAATCCAATTTCTAATAATATATCAAATATATTATTTTATCGATTAATTCCAAATTAATCGTTCTCTCCATTAATTAATATTTTATCCCAGATAAAATATCTCCGCAATTAATCCCAGATTAATTTTCTCTCTCTTCCAATTAATCCCAGATTAATTAAAGTGCGAGTTATACATCATCGGTGAATCTTCAGGAAGCGACCCATGAGATCTCCGGATATGTTGGCAGTAAATACGGTCGTCGGATTATCCGAACACGTAAGTACCTCGTACTACGTTCATACCGATTTACAAGACAAGGTTGGCTTCTAGCAAAGCGCCATGCCTACCCAATTCTCCAGAAATATTCTTACAGGAATATATAGATCTGTATCAAGCGTAGTATACCGTAGTATTGTGTATATCGGCCCAGTATCGGATAGTCACGTGCTAGGCCTGGGGCTGGATTTGTGTCTGCCCCGTACGAAGCACATGTCGGATGTCTGGTAACTAGTCTCTATAATCTGATATACATGACCTTGTCATAATATCCCGATGGCCGCGCAGCACTTAAGAGCACTAATACCGTATCCTGCGTGACATCATCTCCAATATGACTGAAGTGATACTTCCGTCTTGACATCACACCCAATACACTACGACTCTCTGATAAACCCAGAAGTGGTGTACGCAGAACCAGTTAAAGCCCTGCACCACCAAGACGAAAGTCTATCGATTATCGTAAGTATTAGCGATGTAAGTCTCAGGTTAAGACCATACACACCTACCCTGATTTCGGCCTCCCATAGACACATTGTCATAATACCAATGGGATTCCGAGGGGTCTATCCAGAGCGAAGCTGTTTCCCGTACCATCGGTGAAACACGACCTCCTATCGCACTTGCATAAGTATCCAATACTTATATATATAAGAACTATGCCGTTGTGCCCTCACAACGCACACAAGTGCAATACTAGCCTATTCCGCATTATCGATGTCCAGTCTCGATAATACTCCGGCTAGGGATATTTAATGATTAATCCTTCGGGGATTGATACTGTCTCATATCATTTCAATCCAGGAACTAATCATATGGACCTCTCTTCATTTATACATTTATGGTGATTTAATCACAAATGATGAGAGTGCAATTTCCTTGTCACATAGTTAATTTGTACAACAACACCGTGATCTGTACAAATAGTGACGCTATGGGTCATATTATCCAACAATCTCCCACTTGGCACATAGCCAGTCACTCGAGTGTCTAACACCCGAACTATGTACGGTTCGCTCAAATTGCTGAGAAAAGGTTTTCGTCAGCGGATTTGCTTAATTATCGTCTGACGCGATTTACACGATCATCACATCGCCACGATGTATGATCCAAACGAATCAGATGATATAGAAGTATATATCTGAATCGTCGATGAGACCTTTAATTCCTTAGCCTGTGCTGACGCCTAGCTCAGCTGCTAAAAGAACTATATCTAATCTAATTAGATTTATTATCGATCCAAATGGCTTCTATTGCTGCCTCAGCTGCAGCAATAATCCGCATTTGTTGTTTATTCGGCAACAGTTATCTTGCTCGGAAGATTTCCAGCTCACTGTCCCAGTGTTCAAACTTTTATAGTACCGCAGTATTTACCGGTTTGGAAACTTGCAGCAGTGATCCCAGTCACTTCAAGTTCTCCATCTCCATAGTTTAAGACAACATCTTTAGTTCTCTCAGATACTAACAGATGTTCTTAATCTTCAATCCAGTGACTATCACTTGGACTGACCTGATTGTGACTCCATATGCTCGAAGCGTATGAGACACCAATACAAGTACATTTTAAATGTACAATTTCCCAGAGAGTGTTAACAACTCCAAATCTATCCCAGTAGATCTTTATTCCTTGAATAAAGGTTGTTACTCCCCAGAATTCTACGGAGAATTTCTTATGAAAGAATATCTATGAAAGCCAAGCTTTCACCAATTGTTTTATGGGAATTTCATTGTCAGTGCCCTCTCCCACTAACCTCCTTATATACACAAGAATTATTTCGTTTTGAGTCAAATCATAAACTATTATGATTATTTCAAAACGACAGTTCCAAGAACCTTATGCTTGCATTAATCCAAACATGGATCGAATAACCCGCAAACCTCGTTTGTTGGTTATACAAAATCGTCAGAATGTTATAAACATTCTCCAAAAGGTTTCCTTTCCAGGAAAGCAATTTTGATCTATAACTGACACATTTCATAAATGAAATACGCAGTTATCAACAAGCATCTTCAAAATGGATTTACCATGGCAACAGGTAAAAGGTTGAACTGTTATTAACACAATGTTGATAACGATACCTTTTCGTCAAAAGCCCGGCTTTGTACGTTGGTATGTTGCCTTCCATGTATGTCTTCCCTGAAGACGTTTAATGTACCATAGGCGCAATACCTTGTGGTACAACAACTAGTATCCAAAATAGTTGTTAAACATGGAATCCATTCTGGACTCATGGCACTTTGCCATAATAGGGAGTCGATACCTTGTATCACTTCCTCAAAATGTAGTCGGTTGGTATACCTTCATAACATTGACATCTTTATGAGGTTAGATCAGAAACCTATACCCTAGGTTGTTTTCTGACTCTATCCGATCTACTCAGTTCTTGTGTATTCGAAGATTAATGATACAGATTCATCATTGATGAACAATTTGTGTTCCATTACGGACCTTGTGCCTTGAACAGTATTACTCCAATTTTCATCGAGTATCACTGTCCTCCCACTGACCACTGCATATCGGTATTCCTCTCATGAAAAACCGCATGGTGAGCAACAATCACATTGTTCTCATGTGAGATTTATAAGTACTATACTTAAGGTTTCCCTTAGGATAACCTATATTGGCACTTATCCAATTCGGGTCCTTAGTTTGGTATCATCCAAACGTTATGCCTGGCATACCCAGATAGTCAGGAATGAGAAACCCGGTTTCTTTCCCGTTCATATCTAATATGTAATCTTTCAATCAGATTATTATGGAACCTTATTCTAAATAAGTTATTGCACTGTTAAAACTTATCCGTTGAAGGAAATTGTAGCTCAGAGCGACTCATGATTATCCTTATCATGTCTAACATGATTCGGTTAATCCGTTCGGACACACCGTCTAACTGACGTGTCTCCGGAGGAGTCCTCATCTGAAAGAATACCATACTCTTTCATGTATGTACGAAACTTACTGCTTAAGTATTTTCCATTACGGTCTTACCGTGGCGGAATAATACTATAGTCGATCTGTTTATTTACTTCGTGTCGAAACTTCAAAAGTTTACGATCTGTGTTCTTCAAAAGAAACACATAACCATAACGTGATGCCACATCCGTTAAGGTCACGAAATGTTCATGTTCACATCTAGCCTAGCTAGATATGGGCCCACTTACTTCACCATGAATAGGGCTAACAGATCGGTGGCCCTTTTACTATTACCAAGTAAATAGTATTTTAGGTACTTTACCTAATAAACTAGATTCGCAGACCTTATTTGAATAGTCAAATCAGTCCTAGTACCCACTCTTCAAAAGTGTGGATATACGAGTCTCGTTAAATTGTGTCCTAGACAACAATGCCACAAATAAGTCTCTATTGATCAAATCAATTTGAGCTATTTATTTGTCATTTTATATGTTTGAGATTTTATTTATATTCAACATATAAATTCTGTTATTTACATCTAATGTATTTATCTCAGTATCATCTTTATATAATAAAACACTTAATGTTCTATAATATAAAGGTTTTATCCGCAACGGATTAAACACTGATATAGAGATAATGTCTCTAGTCAAACTAGTTACATTATAATAGTTCCTAATTTAAGTATATACCCAAAGGGTAGTTCCTAAACTTAGGTATCTACGGTTGAAACAGCGACTTTCGTCCCGTTTCCGATTCGCAGAGAAATCTCGGCTTGAAGTCAGTATCCTGCTCAAAGCAGATTCTGAACATCAATACATATATTTTATGTACCACACTAAGTATTTAAAATCTAATTTCAATACTAGCTGTGAACATAACTAAGACAAACATTTTCAAAGTAAGAGTCTTGCCCTTTCTTTAATTCCTCGTGTCTGCCATATCCAAATGGTAGTCACTTTGGGATATGTCAATTATCCTTTTCAATATTTCAGAAACCTTAGGCCAAGCCTTGGGTTTTAGAACATCGAAATGATGTGCACCTCGTGCTACATGCCCAATTGCAAACTTTGACTTTATCTCATCTAGAATAGTCAATTAATTCTCCAAGAATTATAAATTGCAATTTTAATACTTCTTAAATCTAAAATTAGATTTATGACAAGTATATTAAATTAAGCATTAAAGTCATCATCATATAAATCTTCCAAAGACTTTATGCTCTACTTATTTTGCTTAATTTTGGGCTTAAGGTATAATAAGTTTTTTATCAAATAAAGTAACCTATTATTTATTCCCAATTTGAAAATTAAATTATTTAAAATATTTTAATCCCAGATTATATTTTAAATATCCAACTTTTCAATTTTATCTTGATTACAATAGTCCAACTATTTAATCAACGATTAGTGGTACTATATATATTATAATGATTATAATAGTCAAACTGTATAATCAAATATAATCCAAATTAATTAACCTCAATTACATTGATTACTATAATCCAATTATAAAATCAACTGTAAACTGAAATTAATTAATTCAAATATATTGATTAATATAATCCAATTATATATAATCAAGTATAATACAGTCCAACTGTTTATTAAAACAACAATTTAAATATTAGTCCAACTAACATTTAATCTAATGACGAAATAATTTAAATGAGCGCGTATGGCGAGTAATTGAACGAGTATTGCAAATTCAATTCTTGCCTCCCACTATTTTTCGTCGAGCCTCTAACCCTCTGTCGAGTACTCGGAAACCGTGTTTCCTAGTGGGCTAGGATCCCGTTAAATATCACACAATCTTGACTTTGGCCAACAAATTGTATGATAATTAACTAGGTAGATCTCTAAGATCAATTGGATCTCATCCAACTCCGAGATCCAGTAGGTGGACATCCAAGTCCCAAACATATATCTTATATATGCCTATACATCGAATGTATACCCTAACCTTTTTCCTCTGAATCAACTAGGCCTTGGCTTTGGCACAACAAACTAGTGATCCCAGTCAAGCGCGGACCCATTGACATGAAGCTTCGTAATCAATGTCAATGGACAAGAAGTGGTCTTGACTTTGGCCAACAAACCACAACTTGGACACGACACCGATATGGAACAAAGCCTCGTGATTAAAACACATCTTTGACGGACAAGGGCTTGACTTTGGCCAACAACCCCTGCCAATCTCGGATCTTGAGTAAGAATCACTCAATGGAAGGAAAACGCATGATATTTTATGAGGGTTTTTCGCGTGCAAATTGGCTACCAATTTATTATCTTTGTTAAGGTCTCATCATCATACACCCTTAAACATGCATTCTAAACACATAATAAAGCGCATATGTTAAAATAATAATGATATGCTGATGGATATTTTACACATTGATCCTAGATCAAATCTCTCACTTTCTCTCTCCCGCTAGCACAAATATTTCTTCTACCCGTTACACTACACTTCTAAAGAAACCTCATTTACATTGAGGGGAATAGGTGAGAAGAGAATACAAAGAAATATGAGATAAGGCTGGACTCGCAGGTCCAATTAATAAATCAAATTTATTACAATTTCCAAAATCGCCCCACCCGACTAATATCCATCCGATATACATTATTCAAACATCACAACCATGTATTCATACAAGCATGTTATCAATCAATCTAATCAAATTAATTAATCTTGATAATTAGTGATCATCCAATGTTCAAACAAAGATTTGATTTTGTTCGAGTCAAACTCGTATTGCGAACACGTACTCAAAGTACGATTTCTACGAATTAAATTAAATTACATGATTAAATCCAATTTAATACGTATTTAATTCTAATTCATTATTTAATTCCAAATTAAATATTACACTTTATAAAATAAACCTTTACGACTTAAATTCCAAATTTAATCGTTACGGGTCTCAAAGCCCGATTAATATCCAATATTAATTTAATTAAAGTCTAATGGGCTTTTAATTAATTTCTTGAGGCGTGGACTTTTGGTCAACTCGGGTCAAACCCGCAACCAAAGTCCAATCTGGGAGTTACCCCATAAGCCCATAAATTAATTTAGGCCCATTAGGCCCAATTAAACGTTTAAGGTTCATTAGTCGCATTTGGGCCTTTTGGAAGCGGTTTTGGGCCTAATTGGATCCAACCAATTTTGGCCTAAACCAACTTTGTACAACAAAGTCCAATAAACCCAATAACAACTTAAAAGCCCAAATCCAATTTTAAACCCAATAATTTAATTTCAAAAAATTCCAAATTTTCCAATTAAATTACCTAAAGTGTATAGCATTATTAATTACCCAAATCAAAGTTTCCAAAACATGAAATTTGTCCAATTAATCATGCTTAACATCAATTAATCATGTCCAACATAATTAAATCAAAATCAAACCCAATTTATACATGCTAAAGTCTCGGCCATAAGGGGAAAAAATGCCCAAATCAAATTCAATCCAATTGAACCCAATCAAACATAAATTCAACATCCCCAAATGATTTCTAAGTCATCCAATGAACAAAAATCAAAAAACCAAGACATTAGGGCACTTGCCAAATCGGCCATCACAAGCAAATTGGGGAAAAATTGTTCCAAACACTTTTCATCAAATTGATCTAATCAATCATCAATTAAACAACATTCAAGCATTCTAAATCATCCAATTTCATTAAACATGCTCAAAATCAAGTTTACCCAAATTTGTCATGCCCAAAATTTAGGGAAAAATGGATCCAACCAAATTTCATGAAATTGATTATGCACAACATCAATTCAACCTCATTCAAGCATACTATACTAAACAATTTAATCATTTGATGCTCAAATTGAGTTTACCCAAATTAAAGTTTTGGCCAACAATAAGTAAATTGGGGAAAATCAATCCAATTAATTTTTCATCAAATTGATTACATATAACTCTAATTAATTCATATACAAGCATTCTTAAACAAACAATTTGTCAAAATCATGCTTAAATCAAAAAGCCCCAAATTTTGCTCAAGAACCCTAATTCGTTTTATGCAATCAATAGCTCTGATACCATTGTTGAGTTTCAATCAAGTCCCAAGATCATAAACATGCATAAAAACGAGTTGAATACACAAAGGAGTAAGGCGGAATACATACTCACATTGATGGGTTTTGATGAAATGAAGAATACAAGCCTTCAAGCTCCCTCCATAAGCTCGGCAATAGCTTCCTCATGCAGTGGACTACTCGGTTGGTGACTGGTTTGCCTCCTCCATGTTCGGCCATTGAAGACTCCATTGAAGCTTCAAGCTTCCAGCTTTCCAAGCTCACAAATTCGTTTCCCTATCACTATAATGTAACCCATGTGTGTGCTAGCACTACTCTTCTTCAATTTGCTTCTCAAAATTTCGGTCAAACCAGAAGATTTTGTGAAGAAATCGGCTTGAAGCCGTGAGAAGAGGAAGATGAAAAGAGAGGGAAAATGAGAAGTGCGTGAGTGGTGAGTGAGAGAGAGAAAATGATTTTTGGTTTATATATTTATTTTATTTTCCAAAAACAAAAACAAATATATAAATCATTTTCATATATATATATCAAAAGTCAAAAAGTAAAAGTTTATTAATGCTTTTTCCAACAACCATATCACTTCTACTTTTTACTTTAAGTCACATCACATCACTTTAATAAAGTGACCTGTTGTCAAGTCCATCACTCAAAGTGACATTTGATTTGACGCTTGATGTGACTAGCGATTTGACGCACGATTTGACTTGCGTGCCGCACTCGAATTCGAAAAGCGAATGCGCTCGCAAATAATCCCGGGCTCGGGTTCGCTAATTCCAAATTAACGAATTTTCCGTCGCGTCGTAATTAAATAATTACGCCTAGCGAAATCACTATTCACGTCGCTAACGAATTAATTATAAATTAATTCGTTCGCCCGAATTAAATCTAATTTTAATTCCGCGTCGAAATCCAATTTCTAATAATATATCAAAATATTATTTTCGATTAATTCCAAATTAATCGTTCTCTCTCTTTAATTATTATTTTATCCCAGATAAAATATCTCCGCAATTAATCCCAGATTAATTTTCTCTCTCTTCCAATTAATCCTAGATTAATTAAAGTGCGAGTTATACATCATCGGTGAATCTTCAGGAAGCGACCCATGAGATCTCCGGATATGTTGGCAGTAAATACGGTCGTCGGATTATCCGAACATGTAAGTACCTCGTACTACGTTCATACCGATTTACAAGACAAGGTTGGCTTCTATCATAGCGCCATGCCTACCCAATTCTCCAGAAATATTCTTACAGGAATATGTAGATCTGTATCAAGCGTAGTATACCGTAGTATTGTGTATATCGGCCCAGTATCGGATAGTCACGTGCTAGGCCTGGGGCTGGATTTGTGTCTGCCCCGTACGAAGCACATGTCGGATGTCTGGAACTAGTCTCTATAATCTGATATACATGACCTTGTCATAATATCCCGATGGCCGCGCAGCACTTAAGAGCACTAATACCGTATCCTGCGTGACATCATCTCCAATATGACTGAAGTGATACTTCCGTCTTGACATCACACCCAATACACTACGACTCTCTGATAAACCCAGAAGTGGTGTACGCAGAACCGGTTAAAGCCCTGCACCACCAAGACCAAAGTCTATCGATTATCGTAAGTATTAGCGATGTAAGTCTCAGGTTAAGACCATACACACCTACCCTGATTTCGACCTCCCATAGACACATTGTCATAATACCAATGGGATTCCGAGGGGTCTATCCAGAGCGAAGCTGTTTCCCGTACCATCGGTGAAACACGACCTCCTATCGCACTTGCATAAGTATCCAATACTTATATATATGAGAACTATGTCGTTGTGCCCTCACAACGCACACAAGTGCAATACTAGCCTATTCCGCATTATCGATGTCCATTCTCGATAATACTCCGGCTAGGGATATTTAATGATTAATCCTTCGGGGATTGATACTGTCTCATATCATCTCAATCCAGGAACTAATCATATGGACCTCTCTTCATTTATACATTTATGGTGATTTAATCACAAATGATGAGAGTGCAATTTCCTTGTCACATAGTTAATTTGTACAACAACACCGTGATCTGTATAAATAGTGACGCTATGGGTCATATTATCCAACATATCTAATACTTAAATATATGAGAACTATGATGTTACGCTTCCATAACACGCACAAGTGCAATACTAGTCTATTCTGCATTATCGATGTCCAGTCTCGATAATACTACGACTATGGATATTTAATGATTAAACCTTAGTGGATTAAGACGGTCTCATATCTTGTTAATCTGTTACTAATCATATGGACTTTTATCATTTATACATCCCGGTAATCCAATTACAAATGATAAAATAGCAATTTCCTTTTGTCACATAGTTAATTTGTGTAACAACACCATGTTCTGTACAAATAGTGATGCTATGAGTCATAATTGTCCAACACCTCTTTTGCAACTTCTTCTGCTTGTGGTTCTTTTCCCATCACATCTTTGAATATTTCAAATCCTGGTACTACGATTCTATTGACTTCCCCGGGATCAGGTTCAAATTGATATCATGTGGCTTTCACAAAGTATTCCATCAACTTCATCCCTTTTTTTCTTGGTCTTCAGCTCATTCCCATAAGATTCATACCCCAATCCTCTCTTAATGGTCTGTCCCTTTCAATCTGGCAGTTCTCTCATTCCCTGGCCTCTTGCACTCGAACCTGTGCCCGGCTCATATTTCATTCTTTCCATGATTCTAACCACTTTGGGGTCCACCCATTCTTCGAAGTTTGATGCCACTTGGTGTTGGGTTTCTACGGTCTAACCGGGATCGTTTTAAGCAATGAAACAATATATGAATACAACAAAGAAGTTGCGGAATACTTACATTGAGCGGTTGAGGCGATGCGATGAAGAACAAAAAACTTTTTAAGCCCTTTGAGACTCCTCCAATGCTCTCGGCACTCATTGGTTTTGCTCTTCCATTTTCGGTCCAAGCTCCAAGCTTTTGGGTGGTTATTCCAAGCTCACAAGTGCGGTTCCCTATCACCTTCGCAAGACTCTAAAGCGTGCTAGCACTCGGTAATTTTTGCCGGAAAAATCACTTAGCTTCTCATTCAATCTCACGGTGAAACGAGAAAAAGAAGGAAGAAAAAACTGCCCCTTGGGCAAGAGAGAAAGGAGAGGAAATAGAGAAAAATGTGTTGGTTTGGTTGTTAGATGAATTGTGTATCTAATACACAAAATGAATTTCAAAATTCATTTACCAATTTGCTTTCCAAAAGTCAAAAGGCATTTATGCCACAACCACTTCCATCAATCAATCAAGTGACAAATTGTCACATCACTCAAAGTGACAAGTGATTTGACGCTTGATGTGACTTATGGGCCGCACTTAAGTTCACAATGCGAGTGTGCCCGCAAACACTCCCGGGCTCGGGTTCGCTAATTCTAAATTAACGAATTTTCCGTTGCGACACAATTAAATAATTATGCCTAGCAAAAATCACTATTCACGTCGCTAAAGAATTAATTCTAAATTAACTCGTTCGCCCGAATTAAAATCTAATTTCAATTCCACGTCGAAATCCAATTTCGTATAATATATCGAATATATTATTTTATCGATTAATTCCAAATTAATAGTTCTCTCTCTTTTATTAATATTTTATCCCAGATAAAATATCTTCGTAATTAATCCCAAATTAATTTTCTCTCTCATCTAATTAATCCCAGATTAATTAAAGTGCGAGTCATACGTCATCGGTGAATCTTCGGGAAGCGACCCCTGAGATACCCGGATATGTTGGCAGTAAATCCGGTCGTCGGACTATCCGAACACGTACGTACCTAGTACTACGTTTGTACTGATTTACAAGACAAGGTTGGCTTCTAGCAAAGCGCCATGCCTACCCAATTCTCTAGAAATATCCTTACAGGAATATGTGATCTATATCAGGCATAGTATACGTAGTATTGCGTATTTCGAACCAGTATCGGATGTCATGTGCAAGGCCTGGGGCTGGAAATGTGTCTACCCCGTACGAAGCTCATATCGGATCTCTGGTAACTAGTCTCTATAATCGGATATACATGACCTAGTCATTTTATCCTGATAGCTACAACATATAAGAGAACGAGTTATGTATCCTACGTGATCATCATCTCCACTATGACTGGAGTGATACTTTCATCTCGACATCACACCCAATACACTACGATTCTCAATATACCCAAAAGAGGCGTACACAAAACATGTTAAAGCCCAGGATGACCAAAACCAAAGTATATTGATTGTCGCAAGTATTAGCGGTGCAAGTCTCAGGTTAAGACCAATACACCTACTCTGATTCGGACTTCCATACACATAGTCATACTACCAATGGAATTCCGAGGGGTCTATCCAGAGCGAAGCTGTTTTCCGTACCATCGGTAAAACACAACCTCCTACTACACTTGTATGAGTATCCTATACCCAATATATGAGAACTATGATGTTATGCCCTCACAACGTGCACAAGTGTAATTCTAGTCTTTTTCGCTTTATCGATGTCAAATCTCTATAATACTCTGACTAGGGATATTTAATGATTAAACCTTCCTGGATTGATACTGTCTCATATCATCTCAATCCAGGAACTAATCATATGGACCTTTCATCATTTATACATCTTTGTGATCTAATCACAAATGATAAAAGAGCAATTTCCTTTGTCACATAGTTAATTTGTACAACAACACCTTGATCTGTACAAATAGTGACGATATGGGTCATAACTGTCCATATGTGAATACAACAAAGAAGTTGCGGAATACTTACATTGAGCGGTTGAGGCGATGTGATGAAGAACAAAAAACTTTTTAAGCCCTTTAAGACTCCTCCAAGGCTCTCGGCACTCACTGGTTTTGCTCCTCCATTTTCGGTCCAAGCTCCAAGCTTTTGGGTGGTTATTCCAAGCTCAAAAGTGTGGTTCCCTATCACATTCGCAAGACTCTAAAGCGTGCCAGCACTCGGTAATTTTGCCGTAAAAATCACCTAGCTTCTCCTTCAATCTCACGGTGAAACTAGAAAAAGAAGGAAGAAAAAACTGCCCCTTGGGCGAGAGAGAGAGGAGAGGAAATAGAGAAAAATGTGTTGGTTTGGTTGTTAGATGAATTGTGTATCTAATACACAAAATGAATTTCAAAATTCATTTACCAATTTGCTTTCCAAAAGGAAAAAAGCATTTATGCCACAACCACTTCCATCAATCAATCAAGTGACAAATTGTCACATCACTCAAAGTGACAAGTGATTTGACGCTTGATGTGACTAATTATTTGACGCTTGATGTGACTTGTGGGCCACAATTAAGTTCGCAAAGTGACTAATGATTTTCCGTTGCGACGCAATTCAATAATTATGCCTAGCAAAAATCACTATTCACGTCGCTAACAAATTAATTCTAAATTAACTCATTTGCCCGAATTAAAATCTAATTTCAATTCCGCGTCGAAATCCAATTTCGTATAATATATCGAATATATTATTTTATCGATTAATTCCAAATTAATCGTTCTCTCTCTTTTATTAATATTTTATCCCAGATAAAATATCTCCGTAATTAATCTAGGATTAATTTTCTCTCTCATCTAATTAATCCCAGATTAATTAAAGAGCGAGTCATATGTCATCGGTGAATCTTCGGGAAGCGACCCATGAGATCCCAATATATGTTGGCAGTAAATCCGGTCGTCGGACTATCTGAACACGTACGTACCTAGTACTACGTTTGTACCGATTTAGAAGACAAGGTTGGCTTCTAGCAAAGCGCCATGCCTACCCAATTCTCCAGAAATATCCTTACAGGATTATGTGATCTATATCAGGCGTAGTATACGTAGTATTGCGTATTTCGATCCAGTATCGGATGTCACGTGCAAGGCCTGGGGCTGGAAATGTGTCTGCCCCGTACGAAGCACATATCGGATCTCTGGTAACTAGTCTCTATAATCGGATAAACATGACCTAGTCATTTTATCCTGATAGCTGCAGCATATAAGAGAATGAGTTTCGTATCCTACGTGATCATCATCTCCACTATGACTGGAGTGATACTTCCATCTTGACATCACACCCAATACACTACGATTCTCAATATACCCAGAAGAGGCGTACACAGAACCTGTTAAAGCCCTGAACGACCAAAACAAAAGTATATTGATTGTCGCAAGTATTAGCGGTGCAAGTCTCAGGTTAAGACCAAATACACCTACCCTGATTCGGACTTCCATAGACACATAGCCATACTACTAATGGAATTTTGACGGGTCTATCCAGAGCGAAGCTATTTTCCGTACCATCGGTAAAACACAACCTCCTACTACACTTGCTTGAGTATCCTATACCCAAATATATGAGAACTATGTCGTTATGCCCTCACAAAGCGCACAAGTGTACTACAAGTCTTTTTCGCATTATCGATGTCCAATCTCGATAATACTCTGACTATGGATATTTAATGATTAAACCTTCGTGGATTGATACTATCTCATATCATCTCAATCCAGGAACTAATCATATGGACCTTTCATCATTTATACATCTTGGTGATCTAATCAAAAATGATAAAAGAGTAATTTCCTTTGTCACATAGTTAATTTGTACAACAACACCATGATCTGTACAAATAGTGACGCTATGGGTCATAACTTTCCAACACTTGGAACCTTGTGAAATATTGTATGTCCAAAGCAGCTACGGCATTGTCTACTTCAGCCTTCATGGCGATGACTTCCCCTCCATACGAGAACTTAATAACCGGGTGCAACATGGGTGGCACGCCCCCAAGTCTATGAAACCATGGCCTTCCCAATAACAGAGCAAATGTAGCTGGGATATCAAGCACTGTGAACTCCACCTCATCTTCTATCGGGCCCACTTTGACTACTGTGACGAAAGTACCTTCGACTCCCCATTTGATATCATATGCTTTGATAATCATGCTTAAATCTGTTGTCAGCATACCCAACCTTGACAGAATCTTCAAATGGCACACATTGATAAATGAGCCATCATCCACCATCACATAAAATGTCTTCTTACACAAAATGTCTTCTTCCATTTTATTTCCGCTTTTATGAATAACGGCTTGTTGTGATTCCTCATCTCCATCGGGACTTCTTCTTCAGATAATGTTATCATATGCCTACCCTCTTTCTGTACCGACCTTACGAACATTGTCGGGTTTGCATCTTTAGGTACCATTATCTTGCTCAGAGCTTCTATCATGGCACATAATAACTCTCATATGCTCACTTGTGCCCATGTCTTCCTCAATTGACGTAACAAATTATCCCCCTCGGTGTTATCTGTATTCTCCATCACCTTTTGGCCTTCTGTTAGCACTTCTTTGCCTTTCTCCGTTACATAACTGTAAAAACATCCACTGCGAGTCATCCCATTTTTCTATTTTTCGTCACTGCTCGAGAAGTTTTCCCAGAAATCTCTCCCCCTGTTCTGTTTCATCTTCACTGCTGCTATCCCATATTCCCATGCAAGAATTTTGGTGGTTGAGAGTTTGGTGGACAAAGCTTTCGGGTAGGTCGGAGTTGATCATATTGGTGGGTGGTGGAACAGAGTGGTAATTGGGTATAGGGTTTTTGTGTGTGTTGGGTTGTTCTTTTTCTAGATCGGGTATTTTATGGGTGTCAATGAGGTCTTGGATATCATGCCTGAGACAAGTGTAGTTGTCGATTTCATGGCTTTTTTACTGATGGTAGTGACAGTAGAGGTTTAGGTTGAGATAGGGTGGCACAGGGCTTGGAAGTGGTCTAGGTTTTAAAGGTTTTAGGAGTCATTGCCTCTTCAGCCTTTCAAACACCTTTGACAAAGGTCTACCAAAATTGGAGAATCATTTGTTTCTAATGGCGGCGACCTCAGCAGGAGCAAGCTTGGTCCTTGAAGGCCCATCAATGGTCTTTCTATTCCGACTGTAAAACTTTTTATTCTCGGCTTCTTCAACCTCGATATCCATGATATTTTCTCATAACTGCCGAAAGTCGCTAATCATGGAGGTCATCCTTCTCAGATTGTTATAAATGGAGGGCTTGGTGTCCTTAATGATCATCTTAATCTAATCTTTCTCCGAGGGCCGCGTCTGTATCTTCAAGAGTTGGCCTCTCCAGCGATCCACATAATCTTTAAAGCTCTCATCTAGCTTCTATTTGGTGTTTTCTAGGTCACGGAATGACAAGTCTATCTTCATATCCGTGACATATTGGTTCAGAAAGGCCTCTGCTAATGCCCTCCAGTCATCTCTAACCTTTCTCTCCAAGCCATGATAGCATACTACGGGCGCTCCTTTCAGTGACATCATAAACATCTTATGCACCTGAAACTTCGACAAACCCACTGAACTCATCACTGAAACATAATGCCGGAGATGGACCCTAGGATCTCCATTTTCGTTGAACATAGCCATGTCAGACATTCTAAACTAAGGATACAGCTGTTCTTCGAAAGTCATCGAATCATAGTCTAACAAATCTTAATGTTTTCCTTTCATCTTGCGGGTAACTGACTCTACTTATTCTCTGAGTTTCTGTAGCTCTGCTTGAGACCCGGCTATCTTTCCTGCGGCATACTCAACCATGTCATCATAAAAAATAGGGATTTCTTTGCTCACCCTATTCGGGAGCTCATCACGCCTTTCATCCTTGTTGTTTTCTATTCCCACAGTGCGGGGTACTGTCAGATTGGCCATAGCGTTGGTCAAAGCTTGTAGTTGCTTGGTAATTTTGGTGATGTTGGTCTCTAATTGATCCATGCGGGAACCTTCACTGCCTGACGCATCCATGCTTACTAATCTCTTCTTGAAAAGTCTTCATTCTTCTCCAACCCAACGGATATCTATGATGGCTTTTAAGACAATGGGTTAGCATGATGCGTGTATGTATGAGATTTATGTTGTTATCAAAACAGCATATACGCTTCCGACCTTATTCCTCCCACACTCATGGTAAGTTTATTTATGTCTTTGGTATGGCTCATTTTATGCACCAATGTGGGGTACACAAAATCATTCTCTCTTACGCTACATGGGTGAACCTTGGCTACCTCAATCCTTTTTCATCGGTAAAAGACAAAGACCGCCCATTTACAAAATTGACTAAGCCTGTTATGGGGATCGTGTCATTGTCTAGAAATGACGAATCGAGCCCTCGGTAATCACGGTTGTGGCGGGGATGGAATTGGAGATATCCAAAAGTATACAAATATGACGTAACAATGCGTACCCTTCTCGTAACAAGCCAGTGCGAATATCAGACTCAAGCGTCTGGCATATTCGGATCATGTTTGGACCTTCTAAGCCCATCAAGGTTTTAATACAAGTTGGCCCGTTATCATTTTAATGCGTTCAATCAGACTATCACGAGGTTTAAACTTGTCCTAGTTGAAAAGACCCAACAGGTTTAAACTTTTGCGATTAGGTGGCTAAACAACTTCAAATGATAGGGGGCCAAAACACAAGGTGGCCTATCATCATTTTGAAAAATTTTGGACCAATCATCATAAGATACAAACTCATCTCAGTTTAAGTGGCCCAATAAGTTCATATCTATGTTGAGAAGCCCAAATGGATCCAAATGATAATGGTCCCAAACACAAGCATATGGGGTAGCTTCTATAGGACATATAACTATATTTCGTATGTGGGCTTACAAGGGTATGTATAAAGGCTCTCATCAGCGAAGGGTTGCCCACGACTAGGTATCCCGACTCAAGGGTTCGAGCGACCATGTGAGCGTGTATTTTTTATACCCTAGGGTACATGCCAACGAGTGATGGTTATCATCACATAACGATCCACCACCTTGAGTGAAATCGACTTCACGATACATGACGCCATCAGGGTAAGAAGGGTATGCAAAATATATGAGACTTGGGTAACCAAAGCCAAAGCAACGGACACTACAAGGCATTGTTTTAGGGTCGATTCTCTATCCCTAGTGGAGTCACCATCTGTCGAAGTGAAGTGGGGTTTACCGCTAGGCCTATGATGCTCGGCGACCACGACATTGTTGGGTTCGCAGCCCGTACAGAGTACTGATTAGCCCGCGGGGGACTAAATCGGAGAATAAGGGAGTCGCCACCCAAAGTGAACTGGAAAAGATTTAAGGCTGCACTCACCCCATCGCATGAGAAGACCTCAAACCGTTGGATTTGGAATGGTCATTTACTTATGCCAGTAAAATGGACGGGTTCACACAATGGTATAGCCAAGTCTTATGCAGTTCATGCAAATTAATTCAAATAAACACAAATTTGCACACCCATAAATATTAATAATCACAATAACATAGTTCCAAAAAAACATATTAAGTTAAGAAATATGAAATGCGATAACGAAAATCATAATAAATAATCACACATATATGAGTGTTTCCCAGGTGGCACGTGGAGTTGTATCCCTAGTACATACCGCACTACCGTCCATTCGGATTCGACTACGAAATTTACGTATGGCTTTCCATCCGATATACCACAAGGGATAATAACATACATGATCTTCAATGCAACGTAAACGGGAATAAAAATATAACCATGCATGTATTGATAATCATCAATGTGAACAAACATAAACAAAAGAAAGACAGAATAATAAAATAAACATAAGAGTAAATAAATAGATAAAAAAGATAAATAACGAAATAAAGGCGAAATAATAAAAATGTGACCAGAAATTTGGTCGTCTTTTCTATACCACTTCGCATACTCGGCTTGACGTATTTCACTCCAGCCAGGCTTGCAGCGTGCAGAACTATAAAAATTAAGGTGGTAAGGGTGCCCTCAGGTCTTACCTTTTAAGTTGTTTTCTTGGAAGTGCGTTAGGTCGTCGCTGGAAGGATCGCTGGTTCGCTATTTCTGCTTGATGTCTCACTATTTCTGCTCATTGTTTTGCTATTTTTTGGTTGTTGTTTTGCTATTTTTTGGTTCACTGTTTTGGTTGTTTTCTGGTTCGCTATTTTGGTTGTTTTTTGCTGCTATTTTGCGATTTTTGGGCTGCTCTTTTGCGATTTTTTTGGTTGTTTTTGGTTGTTTTTGCTGGCTATTTTGGTTGTTTTTGGGCTGTTATTTTGGTGATGGCTTCACAGTTTTTGGCTAGGTTTTTTGGTTGTTTTTGGCTGCTGTTTTGGTGATGGCTTCACGATTTTTGGCTGGGTTTTTTGGTTCTTTTCTCAATTTTTGGTGATTTCTCCTAGGGTTTTTTTTGTTTCAGTTGTCGACCAAGGTAGAAGAAAATAGAGCTTCAAGGGTTTTTTTTTGTGAATTGTTGTCCAAGGTGAAGAAGAGAGGCCTTAGGGTTTTCAAGTTGTTTGGCCGATTCCCAAAACCTCCTCTTTGATGAAGATAAGTGTCCATTTTATAATGTTTTGAAAGGATCTCCAAATAGGCAAATAAATCTCATTTATTTGGGCAATATCTTACCAAAATTATTTTAGGAATACAATCTCATAAATTTGGTGATGGAGATCTCAAATCTTGTTAATTGGTAAGGATAGGATTTCAAATCTTGTTAAATTGGAAAGTGGTTTGAGGGGATTTTAGCATGTGGATTGCATGGGATTTTTTTTTTTGGGCATTGTGGGCCGATTCATTGGTTGCAGGGTGGATGAACTGAATGGGTTGCAGGGGCCGCTTCATGGGTTATAGGGTTTTGGGCCGAGGCTAAGGTATGAAGTAGAAACTAACTAAGCAAATCTGAGGCTGGCTAGTGAGTCTGAATCAGATGAGGTGCTAATTTTGGAGGTTTTCATTCCTTCTGGCATTCGTTTTTCGTAACTTCCGTAACTTTTCAGGTAGTGCCTCCATATGAGGCTCATCATCGGGCTCATGCAAAAAATATAGTGCCTACAATATGCTTCAGCAGTTGGAAGTCTTATGTATGTTATTTTATGCATGAGACTGGACATCTGTTTTACAGTGGGAGTAGTCAGTAGGTTTCAATCCAACCCAGGATTAGATCACTGGGTAGCGGTGAAACATATTCTCAAGTATCTTCGTAGAACGAGAAATTATATGCTTGTATATACAAGTTAGGATATAATTCTGAGAGGATATACTAACTCTAATTTTCAGACTGATGTCGATTCTAGGAAATCAACATCTGGATCAGTGTTCACCATAGGTGGTGGGGCTATAGTATGGAGGATCATAAAGCAATCTTGTATTGCTGACTCCACCATGGAGGCTGAATATGTAGCAGCTAAGGAAGTAGTATGGCTCCATAAGTTTTTGGCAGAACTGGAAGTTGTTCCAGATATAGATAAACCACTCACACTTTATTGCGATAATACTGATGCAGTGGCGAGGGCATATCACTTTATCAAAGAGATAGTGCAGAGAGGAGATGTCGTTGTTACGCAGATTCCATCCGCAGACAACATGGCTGATCCGTTTACAAAGACCGTATCAGCTAAATTATTTGAAGGTCACCAAAAGGGTTTAGGATTACATGACATGTCTCATTTGCTCTAGTCCAAGTGGGAGATTGTTGGGATTTATTTCCTAGAGCTTCATGTATTATAAACGAAATTGATTATTGTAATAATATTAAATGCATTATTCATTTTATCAAAGTTGTTTGATTTATATCGCATATTGTCCAATTGTCTTGTTTACCTTGATTACTATTATACCTTCAGACTTAGTGTCTGTTTGATGCACAAGAGAACTTAAGTCTAGAGTTAGTAATCTAAATATTTCATAGAGAGCAAACAAAGAGGGTATTGTGATTGTGTTTTATCTATAGCTACGGCCCATTCTATATTTGTATGACAACCTTGATCCGGGATCGTTCATGTAGTGACATGGGAATGAAGGCACCTTGTATGATGAGATCATATAGAACTGGACTCAGATAAATATGAATTTCTTTTAATACCCGTTAACCGAAGAAATTTATTTTATCCAATAGATGGTCATATATGGATTCGATCTTAATCCTGAGTATACTACGAACTCCTTCATGATAGGTTATGTCCTTTGATTTACTATGGTGAGGTCGGTGTTGCATTCCTGGCCAAATAATACGTATTTTGGGGATATGGTTTGGTGTGTACCTGGGAATGTTTTACATAGATATGGAATCCACTCCTTCATACGAGAAACGGAAGAATATCACTTTTAAGAGTTGATTCAGGACTTGAACAATTTGACCACTCAACTTTTCTATTACGAATAGTAAGTTTTATATTCATAATTATTATGAAATAATTGTTCATTATAGAATCAATGGTGCTTAAGAGATAAAATATTTAGAGGGGTTTAACGGACTTTTGACACAGCTCTATTTATGAGCTATTCGTGAAAGGCTATACCCATATGTAATGATTATATCGATGAACACCAAAGTTGTTCGGTTTATTTTATCCATCTACGGTAACGGGAGTTCAAATTCGAGTTTTTAGTGGAATAACGCGGAGTTAATAATTCGTAATATTTTATTAAAGAGTTTAATTAATATTTCAGAATTATTGAGCTTGGAACCGTAGGTCCATTTGGTCCCCGTGCTAGCTCGATTAACTATAGCAAACTTAATATAATTAGATTGTCTAATAATATGCTCACATTATTTTTATATATTATTAATGAGATTAATAATATTTATTGTCACAAATGAAAACTATTTTAAATTAGTTTAACTTAATATTTTCTATAATTCTTTGATTATGAGATAATCAAATCTTGATTATGAGATAATCAATTTAGTAATAATTATGAGATAATTACTACAACATAATTGAAGGTAATTTAATCATTATTAAGATACTGACTTTTATTTACCTTAGAGACAAAGCCATATGGCTTGCCATGCTCTCCAACTTATTATGTCTATTAAGTGGCATGTATATACCTAATAGTTTTGTCATTAGGTAATCCATTTTTATGCTTTGGTATGGCCTCCACATTTATGTGTTTGCCATTGAAAGAAAGCATTAGATGTTTAATGACAAAGTCCTTGTCTTTAGCTTATCATTTCTTATGCTTTGGTATGTCACTCACATTTTTGTGTTGGCCATTGCAAGAAGCGTTAGATGCTTAATGACAAGGTTAGTTGACAAGTGCAAAGGAGAGAAAATAGAGAGAGTTCAAGAATTCACAAGTGTTGTGAGAGTGTTTGAAATTCCAAAATCCAAACACCATTGTGACATCTTTATTCTCTAAATTGTTTAGAGTTTAATCTTTATGAGTGAAGCCCACACTTCAGTTTGTTGGTTTTGAGTCATAGTTCGGAAGATCGAGTGGTTGATCTAAGCGTTGGATATCAAAGAATTAATTTTGGCTATTACAATAAAGGAAGAAGACATAGAAAAATTTAAAGATCCATACCAGAGCCAGTGCCCACACAAGCAACTTTCGTCGCGCTAAGGAAAGACGTTCCTACAATGTATACGTGTATGTGAATGTATTAGTATGTAAAAGTATATGTATAAGCATGTATAAGTATGAGCATGTATTCGTATATGTATATGATGTTAAGATATGTATAGGTTGGGTATACAAAATCGGTAAATGGAACAAATCATGATTTCTAAATTGATATAAGCTAAGCTCTTTGAATATGTAAAGTACGTGTGCGAATGGATGTGTTTATGAATGAATGTTTCTGATAAGAATTCTGGAAACAAAGTGTATTTGATTGATAAGTAAAAGATATGAAGATTGTTAAAGGCTATGGTATCAGAATTCGAAGTAATAGGTATGTTCATATGTTTGGTGTATATACGTATGTATATCGGATGATAAACAATGTTTGACATATATATGCTTGTGTATGTGAGATCGTGTGATGAGATTGTGTCACGTGATATGTGTCCATGTATGTATGTTTAATTGCTTGATATTCTCATGGTATAGTAGTCGAGCTGGTTAGGAATCCGTTCGGACGGAATTCATCTCATACATATTTTAAAATAGGTAATGAGTCTCGTACAAGCATTGTATGAGTAAGCCAGCCATATGTATGTATTGTTTGATGGTATGTTCTTTGATTTATTGATTGTTATGTGTGTTTTGTGGTTGATTGCATGATGATTGTATGTGTGATTGTGTGTATGGTAGAACTCGTAGAATATATGGATAATGTATGATTATATAAAATGAATGAATGAATGAATTTGAAACCTAATATAAGTATTAGATGTTATAAAGCATGTTTGTTAACTTGTATTGGTGTGTATGTATATGTGTAAATATGGGAATTGTTTTTACATGTATATAAGAGAGGTATGCCACGATATGTGTAAATGCATATAAATCCTAAATGTTAAACCATTGAGGAAGTTTGCATTGAATTGAAAGAGTTTGTTTCAAAATGAAGAAAGCTTGTTTAACTTGTCGATTTGAAGATATTTCAAATATGGATATTTGTGATAAAGAGTAGATATATGACTTAATGTTTCACATGATTGAAGTGAGACTGATGTTAACAATTTTGTTTGGGTTTTTAGGGGCAAATACGGGTAAACAGAGCGGAACGCGAAAATCAAAATTTTTCGGTTTCAATAATTTTTCTTGGGCAGTTAAAATAAACATATTTATTCTAATTACTCAATACTAAAAAACTGAATTTTTTAACAAAAAATCAAATTCTTGCTTAATTACAAAATGACCCATCAAAGTTTGCATTTTGTTCATTTTGGTCCTCCAATTGTCAAATAAAATTTTAAGTGATTCTAAATAATCGCAGAATGATTTATACATGTCCAATACATCAAAATATAAATTGCAACAAAAATCCCACAAATGGACAAAATTACCGAGAGGCCCTTTAGGATTTCATTTTGTGCATTTTAGTCTAATCTTGTTCAAAACAAGTCAAGATCAAATCCAATCAATCCCAAATTTAATATACAACATTACACAACACATATATGAAAATTCCCAAATTTGGAAAGGGTTAAGAATCCTAATTTTACAAATTCTTCATTTGAACAAATTACACCAAATTAAATAAATTCAACACTTTAATTCAATCTTCACAACACCAACAAGTCTCACCATTTTAAAACAACACAAGAACAATTCTAGTTCATCAGTGAGTGACCTAACAACTATATAATGACAACTTGATTATCAAATAATCAAAAGAGAGCTTAATAACTAATTATAAGCTTACTTTGTTTAACAAACATGCAAACATCTTTCATCAAACTTCCAACCCACTTATTAGAAAATCAAGAGAGTAGAAAAAACTTCCAAGCAACACATGTTGTAGCTTAGAATAATAGAAACAACTTTCTAGTTTAAGAAAAGTTAGAAAAACTTACATAAATGGAAGATTTCTTCACTTTTGTTCTCAACACTTAAACTTTTTATCTCAACTATCCTTTTGTAATTTTTGGATGCTTAACATAATGAAATAAAATGAAACAAAATAATATATACTTCCCTATTTTGCCTTGGCCGAATTTTGGAAGCAATAAAATATCTAGATATTTTTTTGTTTCAATTAATTAAGACTTAGTTTACTTATTGTATTTGATCATTACAATATTTATTGAATTATCAGTAAGTCTAACCAATCAAATAAAGCCATTTCCGAATGTAATCATAACCTAAGATATTTATATTTTAATTACTTTAATTATTTAATAATTAAATAATTATTTAAATATAAATATTTTAAATATATGTATTATATTTACTTTAAATATTCAAATACATATATATTAATGATTTATGTCAAATATCACAATTTGACATTTAATTAATATGTATTTAATAAAATCATTCATTAAATACACATACACATTAATTAGGAAATGACCATTAGGTCCCTTTGCATGTATCTTTTGCTTAACCTTTAAATGATTTATAAATTATCAATATTTTTCATAAAAGTTACCCATAATACTATAGGAGTATATTTCATTAGTGAGACTCTCTAGGTTCAGGCATATCCATCATGAAATCAAATTTCATGTCCATAATCTACCCACCCGTAAATTATGACGAGCAAGGATAAACTCTTTGAACCACAGAGGTCGAGGTCATTGCATACATATAATCCCTCTGTCACGAGTATCCGGATTATTCTAGAGATATAGATATAAACGTCAAATCTCTATAGATATAATCACATCAACGTTTCTATTAGCAATCTCTTAATAACATTTAGAACTAACTTCTATAGTGTACCACAGGCCCATGAATTTAACATATTGCTAATTCCATATTGAATACATATGCTCTATATAGAAAACTGATGGATCCTTTCTCGATACACACATGATATCCTGAGCATCAGTTCACACCCAACGAACAGGCGAAGGTCTGATCTAAATAGATCAGTGACGTGACTGCCATCTAAGTGTGGAGGATAACTCATGTATCCACAATGGTATCTCAAGTCAAGGAATAACTTTGCTCACTCAACCTAAGAATATTCTTATTGAAGTTGGTGTACTATTCATTAAGAATCTTCGGTGAGTCATTCATTGTTTATCCGCTATTAACACCTACATGTCTATACGAGTCTCCAAGATTCATGGTTCATTGAGAAACCATTGGAATCCAAGATTCCAATATACGACACGTACCAGTCTCATCGGGTTTACTTTTCTGACCATGTATTGTAAACCTTGACCAGGAATTGTCTAAGAATGGCAACTTCATGATACAACTCAATGTCAGTTGTGACGTTTTTGCAACAGTATTATAACTAATCATTATAAGGTCAATTACATCTTTACGATATAATAGGAGATGTTATATAATAAAAACTGTTTATTTTATTCATAATAAAATGTTACAGAAGTATTTACTAGGAAATACATAAGAAAATTGACGCTCTGAGCACCAACCCTAACAGATATACTCTATGATATTTGAGCTTTGCTTTATATGCTTTGAACGTTAGCTATAAGATTGACACACATGCAGACATGTTAATATGAAAACTTGACATGGATTAAGAATAAAGGATAATAACAAGTTAATAATTTCAAACTTATAACAATTTAGTAATTCGATTAATTTGTTAATATGTTTGACTTGTTTGTTGTAATACTAGCATGGTTACTTACTGAGTTTTTTCAAAAAAAATCACACCAAACTAGTTTGCTAGTTTTGCAGGTTGGCTTCTAGAATGGTTAACCACGACAACTTTGGAAGTCATGCTCGAGACGCGGATCACCCAAGCGCCAGTGACCCTCGCAAGTGTCCTGGGAGAAGTTAGAAGTTTAAGATATTTGGTTATTTCTTTATTTGTCGTGTTGAGCACGATGTTTGCATATATATTAGTAAATGTATTGATTGTTTATGATGTGGTGGGCACATAAGCCCTTGAGTGTTGTAGATTATATGGGCGGTGCCTTATGATATGATTTTGATGAGATTTGTGTAGACCTGAGGTCTTTTTATTTCTTTGAAGTCTTCTTAGATTCCCTTTGATGCTGGATTGTGATCTAGATTGTCCAATTTTAGGATACATCATGCCACATTTTCAGTAAATTCATAGGCTTATGGAGATGGGTCAATCCTTTCTCCTGCCGGTAGCATCCTACCTCTGGCGGGGTGTTACAAAATGTGATAGTCATAAAGTAAGTAAGTCTCAAAGAGCTATATATGGTCTAAAGCAAGCATTTAGGAGTTGGAATCTATGATTTGATGATACAATCAAAATATTTATTTTCATAAAAGATGTAGATGAGTCTTGTGTTTACAAAATGGTGAGCGAGAGCACCATGGTGTTCTTAATATTATATGTGGATGACATATTACTATTAGAAAATGATGTCACTATGATGACTTCGGTCAAAGTTTGGTTATCCAAAACATTATCAATGAAAGACTTGAGAGAAACAACCTATATTCTTGGGATAAGAATCTATAGAGATAGATCTAGAAGAATGATTGGTTTGTCCCAAAGACTGTACATAAAAAATATGCTTAAGAGATTCAATATGTTGGACTCTAAGAGAGGTTTGTTGCCTTGTAGGCATGAAAGTCATCTATCTAGATCTATGAGTCCCAATACACCTCAAGAAATAACACACATAAGTCAAGTACTATATGCATCTAGCATAGGTAGTCTCATGTATGTCATGATATGTACAGGACCAGACATCACATTTGTTGTTAGTGTAACAAGCAGATTCCAATCTGATCCAAGAGAAAGCCATTCGATAGCATTCAAGGTAATCCTCAAGTACTTAAAAAGAACTAAGGATATCATATTGACTTACAGATCACCAAAACTGAAAATAAAAGGGTTTACGGACTCAGAATTTTAGACAGACACTGATGATTATAAGTCAACCTCTGGATTATTTTCTTATGCAATGAGGGAGCAGCCAGTTGGAAAAAGGCCAAACAGTCCACCATTGCATACTCAACTACTGAGGCAGAATACATAGCCGCTTCGGAAGCTGCAAAGGAAGTAGTTTAGATAAAGAAATTCTTTACGGAGCTATGTATGGTTCCAACCATTGAATGAACACTCCATTTTAATTGCGATAACAATGGGGGCTATAACACATGCCAATGAACCAAGGTAGCACTGGAAATCCAAACACATTCAAAGAAAATATCACATATGAAGAGAATATGTTGGAGATGGACAGATAGTCGTTCAGAAGAAACATTCAGTTGATAATGTAGCTGGCCCACTCATAAAGCCTATGAGCCAAGATCAAATAGAGTGTCATCTTTTAATAACTTACTTTAGCGAAAATGAGAGTTTGTTAGACTGTATGCCCTAAAATCAGTTATGGTTTAAGATATAATATTTCTAATACAGTTTATTATTTGTTATTAAAAGACATTTATTCTCTTCACATTGTTACATCCATATTTCGTGTATGTGTCTCGAGATGTTATGTCAAATAAATATCATGATTCCAAATGAGTTTTTGATTATGAGAGTTAACGATATTTATACGAATAAGTCTCAAAGTAAGTACTTAGTAAAATATGATTATTATATAGGATAATAATATATCACTAGACTAATATTATTCTGTGTCACCTAAATTGACATTTGATGTTAATAAAATGGATGATAAGTCTCATATCATAAGAATACAAATAATAGACGTTTCATTAGTAGAATGAAGTATCAAACTCGACCACATAAGATCTTTTTGTTCAAATAGTAATTGTTCTAAGGTCATTGATCTTCAAAATAATACATTAGTGTCATCATATCCTCTGACCTGAGATCATATGATGACTTGTGCGATAGTACACTTGGTTCACTAGTATATCCTCATTCGACTATCCACGTCATTTGAATAAATGTTAGATGGCCTTGAACAATTAACGTACGAAGTCACGTATTCTTTAAGATGAAATATGATAGCTTTGATAATAAAAGCTAGAGATGTTTCATGAAAACTCAAAGTTGTGGATATAAGTCTTTGGCCAAAGCAGTCGATATATTAGAGCTATCAAATCCATAAGATCGATTTTAAATATATGTCGAGTAGAAAGGATTTGACCTAACCATGATCCTGTACTCGATAAGAAACATAAATATTGGAAGGAATGAGATGACATGCTTGAAGTGTATTAGAACAAGGTCATATGTTTTCGCACTTCATTTATCGACTGTGGGCCATGGCTTGCTGCTAGGCGATTACCCATGGTCTGTGAATTTTCATAGAGATGAAATATTAATGAGTTAATATTATTTCACTGCTACTCGATAATGAAACTAGGATGGTCGCACAATATAATTCACGTCTATGTTACAAATTCGAGAATGTTTATTAAAAGTCAATAAATGATTATTTTGGTAAAATAAAATTTCCTGATTGGATTAGGATATTCGAAATATTTCGAAAATTTTAATTTGATTAATAAATTCGAAATATAAATTTAGATTTAATTGTTTAAATAATTATTTTATATTTATATTAAATAAATTAAATTTATTTGAATGTAATTTTTAATTAATTGTTAACATGAAATTAAGTAAGAAAAATTAATAAATTAATAGTTAATTAATTATTTGGCCAAAATAATATTTAATCTATTGGGCTTTAATTTAGTGTGCCAACACTCAAATTAATTAGAGTCCAAATTAATATTAAATAGAGAAGTCTTTATTTAATTAGGATTTCTAATTTGATTAAGTATCCTAATTTTTTTAGAAAGAATCTTTAAACGGCCAAATTTGATTTGGAGAGATCTTGGACAGACCTTGTTGTATTAGGATACAATTGATGCATTCCCCATCTATAAATAGATGGAGAATTCGGCCAAGGGAGTTATAATTCTCCTTGGCCGAAATCTTGCTCTCTCTCCCCGTCTGTGTGTTGTTCCAATTTGTTTAAGTAAAGTTTGTTTCTTTCATCCTAAAATAAAACTTCAACATCCAAGAAAGAAAAAGATTTTATTATTCTCAAAAGTGTGAGCAATTTTTTCGTTGAGGAATGCTAGTGTGCCAACTAGAGGTGTAACGCTTGGTCTACCACTGCAAGAGAAAAATCAAAGAGGATATTCAAAAGACTAAAAAAATAATAAACACATCAATGTATGTTTTATTATTAGTAAATAATATTTATATTTATAAATAAAATTTATTGCATGCATGTTAAAATTAATGGAGATTAATTTAATAGTATATTTGTTTACATCAATAACGACAAAATCACTATCCTTAAAGTGGTTTTGGAAAAAAAATTTAAATTCCAGTCACATATATGCTTCCGCGCTAATTCCAAATCATGAAATATCCGTTATAGATACAGTTTAATTACGAAAGAAAATGAATGTCAATTTTTGAAACCTGTAGATGTAACTGTTCAAATGGGAAACTTTGAAGCAAGATCGGACCTGGCTATAGACGAATTACACGCCCCAAATTATTTTAAAAAATAGCCAATGGTTTAAGGTGTTGGCGTATTAACGGTTATGCGGGGTCGAGTAGCGGAAAGTGAAAAATCTGATCTTTCGAATTTTAAATTTTTTTCTTTGGACTATTAAAATAAACTATTTATTTTAATATTTAATCCCAAATCAAATTTGGAATTACCCAAGTTTTCCTTTAGCCGAAAATACTCAAAAGTGACAAACTATTTGCATTTTGCTCATTTTAGTCCAAAAGTGTCAATTAAACGTTTAAGTGTTTTCAAAACACTATCAAAATGATTAATTGACATCTAATATGCCCAATTTAATTCATAAAATGAAAAGCTCCAATTTAAGATTAGACATGAAACCTAGAAATTTCAATAAATCAAATTTCCATCAAATTGACTTTTAATATAGCATTCCAATAATCATTCCAACATTCTTAAAGTCTCACCAAATTCAAAAACACCCAAGAACAATTCTAGGTTTCTATAAAGTGGCATAAAAATTCTAGAATGGCAACTTTAATTTCATAAATCAAATTGAACTCAAATAACAATTATTAAGTTCAAAGAATCATCACACATGCTTAATAAGTTCCCAGCAATCATCCAACAAGCAAAAACCCAATTCAAGAGAGTAGGAAATCAAAAATACATCACATGCATTCTCACCAAGCAAAAGAAACAATTTCCTAGCCAAACTATTAAGAAACTTACCTTAAATTCCAAATCTTTAAGTTTTTAAGCTTGATTTTGATTCCACCAAAATTTCCTCTTTTTTAGGGTTTTTTGCTATCTCTTTGTTGTTGAAGAAATGGGAATAATACCCAATTCCCTCACATTGTCGAGATTTGTAGCTAGTGGGAGAGAGAAATTAATTTTTTTATTTTAACAAAATAATTTGATTAAATAAAAACAAATATCTCATCCCACTACTATTGTTTCCAACAATGCCACATGTCACCATAATAAAGCATCCTACACATGTCTAATACATGTGAATTAATACACTTATTAATGCTTAATAATTTATTTGATAAATCAATTAATTAACACTTTAATTAATTAATCCATCTAATCTAAATGTATAATGTATTTATACATTTACAATAAATGTTAAAATACATTCAAGGTTGACATATGTCCCAAAAATATTTGTTAATTAATTAATATATATCTGATCAAATTATGTATCAAATACAAATACATATTAATTTAGAAAATTACTTAATACCACGCATGTGTAATTTTCGTTTAACCATTAAATGATTTCCGAATAATCAATATTATTTGTTTTAAGTCGCCCTAGTGTTCTACGAGTATTTTTGATTATGTGAGACTCTCTAAGTTCAGGTATATCTGTCACAATATCAAATCCCATGTCCATAATTTACCCACTAATAAATTATGACGACCACAGATATTCTCCTTGAACCATACAAGTTGAGATCTTCACATACGTATAATCCTTCCGTCATAGGTATCCGGATAAATACCAGAGACATAGATATAATCGTCAAATGTCATAAGGTATTATCTCATCGACGTATAGATTCGCGATTTCTCAATAACACTTAGAACTCATTTCCGAGTGTACCATGGCCATGGATTTGATCAATCTCAATCTCATGAAGTGGATACCTAAATCATGTACGCAAGACTGACGGATCCTCTATGGACACATCACCGAATATCATGAGCATCAGTTCATACCCAACGAACAGGCGGAGGTCTAACCTAAAAATGTCAAAGACGTGACTGTCATCAAAGTGTGAAGAATAACTCATATATCCACCGTGGTATCTCAAGTCAAATGACCACTATGCTACTCAACTCGAGAAGATTCTTATTGACGAAAGCATACCATCTATTAGGAATCTTTCGTGAGTCATTCAGTGCCCATCCGTTATGAACACCTACATGTCTATACGAGTCTCCCTAGACTCGTGGCTCACTGAGATAAACCACCGGAAACTAATATTCCGATATACGACATGTACCAGTGTCCCGGGTTTACTTTCGAACCAAGAATGTAAACCTTGACCAAGAACAGTTTAAGAATGATATTGTTACAACGTTTCTCAATGTCAATTGCGACACTTTTGCAATTACGTTATAACTTAATCATTCCTAGGTATAGTACGTCTTTACCATTTCTAATAAAAAATATTGACGAAACTGTAAATTTTATTCATAATTAAATATTGTTGATACACATATTTACAAGGAAATACATGGAAAATCGGCACGCCGAGTACTAACTCCAACATAAGGTTGTAAATTTTTTTATTAAAACATTATATTATGATTAAGTACCTTAAAATGTAAAATATAGCGTCGGGTCTAGGGCGGTTCTGCTTGGAGATCTAAGTTTCTTTTCCCTTGATTGAATTACTGATCTTAATTAGCTGATGTAATCCAGGAAGTTAAGCTGTTCTAATCAGCACACAATTAGACTTTCACAAAACGATTTTTTTTTCCCCAAGTCATTGTCACGTTCAAACCCTGTAGATTAAACCTTGTCAAGTTATAAGTAAAGAGCCATCCAAGAGAGTGTTCCGTAGATTACACTCACCTCTCTTCAAAAGAAAATGCCTCCTCTTCATTATCTTCTTGCATTTGCTATAATTTTTTCACTTGTGCTTGAAGAATCATCATCTGAAGCTCAGCTTACACCAGATTTTTACAGCACCACATGCCCTAATGCATCAAGCATCATTCAAGGTGTCCTTCAGAATGCTTTCAATTCCGATATCCGAATCGGTGCCAGCCTCATCAGGCTTCATTATCATGACTGCTTTGTTAATGTAATAACCATTATTACTCTCTCTTTTTTCCTAACTCTACTTTAACTAGCTCTAGCTCTGTACTTCATTCATTTGAAAACAAAAATCCTTATTTCTTGGCCTTTTTTTTGTAGCATTAAACAATTAAATATTTAGTTCTAAACCCCAAGAGGGTGTTTTCATAAATCCTTTTTTTTTAAAAAAAATTAGGGTGTTTTCATAAACCCCAAGAGGGCGTTTTCAATTAAAGAGTTAGCATTATGAGTTTACTCAGTTTCCTTCTTATTCCTTTTAGAACAAATTAAGTTAATCAATATAGGTCAAGACCAGCCTAGGCCTTTTATTTTCTATGTTCTTTCATAATATTAACCACAACAATTCCTTTAAAAGAAATTCAGTTACAATTAGTAATATTCTTCTTAGATAATATTCTTTGTTAGTGGGTTGAGACATTTTTTTTCCCCACGCACCACACACGAATGTCGTGATCATTTTCCGCTTTGACATTTAATTTCTTCCTGTTTCATTTTTTTTCTGTTTTGTAACGTGTCCATTTAGAAATCAAACCAAACAAATAAATTATTTTTAATTAAGTAAGAATAATTACATTCTGTAGAAATTATTATTACATTCTATATAAATTATTATTTCATTAATCTCAACAAAATTTAAATAATTTCATAATGATTAATATGCATGTCTACTTAGAAGAATCAATAAAAATCAATGTAAAGTGATTGGAAAATATCAAACAGAACAAATAAAACACGTGCAAGGTTTCTGAGGTCCATAAGCTAATTAATTAAAGGAGAAGCTATCAGCAGTTGACTGAATCTGTTAGTAGTTTATTTATTTTCAAAGTCCTGCAATTTTTGGAACATATATCAATTACATATTGACATGACATCCCAAATTAGAAAAAAAAATAAAATTAAATTCCCTTTTATCTTGTCGGATTAAATATTATTTGTTAATAATGTTATTGTAGGGCTGTGATGGGTCAATTTTGCTGGACAACGTAGCAAATAACACAAACATAGACAGCGAGAAATTTTCGCTAGCAAATAATGATTCGGCAAGGGGTTTCGATGTTGTTGATAATATGAAAGCTGCCCTTGAGAGGGCCTGTCCGGGCACTGTTTCCTGTGCTGACATTCTTACCATTGCTTCTCAACAATCAGTTGCTTTGGTATTCATTTTAACCCTACTCATTTATCCCTTCCAGATATTCATATTTTTTTAAATACAGAATTTTTATTTCTTAAAAAATAATTTATATTTAGTTATAATTTAAAGAATTTGGATCAAGTGATGAATTAAGTTATGCTAATTTTTTTAATCTTCTCCTTCATGAATAATGCATGATTAAGATTCAATAATATAGTAACTATCAATCATAATTTATTAAAAAAAAAAAAAAAGAAGCTTAACACATAATGTAAAACCTAATTTAAGACCATGATAGCTTATTCATTGTAACTGGTTATTTTATTTTATAAGATGCAAACTTCTATATGTTGAAAATTTTCTACTAGTAACAATTTTTTTTGGGAACCAAGGAGAAATAAATTATTGAATGATTAAAAAAAAAGGCTACTTAATTCGGGGATATCAATTATAGTAATAGAAAGAATGTTTGGTATTGAAATCAAACTGTAGAAGAATGTTTGGTATTGAAATTAAACTGTAGAAAAATGTTAGGTTTGGAAGCCAAACGGTAGTTAGTGTTGGGGTTTTATGTGGCGGAAGCGCGGTTCGAGTGAAATTGTAATTTTAAAACTTTTAAAGTTATCGAATAAATTATTCGATATCGTATATTTATAATTTATCCATATTTCACATAAACATATTATTCGATATCATATAATGACAGAATTAATTATGAAAATATCGTGAAATTTTTAAGAAAATGATTTTCTGCAAAATGACATAAAATGCGTTTTCGGCTAAACGGACCAACCAAAACCACACAAGACTATCCAAGTCAGCCCCAATAATATTGGGTCAGTCTATGGGCTGCCCAAATAGTGATGAATTCACTGTTTGGATAGTCTTGAATCGGTTAGCCCGAATTTCACCTTATAACGTTGTTTTTTGCCATTTTCGCATATTTTCACTCCAAAATAATTTTTGAAAATTATCCAACTCCCAATACACATCCAAATGACGTATTTTTCTTCATATAATTTTCAGGTCTAAAAATAGTGAGTAAAATTATCATTTTTCATGCTTTAAATTCAATTTTCTCAAGATTAATCAAATTAATCCAAACACCAATTGAAGCCACCACAAGTGAAGAATTCTAGAACAATCCTAGGCATAACAAGAGTGGTCATTACACTCTAGAATAGCAACTAAGTTGTCCAACAATAAATTGAACATAAATTACACTAATTTAGTTCAAACTATATCTACACATGCTCAAAGCCACTCAATCCATCATCCAAATTAGAAAGCCCCAAATTTAAGAAACCAAAAGAAATCCTATAACATTTCTAGTAGCTCAAGAACAAGAAATAAACTTTTAAAATTTAAGGATATTAAAGATTACCTCATGAATATTCAAGAGTCCTTGAGCTTTGTTGCTGATTTATATCATTCTTTTTGTCTCTCAAAATATAATTTTTGAAGCCATCTCTAATGGAAAAATTCATCCATCATCAACTCATGGAGAAAGAGAAAATATTTTTTCTTTGTATTCATGGAAGTGGTGTTAGTTGGGGGTAAAAATATCAAGCAAAAAATTAATTTTAAATAAATTAAAAAGGGTTGATAAAAAATGTGACACATGACATTTTATTTAACCATATCTTACCTTCTTATATTAAATAAAAGAGACTACACTTTGCACATGTAAACTTAATAATAAAAGTCAAAACAAGAGAATAATTATTACTTTACATGTGTCATCAAATTATTTGTCAATTAATATGTATCTAATCTAATCATGTATCAAATACAAATACATATTAGAACGACCAAAATTACTCCGGCAATTGAATTTTCGTTTATTGATTAAACGATTCGAATTAACTAATTTCATCCGATAAAATATTATGAATAATCAGTATTATTCATAACGCGTTGCCCAAATTCTCAATGAGTACACTTCATATTGTGGGACTCTCTAAGTTCAGGTACATCCATCATGAAATCCAATTTCGTGTCCATGATTCACCCACTCATAAATTACAACGACTTTGGATTATCTCGTTGAACTATGCAAGTCGAGATCATCGTATACGTATAATCCTTCTGTCACATGCTTTCAATATTATACCAGAGATATAGATGAAAACGTCAATTCCTTAAGGTATAATATAGTCGACTTATAAATTTACGATATATAAATAATATTCGGAATTTGCTTCCGCAGTGTTCCACGACCATGGATTTAACGGATCGTAAACATGTGCAAGATACTTATTATATATCTACCGTGGTATCTCAATTATAAAGACTATTATTCTACTCGACTCGAGAAGATTACTATTGACGTTGGTATACCATATATTAGGAAATCTTTAGTGAGTCGTTCAGTGTTTATCGAGTAAACGCCTACATATCTATATGTGTATCCGAAGATTCATGCCTCACTGGCATAAACCATCGGCCCAAGTATCGATATACGACATGTACCGATTTCAGTGGATTTTACTAACCGACATGTGTCAGTAAATCTTGACCATGAATTTTATTTGAGAATATACAACTTATAGTGATGCTTCCCAATGTCAATTAAAACCTATGTTGTAACTGCGCACTATGTTGTAAATCATCAGGTCTTTGTCAAATATATACATATGACTAAACCAGATTTAGTTTTAATGTAACCAAATTAGATCGAAAAGAAATTTTTTGTATTCATGAACCGGACATAAATATAATCCGGATTGGCTCTCTGAACACCAACCATAATAATTTCTCCCACTTGCTCCAGTACCATTCCATGGTATCATATACACATCTTAATGTGTATCATATACCCATGGCCCTCAAGAGCTCACCTAGCACTCAAGAGGTAGTATCATTCATATTTTGTAGAACCTAAGATCAACAACAATATGACTTAGATGTGATATCAATATTGTGCTTCAGCTATTGAGTTGTCTTAGTATTTAAAGATCAAATCCATAATACTATGCAGACAACCGTAAGCATAACACTAATATCAAAACTCCTAATATACAAGGTCACTATGCAACTTCATCAGTCAGTACTTTATAAGTTACAATTCATTATACTCACACAGTGGAATCATTTGTGACACTCCTATTGTATCTTATGACTCTAAATGACGTAGGCCATCTAACGTCAGACTCAAAACTAATTTGATCCTAACTGTTGCAAATTATAATCTCAATGAATAAGAAATTATTTAATAATATCTCTAAGATATTATAGAACATGTTTCAAGTTTCATCATTTGTTCTACAACATATCATAATAGCTCATAACAATTACGATCAAATTGATATCTTTAATCTACATAATACAATATTTATTATGTCATATAACACCCCACCAGAGGCATGATGCTACCGGTAGGAGACATGATTAACCCATCTCCATAAGCCTCCAAATTTATAGAAAAACGGACATGATGTATCCTAAAACTGGACAACCTGGATCGCAGTCCAGCATCAAAATGAAACCTAAAAGAAAACATCCAACATTCAAATGACCTCAAGTCCACACAAAATATATCAAAATCACAATCAACAATTAGCGGCTCCGTGCCCACAACATCAATTAACTCTCAAGGGCTTCGTGCCCACAACATCATATACAAACCAAAACTTTTACTTAATAAAAACATAACAGCGTGCTCAGCACGATGATTAACATAATAATCATATATTATAAACCTTTACGACTTTCATCCAAAACACTTGTGAGAGTGACTGCAACTTGGGTGATCCGAGTCTCGAGCATAGCTTCCAAAGCTGAAGTGGTTGACCATTTGGTAGCCAACCTACAAAACTAACAACTAGTTTTGTGTGAGTTTTAAAATTCAGTAAGTAACCATGCTAGTATTACAAAAAAACATTCAAGTCAAGCATACCGCACTTTATAAAAATTGATAAATTATTACAAGTTCAGGTTTATCAACTTTTACTGCCTTTTATACATTACCTTATCAAATTCTCATATCTACATATTCACATACATGTCAATCTAGTAGCCAAACATTCAAATCACACAAGGCATTAACACGAATATCACATAATAAGTCATTTTACATCGAAACCATTTCAATCATAAGAAACATGAAGTTATATACTTACACTTTATCACGAATGCACACCTTTGAAATATCCTCACATCGATAAGTCAAATAATTTTCCTTCATTTTAAAACAAACATTCTTCCATTCTGGTTACCTTACGTTAGCTTAACATTCATGTCTTGTACACTTTCATGCATATCTGTTCAGAAATCATATCTCACTTCTCTTATATTCATGTAAATCCAATTCCAGAATTCCTTATTGGAGACAACTAACAGCAGAAGCTTACAACCACATTAACTTCTCTTTTTCAATATATGTACATGCAATAACAAACTTAACATACACATTTATAACCTTTTCTATTCACACCGATTTTCAAGTTATTCATTCATTCCATGTAAACACACATAGTCTACACATATCACAAAATCTATCATATACACATATCACAAAATCTATCATACACATACATATAATCAGGTATACATGCAATCATCATGTAACTGACAACGAAACACACAATAGTCAAGGCATCCAGAAACACTCGACCAAGACAACACATACATATGAGCTGGCTTACACATACAATGCTCGTACGAGACTCATTATCTATTTTAGAATAGGTATGAGATAAATTTCAGCCAAACAGATTTCCTAACCATCTCAGCTACCACACCACGAAACCATCAACCAACTAAACATACACATATTCACACACATCTCGTAACATAAACTCATCATATGATTCTTCATACACATGCACGTACATGACAAACAATCCAAACATCATTCAAATACAAATTATATCCATATGTTTCAAACATACAAATATACACCTTAAAACAAATTCAAATGTCATATATTTTCATTTATCGATCAAACATATTAATTTTTAGAATTTTTATCTAGAAACATTTGATAAAGTATCTTTACCAAATAAACATATCCATTCGGAGAGAATTTAGCTTATTCTCAATCCTTATCTCACTTAATCAATCCAACCTCTATACAGATAAATCGCATGTATGAGTCAACAATAAACTTACACAATCATATGTTAAATCAAACTTAGAAATCATAACTTATTTCATCTATCGATCTTATATACTCAAATTGTCCATAGCTTATCATCGCATACATATTCAAATACGTGTACCAATAGTTATACATATACTTGTTCATTTACATATACATATACATACTATTACATGTTCATACACTTACATACATCAATGGGCATCAACATCATTAAACACTTCACTTCATATCGTAGCATTTCATACATTGGTGGTTGCTTTTCTTAACCATACGTAATCTCATAAAACATGAATTCACTAATTCAAGTTCTCGGTGTATGGTTACATACCTGGCTTCACGAGCATTCCAAGTCCTAGTCAAATCTGTCAAAATAAATCATCAAATACTGTCAGAATCACAACTTAACAGAATTCTCGACTTAACTATGTAACTTCCGGATTTTTATGGGACAATCAAATTAAGTTCGATTTTGATGATTTCAATTCTATTAATCTTAAAACATCATTACAAAGTAACTCGAACCACTAGTCAACTTAAATCCTCGGTTTAAATATTTTTGGAAAATCTTCCGAAAAGGTTTCCTTAAATACTACGGAAGGGTCCCGAAACCTCCGAACCTGCCTGAATTTATCTAAATATTATTGTATCATCATATATATCTCATATAAATCATTACACTTAGGAAAAAAATATTATATATTAAACCCACTTTTACGGGGAACTTGCATATTATATTGGATTGATCCAATTCGTTCCGTTTTCACCCGGATTCTACCAAATACACATATTTGATATACACATTCTCAAACAATTCAATTTATATCAGTACGCTAATCTATGAAGCTACTAGATACATTCGAATATTTAACGACAAACTTGAAATTTAAGAGTTTTTACCGAGAGGTCTTACCGAGATTTCGAGGGCATATACCGACTTCAAATGATCCCACGAATGCGTTAGAATTGACAGAATTCTGATCAAAGTGATTATTCACTCTGAAGCTTTCACTCTCATTTCGCGTGCAACTGTGCACGCAATGGAAAATCAACCACCGCAAACTTGTAGTACTTTCCAAGAGCTTTGATTTGGCGGGTGGCTCTGGTCTTGCAATAAAGTGACTAGCCGGGATCGGAAAATTCACTCCACACGTATTTCTCTCTCCTTTCGCCATTCGCCAATGTGTTGAGGTTGCTGCCGGCTACCAAAAGATGGAGGGGTGGTTGGCGCACCCCCTAGGCCCATCACGCCGGAAGGCCGCCGGCGCGATAAAGGCGACACCAAGATAGAATTTGGGATGAGGGGGTCGTGTGGGATTTTTAGGGAGCTTATGCATTTTTTTTTAATTTCTGGAACCTATAGGGTATTTATAGAATAGTTTCTAAAAATTATATTCGGACCCCTATGAAATTACTTCTAGGTCTCTGTCATAGGGCTTTCATAACAAAATCATATTTTTGAAGACCTTCTGATGTTAATTTCGAAAACCGTTCAAAATTAAAGTTGTTCATCTCTGAAAAATGAATCTGATGGTTCAAGAATTCGCTCAATCGGAGTTCATTTGCTATTTTTATAAATGAATGCACATACATGACTATCTTATCCGTATTCGGAAATCACCTCACTTTACACATTTTCAAAGATACGTATTTCATATATCAATAAAAGTCGTACTATTTCAAAGAAAAATAATTGGAATCAAACATTTCATACTAGAATCACAACAAACTTGTCATTTAGATTCATATTCATTTTTAGCAACTTCCTCAAATCATTTCAAATTCATCCATCACGGAAACAAAAAGCCGAACACGAATTCTATATTGTTAATCACATTCATCATCAAAAATGAGGACCATAAAACATGTTCTTTACAAGAAATAAAATACAATATCAAAATAGAAACTTAATATGGATTTCATACTATCTTTTCCGTCCACAACCAGAAACGGAACACATCCATTTCACATTATGCCATTTCATATAATATCTGTAATGCTATCAATACCAAAATTTACATACGTATATATCCAATCGCACATAACATTGTATGGATTACAATATAGCATACATCACCATTACAATACTCAAAAGATCCATATTAAACTATTAACAGATATATGTGCTCTTATAACGAACGTAAACTCTCATACAAACAAATACATCCATCGTCACAACCAGAAGTGACACATAACCATAGTTCTCTTATGATGTTGATAGTCTGAAATCTGTCAATCTCTATCATCATTAAAATGGAAAACGTAAAATAATCTCTTTAAAAAAAAATCTCGAAAACACATTTGAAAAAAATATTTTACTGTAAACAAAATCAATTTAAAAATTCACCATCGCAAATCCGTATCAAGCATCCCGCATAACTCAACTAGAGGAAACATAATAAGCACCCAATGCCCAAATCGCGTGCACAGATCAGACAATGAATGAAATGATCCCATTTCGATAGAGGGTAACGGGTCGTTCCATTGTAGTTGGACAAACCTCTATACGAGAGCCACGACGGAAACATATCTGTAGGACACAGAAATCAACGACGCTGTTCCGGGCTCGCGGCCCGGTTGGGAGTATGGAATAGCCCGCGGGGGAAGTAAACCGTAGAAATAACATGGAGTCGCCACCCGGTGTGAACCAGGAAAATGATTTAAGGCCGCACTCACCCCTCGCAAGGGAAGACCTCAAACCGTTGGGTTCGGAATGGTCCCTTACTTATACCACTTGTAATGAAAGGATTTTTGCAATAATCTAACCAAGCCTAAGCAACATATATTTCCAAGGATAATCTACTTCTAAGTTCTAGCATAAAAAATGAAGCTCATGTCTAAGTTTGCATATAACCTATATCCGAGTTCGCATGCATAAAAGTAACCTGGAATAACGGTAGGCATATAATCTCATAAACACATTAAATTGATAAACACGGCAATACGAGTAAAACATAAATATAGGAGACATAATTAAGTTTCTAGTGCGAAAGAAATAATCATGGAAGCAATCATGTATGAGAATATAATGGAAGAAACAAACATGCATGAAATGGGATGTAACAAGTGAAATCTCATTCGTGGAGCATTCGTAAACGCATTCGAACGGAGAAGGGCAGAGAGCATGCGTTCGAAGTGCGTTCTTGGACGCGTTCGAACAGGATTACAAAAGAAAGGGAATTTATGGCGACATGAACACATATGCGAAGGAACAAATACATAATATGGGACCTCGTATGCCCAATTGAACATGCTTACATCCAATCAAACATACTTCTTCCGACGTGGCAAAACATCATGGTAAAGGTAGCCTTTAGGCATTTCCCTCGAATAGAGGACCTTTAATCCACCCTAGTTAGCCCATGCGCACTAGAATGCAATGCATGCGTAAATAAAGCAATGATATCCAAATGTTAAATGACAGAATAAAAGGCGTGGCAAAGCATCGTGGTAAATGTAACCTTCAGACATTTCCCTCGAATAGAGGACCTTTAATCCACCCTAGTTAGCTCATGCGCATGATATTACAATGCATACAAATGAACGAGACAATAATGTGGAACACCGTATGTCCGATTAAACATATCCCACATTCAATCAAACACACTTCGTCCGGCACGGCAAAGTATTGTCGTAAAGGTAGCCATTTTGACTTTTCTTCCCTCAAATAAAGAACCTTTAGACCAACATACTAAGCCCATGCACATTACATCACAATGCATAGAAAGTAAAGACAATAATATAGGAGTTCGTATACTCGATTAAACATATCTCACATTCAATCAAACACACTTCGTCTGGCGCGACAAAGTATTGTCGTAAAGGTAGCCTTTTAGACTTTTCTTCCCTCAAATAGAGAACCTTTAGACCAACATACTAAGCCCATGCACACTATATCATCAATACACAAGCAAGTAACGTGCGGAAAGTAAAAGACGTAATATAAAATGTGAATAATAAATAAACAATATAAAATAAAGTGAAAGATGTGATGTTTGCTCAAGTGGTACGTGAAGTTGTTTCCTAAGTACAGACCGCACTGCCGTCCATTTGGATTCGGCTATGGAATTTACGTCTAGGTTTCCATCCGATATACCATAAAAGACGACACATTTTCCATTCATCCAATGGCCACAACACACATTAACCAACGACTCTCATGCGAAGGAAATTCAATAAATAATTAAAAGATGAATGAAAATAAATAAGAAAAGTGCCCTCAGGTCTAACCTTTTAAATCGTCTCTCGGAAGTACGGTACACAGTCGTCGGAAGGGTTGATGCTCCGCAACTCCTCTGGTTCACTGGTTCAACATTTTCCCTCACTGTTTCGCTATTTGGGCTGTTGTTTTCACTCCGTTTCACTGCTGTTTTACTGCTAATTTCAGTCACTGTTTTGCGGTAAAAGGCTACTATTTTACGGTAAAAAAGGCTACTATTTTACGGTAAAAGGCTATTATTTCACGGTTTTAAAGATGTAGTTTTGCGGGTGCAGTTTACGGTTTAGGGTGCAGTTTTTAGGTGCAGTTTGGGGTCGTGAATGAGGGCTGCTTTTTGGCCTTTTGTATGTATGTTTTTAGGTGCGTGGGGTTGTGTGGCCTATGAGTTGTGAGTTTTTAGTGTGTCAGTGTTTGTTGATGGCTTTGGTGAAATGGGCGGTTGCTGGCTTATGCGTTGAAGGGCTGTGGATTTGTGGAGGGTTTATGCATTAAGGGGCTGTTAATTCGTGAGTGGGTTTATGCGTTAAAGGGGTGTTGGTCTGTGAGTGGGCAGTGGCTGCGTGAAAGGCTTGGCTGTTTGTGTGAGTGATGGGCTAGGGTATGTGGAGTTGCTGCACACTCTGGGTTTTGTTTGCGTGAAGGTATGGCTTGTGTGAGGGTTATTTTAGTCGGTGGAAGGGGTTGGCTTCATGGCTTTTCGTGTAAGTCGTATGTGTGTTACGTGAAGGCTATTGTTTTAGGGTTTTTGTATTAATCGGTTGAGAGAGAGAGGAAAGAGCTTTGGTGTTTTTTGTTTCTTTTTTTGTTGGTGCCGTGAGTTAGAGCTAAGAGGTCTCAATGGTTGATTTTTCGGTTTCTTTTATAGACAAAGGCTAGGGTTTCTCTTGTGTGAATAGGAAAGGAATCAATGTAATCATGAGTGGCATCTCCTTATTAGTGTCTCACAAGGAAAATATCTAGTTAATTGGAGATATGATTTTGCTTAATTAGGAAGATCATATATTTGATTTGTTTTGATTAGGTATGTGATTTGTTTCATTTAGGTAAGTGATTATTTAGATTTTATTTGCTTTGTTTTAATTTCACCATGTGTTAAATATATGTTTTGTTAATTTTCAAGCGACATCCCGAACATCTTCTGAACTTGGCACTGTGACAGGCCCACTGAACTCATAACTGAAACATACTATCGGAGATGGACCCTCGAATCCACATTCCCATTGAACTTGGCCATATTAGGCATCTTGAACTAAGCTGGCAGCTGTTCTTCAAAGGTCATTTCCTCATAATCTAGCAAATCTTCATGTTTACCCCTCATTTTACGGGTAACTGATTCTACCTAATCTCAGAGCTTCTGTAATTCGGCCTGTGACCCGGCTATTCTTCCCGCGGCATATTCGGCCATATCATCATCAAAACCCGGGATATCATCATTCAATCTAGTCGGAGGGTCTTCGCACCTCTCATTCTCAGAGTTTCCCCCAGCATGGGGCACAGCCATATTGGCCATAACAGTAGTTAAGGCTTGCAACTGTTCAATAACTTTGGTGAGATTGGTCTCCAACTGATCCATATGGGATACCTCGTTCTCTGATTCACTCATGTTTGCTATCGGTCTTTTGATAAGTCTTCTTTTTTTCCTAACCCAACGAGAATCTATGGTGTCTTTTAAAATTCTCAGTCAGCATGTATGCGTGCAATGCATGGAACCAATAACATGGTTAAACAACTTCAAATAATAAGGGGCCTAAACATAAAGTGGCCCATCGAAATTTTAGAAGCTTTTGGCCCAATTGTCAAAGGACACGAACTCGTCCCAGTTTAAATGGCCCAACAAGTTCATATCTCTTGACAAAAAATCCAACTAAATCCAAATGATGATGGTCCTAAACACAAGCATAAAGAGACAATTTCTATTAATTATACAACTACAGTTCTCATGTGGGCTCATGGGAGTATAGACAAAGGCTCTCACCGGTGAAGGATTGCCCACAACTAGGACTCCCCACTCAAGGGTTCGAGCGACCAAGTGAGCGGACCTTTTTTATACCTTACGGTATGTGCCAACGAGTTATGGTGCGTGACTGACTGTCAAATGGATTTCCTATTGAAGATTCCCCAGAGGGCTCATGGGAGTATAGACAAAGGCTCTGGCCGGCGAAGGATTGCCAACAACTAGGACTCCCCACTCAAGGGTTCGAGCGACCAAGTGAGCGCACCTTTTTTATACCTTACGGTATGTGCCAACGAGTTATGGTGCGTGACTGACTGTCAAATGGATTTCCTATTGAAGATTCCCCAGAGGGAGGGCGGAGCGAACTCTCTTAGAAACCCAAGCCTCTTAGGCTCTTATCGCCTTGGTGACAGGAATAAACAACAAGTCCTCCAAATTAGTCTGTCACAACGAGCTACGGGTAATGATTACCTATGTGCCTTCGTAGCTTTTCCTTATAGAAAGGTAGTAAATGAAGGAAGACATCAAACCATTACCTAGCTTTAATAATGCCTTTGATTAAACCCCTTCAACCCACGGTAGACACGGTTAACTAAAGCACAAATAACAAACATTACAAGACATTATTTCGGGGCCAATTGTCTATCACCAGTGGAGTCGCTAGACTGTAGGACACATAAATCAGCGACGCTATTTCGGGCTCGCGGCCCGGTTGGGAATACGGAATAGACCGCGGGGGAACTAAACCAGAGAAATAACATGGAGTCGCCACCTGGTGTGAATCGGGAAAATGATTTAAGGCCGCACTCACCCCTCGCAAGGGAAGACCTCGAACCGTTGAGTTCGGAATGGTCCCTTACTTATGCCACTTGTAATGAAAGGATTTGTGCAATAATCTAACCAACCTTAAGCAACATATATTTCCAAGGATAATCTACTTCTAAGTTCATGCATAAAAAATGAAGCTCATGTCTAAGTTTGCATATAACCTATATCCGAGTTCGCATGCATAAAAATAAACTGGAATAACGGCAGACATATAATCTCATAAACACATTAAATCGATAAACACGTCAATACGAGTAAAACATAAATATAGGAGAGACATAATTAAGTTCCTAGTGCGAAAGAAACAATCATGGAAGCAATCATGTATGAGAATATAATGGAAGAAACAAGCATGCACGAAATGGGATGTAACAGGTGAAAGCTCGTTCGTGGAGCGTTCGTAAATGCGTTCGAACGGAGAAAGGCCGAGAGCATGCATTCGAAGTACGTTCTTGGACGCGTTCGAACGGGATTACAAAAGAGAGAGAATCTATGGTGACTTGAACACATATGCGAAGGAACAAATACATAATATGGGACCTGTACGCCCAATTGAACATGCTTACATCTAATCAAACATACTTCATCCGACACGGCAAAACATCATGGTAAAGGTAGCCTTTAGGCATTTCCCTCGAATATAGGACCTTTAATCCACCCTAGTTAGCCCATGCGCACTATAATGCAATGCATGCAGAAATAAAGCAATGATATGCAAAGGGTAAATGACATAATAAAAAACGCGGCAAAACATCATGGTAAAGGTAACCTTCAGGCTTTTCCCTCGAATAGAGGACCTTTAATCCACCCTAGTTAGCCCATGCGCATTATATTACAATGCATACAAATGAACGAGACAATAATATGGAACTCCGTATGTCCGATTAAACATATCCCACATTCAATCAAACACACTTCGTCCGGCGCGGCAAAGTATTGTCGTAAATATAGCCTTTTGGACTTTTATTCCCTCAAATAGGGAACCTTTAGACCAACATACTAAGCCTATGCGCATTATATCACAATGCATAGAAAGTAAAGACAACAATATATGACTTCATGTACTCGATTAAACATATCTCATATTCAATCAAACACACTTCGTTCGGTGCGGCAAAGTATTCTCGTAAAGGTAGCCTTTTAGACTTTTCTTCCCTCAAATAGAGAACCTTTAGACCAACATACTAAGCCCATGCGCACTATATCATCAATACACAAACAAGTAACGTGTGGAAAGTAAAAGACGGAATATAAAATGTGAATAATAAACAAACAAGATAAAATAAAGTGAAAGATGTGCCGTTTGCTCAAGTGGTACGTGGAGTTGTTTCCCAAGTAAAGATCGCACTACCGTCCATTTGGATTCGGCTATGGAATTTACGTCTCGGTTTCCATCCGATATACCATAAAAGACGACACATTTTCCATTCATCCAATGGCCACAACACACATTAACAAACGACTCTCATGCAAAGGAAATTCAATAAATAATTAAAAGATGAATGAAAATAAATAAGAAAAGTGCCCTCAGATCTAACCTTTTAAATCATCTCTCGGAAGTACGGTACACGATCGTCGGAAGGGTTGATGCTTCGCAACTCCTCCGGTTCACTGGTTCAACATTTTTCCTCGCTGTTTGGGCTACTGTTTTCGATCCGTTTTGCTGTTGTTTTGCTGTTGTTTTCAGTCACTGTTTTGCGGTAAAAGGCTATTGTTTTTGCGGTAAAAAAGGCTACAGTTTTGCGGTAAAATGGTACTATTTTCGTGGTTTTAAAGATACAGTTTTGTGGGTGCAGTTTGCGGTTTAGGGTGCAGTTTTTGCGGGTGCAGTTTGCGGTTTAGTGTGCAGTTTGGGGACGTGAATGAGGGCTGCTTTTTGGCCGTTTTTATGTATGTTTTGATCGTGCGTGGGGTCGTGTGGCCTGTGAGCTGTGAGTTTTTAGTGTGTCAGTGTTTGTTGATGGCTTTGGTGAAGTGGGCGATTGCTGGCTTATGTGCTGAAGGGCTGTGGATTTGTGGAGGGTTTATGCGTTAAGGGGCTGTTAATTCGTGAGTGGGTTTATTAGTTAAGGGGGTGTTGGTCTGTGAGTGGGCAGTGGCTGCGTGAAGGGCTTGGCTGTTTGCGTGAGTGATGAGCTAGGTCTATGGAGTTGCTGCACACGCTGGGTTTTGTTTGCGTGAATGTATGGCTTGTGTGAGGGTTATTTTAGTCTGTGGAAGGGGTTGGCTTCATTGCTTTTCGTGTAAGTCGTATGTGTGTTACGTGAAGGCTAGTGCTTTAGGGTTTTTGTATTAATCGGTTGAGAGAGAGAGGAAAGAGTTTTGGTGTTTTTTGTTTCTTTTTTTTGTTGGTGCCGTGAGTTAGAGCTAGGAGGTCTCAAGGGTTGATTTTCGGTTTCTTTTATAGAAAAAGGCTAGGGTTTCTCTTTTGTGAATAGGAAAGGAATCAATGTAATCATGAGTGTCATCTCCTAATTAGTGTCTCACAAGGAAAATATCTTGTTAATTGGGGACATGATTTGGCTTAATTAGGAAGATCATATATTTAATTTGTTTTGATTAGGTATGTGATTTGTTTCATTTATGTAGGTGATTATTTAGATTTTATTTGCTTTGTTTTAATTTCACCATGTATTTAGATTTTATTTGCTTTGTTTTAATTTCACCATGTGTTAAATATGTGTTTTGTTAATTTTGGTTGTGTTTTATTGGTCTTGGGCGTGAATGGGCTTGGTGTGGGCATGAATGGGTTTTTAAGGGTTTTGGGCCAATGTTAAATGGTTTGCGGGGTTTTTGGCTAAAGATGATTTTAAAACGGAGGTCCAACAAGCGAGCCCGAAGCTAAACAAGCGAATAAAATCCAACAAATTAGTGATTTCTGACTTTTCCCCTTCCCACGTCCGTTTCCCGTGAATTCCGCGACTTAAAAGGTAATGTCTCCAAATGAGACTCATCATAGGGACTTACATGCAAAAATGCAGTGCCTACAATATCATATCAAATTATAAAACCGTAAAAACCATATACAAGTGTCGTGACGGAAACATATCATATCGTATAATATCATAAGCAAAATCGAAATGTATCAAAATCAAATGTAATTCTTTTGAAATAATTATTTCCCCCCAAAACATAAATATGTCTAAATATAAAAAAAAAATTTAATGTTACAAACTTTTCAAAATACATATCGAGCATCCACTAATCGAGTCGTGTGCACTGACTGGACAGTGTAAGAACCATGTCGACAGAGTAGCGGGCCATCCATTTTTTGATTGTCTGGACCCCATAACAATCACCCCGGCCAAGTCAAACGAATTATATACAGGCTCCACAGAGGGTCAAAAATATAAAATCATCAAGCACCAAGATGAATTTTTGAGCGTCTCGACGAAAATAAAGTTCTATGGTTTAAAAACATCAAAATCATTTTCGAGTGCCGAGACAAAAACATATCATCAAGTACCTCGACGGAAACAGATCGATAAATCTCAAAACATGAAAATGTAAATCAAGCGTCGAGGCGGAAATATATTCTTTATCTTTATAATCAAAATCAAAATATCTGTAATCTTTGTTTCTTTCTTCTTTCCTTTCCTCTTTCTTTTCCAAACACTATTATGTCAAAAATAAAATACCAACTTTTCAAAACATAAATCAAAATATCCGTTCACAATTCAGACTATCAAAGTCATAGAATTTCTCATACCTCAAAACACCTTGAATTCATATCACGTAGATATACATATACTTAAATAGACGGCATACTTTTAACTTAGAATACAAATGATGTGATCCAAAATGAGCTCTGTTTGTTGGGCCAAGTTAACTTAAAGTTGCGGCTGATTACATGACTCGGTCAGCTTGGTGTATTTGGGCATTTTTGGTGGATTTAGAAGATTCCTTGGGTTCTTATAGGTCGAGGTAACTTAAATTATGACGAACACAGATAAACTCTCTGAAACTTACAGGTCGAGGTCATAGCATACGTATAATCCCTATGTCACAGGTTTCCGATATATTCCAGAGATATAGATACAATGTCAAATCTCTATAGATATAATCACGTCGATGTTTCTATTAGCAATCCCTTAATAACATTTAGAACTAATTTCTACATTGTACCATAGGCTCATGGATTTAACAGATTGCTAATTACATATTGAATATTTATGCTCTGTAGACAGAAGTGGCTGTTCATTTTTTGATACACTCGTGATATCATGAGCATCAGTCCACACCCAACGAACAGGCGGAGGTCTAATCTAAATAGATCGGTGACGTGACTGTCATCTAAGTGTGGAGGATAACTCATATATCCACAGTGGTATCTCAAGTCAAAGATCACTATGCTTACTCAACCTGAGAAAATTCTTATTGATGTTGGTTAACCATCCATTACGAATCTTCGGTGAGTCGTTCAGTGTTTATCCGCTATAAACACCTACACGTCTATACGAGTCTCGAAGACTCATGGTCCATTGAGAAACCATCGGAATCCAAGATTCCAATATACGACATCGGAATCCAAGATTCCAATATACGACATTTCAGTCTCAACGAGTTTACATTACTGACTAAGTAGTGTAAACCTTGATCAGGAACTGTCTAAGAATCACAACGTCATGATACAACTCAATGTCAGTTGCGACGCTTTTACAACAGTATCATAACTAATCATTTGAAGGTCTGTTACGTCTTTACCATATAAAAAAAATGTTATATAAAAGAAACTGTTTATTTTATTCATAATAAAATGTTACATTAGTATTTACAAGGAAATACATAATAAAATTGGTGCTCATAGCACCAACACTAATAGTAGGTGCCCAGCCTAACGACGTCAACATCCTTGTAAAGCCTCTCCCTTTTGGCACCAAATGAACCTTCGTCGGGCTTCTTTGTACTCAAGGTAACCCTCCTCAAGACTAAGTCATCGAGGAGGAAAGATCATACCCGAACATTCTTATTATAGAAATGTGTCATCCTTTGCTCTGTATACTGCCCTTTTGATCGCTGATCTCTCTTATTTTTCTTCTTTCATATCGAGGTCGTGCTTGATGAGCTCTTCATTTTATTTCTCCTCGAAGGGTTGCACCCGGTGGGTCGTCATTTCGATCTCTACTGGAATGACCACTTCACACCCATAAGCCCAAGAAAAATGAGTTTCTCCAATGGAATCCTTGTAGGTTGTCTGATGGTCACACAGAACCTCGGGCAGCTTCTCGACCCAAATAACCTTACAAGATCTTAGTCTCGCCTTCAAATTGCTCTTGATGGTTTTGTTCGCTGCTTCTACCTATCTGTTCGCCTTTTGATGAACAGGTGAGGCAAATCTCAGAGCGATTTGGAGGTCTTAAAAAAGCTTCTTGAAGCCCTTACTATTGAACTATTTCCTATTGTCTGTAATGATGTCACGGGGATGCCGAAACCGACATACAATATTCTTTCTGACAACATTTTTGGCCTTATTCTCCGTTATTATAGACAATTGCTCAGTCTCTACCCACTTAGTGAAGTAATCGATCGCAATGATCGTAAAATTGGCTTGTCCCCGGTCTGTAGGCATTGGCCCGATAATATCCAACCTCCATTGTGCAAAAGGCCAATGGCTTGACAATGTGGTCAGCTGCTCGGGCAGTTGGTGTGGTACGTTTGCATTCCTTTGACACCCATCACAAGCTCGTGCCATCTTAGCCCCGTCCTAATGCATTGTTGGCTAGATGAAACCTTGTCTAAGCGCCTTATGGACGATTGACCGCCCACCACCATGGCTTCCGCATAAACCTTCATGAATTTCTCTAAGTACAAAGTTGGCCTCTTCGGGCCCAATGTTGGGGTAAGCATAGCGGAAGGGCGCGGTGGAAGGCGAAAATGATTTTTAATCATTTTAAAATTTTTCGGAGTGAATTAATAAATATCAAATATTTTTAATTCACCCATATAAGTTTAAATATATTATTTATTAATATTTGATAGCATAATATATTTCGAAACACGATGAATAATTTTACGAAATTATTTTTCGACAAATACTACGCGTAACGGGCAAACGATCAAACCGGTTGACCAACCGCCGAGCCGGGTCAACCCGGTCACTTAGGTAGTGTTCGGTAAGCTCTTGGGCTGCCCGAACAGTGCCTAGTTTGCTGGGTTCATAACCGCGACTCAACGAGCCCATTTCGACGCGAATTTCACCATTTTCTCGCGTTTTCATCCCGGAACAATTTCCGAAATTTATCCACCACCTAATACACATCCAAAAGCATCCAAATAACATGTTTTTTACATAAAGAATATTTTGTTTTAACATTCAATTTCATATCTAATCCAGAAACTAATTTCTCCATTTTTCATGCCATAATTCAATTTATTCACCAAATTAATCTAATTAATTTACACCAAATTTGTTCACCACAACATTAAGACTCAAGAAAAATTCTAGGAAATATTATAGTGGTAACATCACTCTAGAATGACAAATTTAATTTTGAGATTAATTCCCTAATTAATCTTACAACCCATGCTTATAAAAGAAAACTATTAAGGTTAAATAATTAATCAACACCAAGTTTTTGCATCAAACATATATCCAAAATACATATATTATTAAGACATGCATAAAATACATATTCAATATATATTTCCATGCCCAATAAACAAAAAAAAGAAAACTAGAAATTGGAAATTCAATATTACCTTAATTTTAATTTCCAATTCCTTCAATTCTTCTCCTTTGGTGATGACCAATTTTAGAACCCTAATCCCCCTTTTCTTTTATGTTCTCAACACATGAGAGAGTGGTTAAACTTCACAAAATGAAACAAGTTTCATTTTTATTGTGTAATAACCCTAATTTCCGAAATTATGGCAATTTTCTTTCAAAATTATAAATTAATTTTGGCTAGGATTTTTCCACCTCAAGAGCTTATCCAAATTCCATTAAATATTTTGATTTTTTTAGTTAAAAACATGTTTCAAAAATTCATGATTTAGCAAATCAAAATTTGGCAAAATAATATGAATATTCCAAGGATTATTCTTATCCAAATACATAAATTAATTAATATTTTAATTAATTATTCAATTTATTCAATTTAATTAACAAAAAGACAAAATATATTATGGAATAATATTCCAAGAATATTCTTCCATTTTATCATTATTAATAATTATTTAACAATTAATTAATTAATAATAATAATAAAACAAGTGTCAAAATCCAAATGATTAATAATATATATCTAATCTAAATTATGTATCATATACAAATACACATTATTTAATACGCATGTGTAAATTATGAATAATCCTAATTATCTATAATTTACTGCCCAAGTGCTCAACGAGTACACTTTATATTGTGGGACTCTCTAGGTTCAAGTTTATCTTTCACATAAACCATTTCCATGTCCGTAATTTATCTACTCACAAATTACGACGACCACAGATAATCGAGTTGAACCATCCAAGTCGAAGTCATTGCATATATATAATCCCTCTGTCATAGGTTATCCAAATTTTTCCGGAGATATAGATTAAACGTCAAATCTCTTTTATGAACAACTCATGTGTCGAGACATAATTATGATTCTTCAATAAATATTCGGAACTCATTTCTGAATCATACCTCAGCCAAGGATTTCAAAGAATCAAAAATTGGACACCTAAATCCTGTACACGAGACTGACAGATCCTCTCTGGATACATCACAGGATATCGTGAGTATCAGTCCATACCCGACGAACAGGCAGAGGTCTGATCTTAAAAGGCCGTTGACGTGACTGCCATCAAAGTATGAAGGATATCTCACATATACACATTGGTATCTCAAGTCAATGATCCAATATGCTATTCGACTCATAAAGATTCATATCTACGTTGGTGTACCATCTATCAGGAATCTTCGAATGAGTCGTTCAGTATTTATCTAATAAATACCTACGTGTCTATATGAGTCTCCCAAGACTCATGGTTTATTGAGATAAACCATTAGAAAAATTCTAATATATGACACATACCGGTCTCACGGGTTTACTAACTGACCAAGTATGTAAACCTTGACTAGGAACAATTTAAGAGTGAATTGTATTGTGACATTTCTCAGTAACAATTACGGCGCTTTTACAATTACGTCACAACTATTCATTCTAAGGTCTTTTACACATTTACCATATAATATAATATATTGATGAAAATTACTCAATTTTATTCATAATAAAATATAAATGTACATTGTATTTATAATAAATATAATAAAATTTGGCGCACCGAGCACCAACTCCAACATCCAAGACATCTGAAGTATGGTGTCGTGTACCCTTTTTCTAACTTCCCTATCTTCTCTATTAAAGTCTTCCTAATGGCCTGGGTTGCTTCCCTTTCTTTTCGAACTTCCTCCGTCTTACTCCGTATAGTTTCTTCCAATTTCTCCATCCACTTTATTGTCGAAGCCTCTTAAGATCTGTGGTTTCCATCTCTTGCCATCGTCTTAATGTATTTACTGCTTCTTATATTGTTCCCCACAGACGGCGCCAACTGTTGACGATAGATTTTCATTCCAGGGGTGATTTGGGAAAATCAATTCCATGAACAAAATCTCCCCAAGCAGTGAATTTGTTTGGTTTATTGGGAACAAAAGCAAACTTGGCAGACAAAGAGAAAAACTGGCAGATAAGAATAGAGGATTTAATGTAGTTCGGCGGAATGGATCCAATCTATGTTCACAGATGCAAAAAAGGAAAATTTATTATTATGAGCTCGGGTCACACTGACCTGCTCTGTCTCTCTCTCTCACCCTTAAGCTTTTTCCTTTATTTTACAAGTTATAACAACGCAAAATAAAATTAACCTACCTGTAGACAACAGAACTTGACGACGCTGTTCTAGGCTCGCGGCCTAGTTGGGAAATAAAATAACATGGAGTCGCCACCCGGTGTGAACCGGGACAAAGATTTAAGGCCGCACTCACCCCTCGCAAGGGAAGACCTCAAACCGTTGGGTTCAGAATTGTCCCTTACTTATGTCACTTGTGATGATATAATTTGTGCAATACTAACCGAATCTATTCAACATTCATGCTCAATGGTACTTAGATCTAACATGCTTTCATCCAAATAATTCCACGCAATGTAACACAACGAGCATATTGAACTATTAAATCAACATGCATAAATCATTACCCAACGCATCATAAACTAAGAACATGCATAATGAACAACCTAAACATGCTTTAACAAATAAATAACAAACTAAATTAAACCATGCTTTAAGTAATAAACAAATAACCTAAAGACTATAACATGCTCAAATACAAGTTAGGATGAGACGAGATATGTATATCTTAAGCGGTACGTGGCTTTGTATCCCGAGTGCAGACCATACTACCGTCCATTCAGAATCGGCTATGGAATTTACGTCCGGGTTTCCATCCGATATACCACAAAAGGGAACACATATCCCGCTCATCCAACAATCACATCATGCTTCAAACGACTCTCATGCAATTATATATCAAAATAAATAAAACAACAATAAAGAAGATAAGTAGAAAGGTGCCCTCAGGTCTAACCTCTTTTGTCGTCTAAGAAAGGGCGTTACACGTCCGTTGGAAGGGTGAATGATCCGCTACTCTTTTAGTTCACCAACTCAACGTCTTTCCTCGCTGTTTTGCTGTTCGGGCTGCTGTTTCAAGTCCGTTTCGCTGCTATTTCGCTGCTACGTTTCAGGTCATTGTCTTGATGGTTTAGCGGACTATTTTGAGGATTATTTGGACTGGTTTGGGGGCAGTTTTCAAAGGGTTTCGGGGGTATTTTTCGTTACTATTTGTGGCAGGTTTTGGGGACTGATTTGGGCGTGCAGAGAGGGGTTTTATGCGGCAGTTTGTGAGGCAATTCAGGGACGGTTTATGGTGTGGTATACGGCAGTTTGTGTGCAAGGGTTTTGCGGCAGTTTGGCCAGTGGCGTTTTGGTGCGTGAGGGGGGCTCTTGATGTAAAAGGGGCAAGGGGCGTTAGTTTGGTGTGGCTGGCTTATGTGTGTGTAGTGCTGAGTGTTTTCTTGTTGCGTGGATCAGCTATATGTTTGTATGCGTGACCATGTGTTGAATGTGAGAAGTTATGGCGTGGACTGTGGCTGTTGAACATGAGGCAGTGTGGTGCTTATGCGCTGAAGTGTGAGTGGATGATGAAGCTACGTGGTTTATGTGAGTGACGTGCTTTGCGTGAATTGTTTGAGTGGGCACTGGCTTTATTTAGTGGGTTGTGTCGGTCAGTGGGCAATATGTGGGCTGATGAGGGCTAGGTGAGTGTGCGCTGTGGGCGTGGATTGAGCGTGAAGGTTGGCAGGTGGCGAGAGAGTTGGCTAGGGGAGGGGCAGTTAACGTGAGGCTTTGTGTGCAATTCGTGTGTGAAGGGCCAGGTGCGAGTGAATTTTAGGGTTGATTTCGTGAGAATGAGCCACCCAGCCAGGGTTTGGTAAGGGGGTGAATGGTTCTTTTTATAGGCCAAGGGGATGGGTTTTACCTTGTTGGAGAAGAAATAAGATTTGTGTATTAATTTGGGATATCTTTTAATTTAGTATGTGATAAGGAAATTTTTAATTAGGGGAATTGATTTGATTTGTTCTTTTTAATTAATGATATGATTTATTTAAACTGGTAGGTGATTTAATTAAATTAGGAATATGATTTTTTTTAATTAGGAATGTTATTTATGGAATTTAATTTGAATATTTTAATTTGGGAAATGAATTTTAATTTGTGACATGTGTTTTATTTAATTTAATTGGATTTATTTAGTTTGTGACATGTATTTTAAATGTTTTAATTATTTAATTTGGAGATGTGTTTTAATGGGTTTGGTGTGTTTTAAAACAGAGGTCCAACAAGCAACCCGAGCCAAACAACGAGGTTAAATCCAACAAAAATTCCATTTTCCAACTTTACCCTTCCAACGTCTGTTTCCCACGACTTTCATGACTAAAGAGGTAGTTGCCTCCGTACGAGACTCATCATTGGGCTAATGTGTAAAAAATGCAATGCCTACAGTCGCCCCCACTTTGATGGGACTTGTGCAGTGTGTGACAATGACAATCCTATCAAAGTACGTGCAATGCATTTTTACTTACCTGGCTCGCTAGCTACCACCTGGTTTACCTGCTGCTCCGAACTGTATTTGATGATGTGCCATTCCTGGCGTGCTAAACCCCATACCTAGGGCGTTGCGGTAGTCCACAAAAGTCCACATGCCGTACTTGGCGTGCTAAACCCCATACCTAGGGTGTCGCGGTTGCGTCTCCATACCTAGAGTGCCGCAGTTGTCTAAATGCCGTACCTGGCGTGCTAACCCCGTACTTGGGGTGTCGCGGTAGTCCACATAGTCTGATCTGAATTAAGTTGTGTTGTGGGTCTTGTTCCCAATCTGAGTTTGTTGTGATGTGGGTCTTGTTCCCAATTTGTGTTGTGGGTCTTGTTCCCGATCTGAGTTGAGTTGAGGGTCTTATTCCCTTAATTGTGGGTCTTATTCCCGTGGGTCTTGTTCCTGAAGTGAGTTGAGGGTATTGTTCCCTGAATTGTGGGTCTTGTTCCCGAAGTGAGCTGAGGGTCTTGTTCCCTGAATTATGGGTTTTGTTCCCGTGGGTCTTGTTCCCAAAGTGAGCTGAAGGTATTGTTCCCTGAATTATGGGTTTTGTTCCCGTGGGTCTTGTTCCCAAAGTGAGCTGAGGGTCTTGTTCCCTGAATTATGGGTTTTGTTCCCGTGGGTCTTGTTCCCAAAGTGAGCTGAGGGTCTTGTTCCCTGAATTGTGGGTTTTGTTCCCGTGGGTCTTGTTCCCGAAGTGAGCTGAGGGTCTTGTTCCCTGAATTGTGGGTTTTTGTTCTCGTGGGTCTTGTTCCCGAAGTGAGCTGAGGGTCTTGTTCCTTGAATTATGGGTTTTGTTCCCGTGGGTCTTGTTCCCAAAGTGAGATGAGGGTCTTGTTCCCTGAATTGTGGGTTTTGTTCCCGAACTGTTGATGTGATGTGGTCCATTCCCGAACTGTATCTCCATTCTTGGAGTGCCATTCCCGGTGTGCCATTCTCGACGTGCTCATTCTTGAGCTGTCCATTCCTGGACTATATCTCTATTCTCGGAGTGCCATTCCCGGCGTGCCATTCTCGGCGTGCTCATTCTCGAGCTGTCCATTCCCGGACTATATCTCCATTCTCGGAGTGCCATTCCCGGCGTGCCATTCTCGGCGTGCTCATTCTCGAGCTGTTTATTCCCAGACTATATCTCCATTCTCGGAGTGCCATTCTCGGCAGAACTGATCTGATGTGATGCGGGCCTCGCCCCCAGAATGCCATGCCCGGCAGAAACTGATCTGATGCTATGTGGGCCTTCCCCCCAGATTGCCATACCCGGTAGAAACTGATCTGATGCTATGTGGGCCTCACCCCCAGAATGTTATATCTGGCAGAACTGATCTGATGTCTTCATACTCGGAGTGCCGTACCTGGCTGATCTAATATCCCCATACTTGGAGTGCCGTACCTGGCAAAACTGATCTGATATCTCCATAACCGGAGTGCCGTACCTGGCAAAAATGATACTGATAATGATGTGGGCCTCGCCCTCAGAGTGCCATACCCTACAAGACTGATACTAAACTAATGTGGGCCTCGCCCCCAGAGTGCCATACCCGGCAACACTGATACCGATAATGATGTGGGCCTCGCCCCCAGAGTGCCATACCCGGCAAGATTGATACTGATGCTAATATGGGCATCGCCTCAGACTGATGCTGATGTTTGATGTGGGCCTCGACCCTGTGACTCATTCCCGAAACTGCTGACAAGGTGGGCCTCGACCCTGGGATCCATTCCCGGATTCATTCCAAATTCTGACGACGTGGGCCTCGGCCCTGGGATTCATTCCCTGGATTCACTCCAAAACTCTAGCGATATGGGATTCATTCCCCCTGGGATTCATTCCCGAAACTCTGACGATGTGGGCCTCGACCCTGGGATTCATTCCCCAAACTGCTGATAAGGTGGGCCTCGACCCTGAGATCCATTCCCGGATTCATTCCAAATTCTGAAGACGTGGGCCTCGCCCCTGGGATTCATTCTCTAAACTACTGATAAAGTGGGCCTCGACCCTGAGTTGATACTGATGTGGGCCTCGCCCCAAACTGATACTGATGTGGGCCTCGCCCCCAGACTGAAACTGATGTGGGCCTTGCCCAAAAACTGATACTGATGTGGGCCTCAACCCCGGGACTCATCCCCAAACGAATACTGATACGGGCCTCGACCCCAAACTGAAACTGATGTGGGCCTCGCCCCAAAACTGATACTGACATGGGCCTCGCCCCAAACTGATGTGGGCCTCGCCTCCAGACTGATACTGATGTGGGCCTCGCCCCAAAGCTGATACTGATGTGGGCCTCAACCCTGGGACTCATCCCCAAAACTACTACTCGTATGTTGTTGATCCTGGTTGGCTTGTCTTTGCCGCTTTCTCTTTTTCTTCTTTGAAACCTGTGTATACAAAACGAAACAAACACAAAAAGAATGCAAAATATGTTACGTGTATGCATGCATGCATGAATGAATTTCCTATTCCATTGGGTTAGGTCTTCCGCCAGTTCTCCAGGTGATTGCCCAATCTTCTCTCTGGTCTCATGACTCAATATCTTGTTATGTCCCTGATTCACGATGTGGTAGACTGGTTGCCCCCAGTCTTGGTTTAGCTTTCTGCTCTCCGCTGTTTGCACTTGGTCAAGATGAACCACATGGTGGGGCCTTCTATATCATCATACTATGCTACGAAATAGTCTCAATAGTTATACATATCATTGTCCTCAAAGAATGCCTAGTAATGAAACCAGAGAACCTTCAAAACACCCAATGTAACTTAAATCCAAGTCTTTGGATAAATGATCTAAGCTAGACTCAAGGTGTGTGTGTGCAAAGGTTCCTTCGCAGATTCATCCTTAAGTAAGCTAACTCAATGATTTCGTTTCAAAAATCGGGATCGGTGGGTCAAACCAACCTAGATGTCTCAATTATGCCTGCAGTTGCTTTTCTGTGCTCAATGTGGTATAGTTTTCTTTCTCTCTTTCTTTCGTCTCTTTATTTTCTTTCCTTTCTTTTGAACTTTTCTTTTTCTTTTCTCTTATTTTTTCTTTTCGACACACCTACCCTTTAAGGTAGCATTTCTCCTCATGGTGGTCCTAATACTCGCCCATGGGTAGCTTCACGCTTATTGGTTATAGGTGGTTCAATTCTTTTCTTTAGAGACTTTTCTTTCATTTTCAACCATACCACACATCATAACATAAGCAAATCAAGATAGACATCTAAGCAAACGGTCATTCACCGACCTATAATTTCTTCAACTAGTCACCTTGCCAACTACTCAAGTTTTCACCGCTAAGAACCTATAGTGAAGTGTTTACGAGTCTAACATAGATTAATCATTCAAAGTATCAGAAAAAAGCACATCAAGAGTTTATCGTTTCTAAGGTTTCACCTTAAAGCAATCAATTTCATCATCGGACTTATGCCTAACTATTAGGACTAAGAACATAATAATTTTTTTTTTCTTTTTCTTTTTTTTTCTTTTTTGTTTTTTTCTCTTTTTTTCTTTCTTTTTTTTAAAGGCCCACCAATGGTCTTTCTATCTCTGCCGTAAATCTCTCTGTTTCTCGGTTTCCTTTTCTCCAATATCCATGTTTGCTAAACTCTTCTTTGACAAGTCTTCTTTTTCCTAACCCAACGGATATCTAAGATGGCTTTTAAGACACAAGGGTTAACATGATGCATGTATGCATGAGATGCATGTGATGTATGAGACACAATATGCATGGGGTTATCAAAAGCCTAAAGGGTGGCCCCTATAGGTCATACAACTATGGTTCACATGTGGGTTTACAGGAGTGTGGACAAAGGCTCTCGTTTGACGAAGGATTACCCACAACTAGGACTCCCCACTCAAGGGTTCAAGCGGCCAAGTGAGTGCACCTTTTTTATACCTTACGGTACGTGCCAACGAGTTACGGTGTGTGACTAACTGTCGAATGGATTTCCCGTTGTAGATTCCCGAGAGGGAGGGTGGAGCGAGGCTCTCTTAAGTACCCAGCCCCTTAGGCTCTTATCGCTTGGTGTCAGGAATAAACAACGAGTCCTCCAAACTAGTCTGTCACAATGAGCTACAAGTAATGATTATCTCGGTGTCTTCACAGCTTTTCCTTATGAAAAGGTAGTGAGTGAAGGAAGACACCCAACCATCACCTAGCTCCAACAAAGCCTTTGATTAACCCCTTTCAACCTACCATAGAAACGATTAACTGAAGCACAAATCATAAACATCACAAGACATGATTTCGGGGCCGATTAAAAATATCCCCAGTGGAGTCGCCAGACTGTAGATAATAGAACTTGACGACGCTGTTCTAGGCTCGCGGCCTAGTTGGGAAATACGAAATAACATGGAGTCGCCACCCGGTGTGAACCGGGACAAAGATTTAAGGCCGCACTCACCCCTCGCAAGGGAAGACCTCAAACCGTTGGGTTCGGAATGGTCCCTTACTTATGTCACTTGTGATGATATAATTTGTGCAATAAACTAACCGAATCTATTCAACATTCATGCTCAATGGTACTTAGATCTAACATGCTTTCATCCAAATAATTCCACGTAATGTAACACAACGAGCATATTGAACTATTAAATCAACATGCATAAATCAATACCCAAACACATCATAAACTAAGAACATGCATAATGAACAACCTAAACATGCTTTAACAAATAAATAACAAACTAAATTAAACCATGCTTTAAGTAATAAACAATAACCTAAAGACTATAACATGCTCAAATACAAGTTAGGATGAGACGAGATATGTTATATCTTAAGCGGTACGTGGCTTTGTATCCCGAGTGCAGACCATACTACCGTCCATTCAGAATCGGCTATGGAATTTACGTCCGGGTTTCCATCCGATATACCACAAAAGTGAACACATATCCCGCTCATCCAACAATCACATCATGCTTCAAACGACTCTCATGCAATTATATATCAAAATAAATAAAACAACAATAAAGAAGATAAGTAGAAAGGTGCCCTCAGGTCTAACCTCTTTTGTCGTCTAAGAAAGGGCGTTACACGTCCGTTGGAAGGGTGAATGATCCGCTACTCTTTTAGTTCACCAACTCAACTCTTTCCTCGCTGTTTTGCTGTTCGGGCTGCTGTTTCAAGTCCGTTTCGCTGCTATTTCGCTGCTCACGTCCGTTGGAAGGGTGAATGATCCGCTACTCTTTTAGTTCACCAACTCAACGTCTTCTCCCTCGCTTTTTTGCTGTTCGGGCTGCTGTTTCAAGTCCGTTTCGCTGCTATTTCGCTGCTACGTTTCAGGTCACTGTCTTGATGGTTTAGCAGACTGTTTTGAGGATTATTTGGACTGGTTTGGGGGCAGTTTTCAAAGGGTTTCGGGGGCAGTTTTCGTTACTATTTGTGGCAGGTTTTGGGGACTGATTTGGGCGTGCAGATAGGGGTTTTATGCGGCAGTTTGTGAGGCAATTCAGGGACGGTTTATGGTGTGGTATACGGCAGTTTGTGTGCAAGGGTTTTGCGGCAGTTTGGCTAGTGGCGTTTTGGTGCGTGAGGGGGGCTCTTGATGTAAAAGGGGCAAGAGGCGTTAGTTTGGTGTGGCTGGCTTATGTGTGTGTAGTGCTGAGTGTTTTCTTGTTGCGTGGATCAACTATGTGTTTGTATGCGTGACCATCTGTTGAATGTGAGAAGTTATGGCGTGGAGTGTGGCTGTTGAACATGAGGCAGTGTGGTGCTTATGCGCTGAAGTGTGAGTGGATGATGAAGCTACGTGGTTTGTGTGAGTGACGTGCTTTGCGTGAATTGTTTGAGTGGGCACTGGCTTTATTTAGTGGGTTGTGTCGGTCAGTGGGCAATGTGTGGGCTGATGAGGGCTAGGTGAGTGTGCGCTGTGGGCGTGGATTGAGCGTGAAGGTTGGCAGGTGGCGAGAGAGTTGGCTAGGGGAGGGGCAGTTAACGTGAGGCTTTGTGTGCAATTCGTGTGTGAAGGGCCAGGTGCGAGTGAATTTTAGGGTGATTTCGTGAGAATGAGCCACCCAGCCAGGGTTGGTAAGGGGGTGAATGGTTCTTTTTATAGGCCAATGGGATGGGTTTTACCTTGTTGGAGAAGGAATAAGATTTGTGTATTAATTGGGGATATCTTTTAATTTAGTATGTGATAAGGAAATCTTTTAATTAGGGAATTGATTTGATTTGTTCTTTTTAATTAAGGATATGATTTATTTAAATTGGTAGGTGATTTAATTAAATTAGGAATATGATTTATTTTAATTAGGAATGTTATTTATGGAATTTAATTTGAATATTTTAATTTGGGAAATGAATTTTAATTTGTGACATGTGTTTTATTTAATTTAATTGGATTTATTTAGTTTGTGACATGTATTTTAAATGTTTTAATTATTAATTTGGAGATGTGTTTTAATGGGTTTGGTGTGTTTTAAAACAGAGGTCCAACAAGCAACCCGAAGCCAAACAACGAGGTTAAATCCAACGAAAATTCCATTTTCCAACTTTACCCTTCCAACGTCCGTTTCCCGCGACTTTCATTACTAAAGAGGTAGTTGCCTCCATACGAGACTCATCATTGGGCTAATGTGTAAAAAATGCAATGCCTACACTACCATTTACAATGAGTTCTCAACCCTTTTATATAATGTGATCAAAACTATTGTTTCGTTAACTCGTGACGTCAGCCGCGTTACAAAGTTATTATTTCCTAAGATCTATTCCCCAATTACCCTACAAATAATAGCTCAGTCGCCTGACACCACTCCTATCTGCCATCTGAACTTCGTAAATATGCCTATTTTTGGTAACTGTTACACACTTTGCCTATATACCAGTCTGTATTCCAACCACTCATATGTGGTTGCTTGTGTTAGTGGATACACATACAGCCATGCTCTGTCCCACCAGTCGTTGGCCTATTCCTATCTTCTCAACCTTTGGGAAGTTCAAACTCCCACTTAGGGCATACATCATCCGCAAGATAACATAATGTTGCAGCTCCACTCTAACTCCTTTAGTCGGTACCTCAAAACAGGTGACGTCCTTCCTCGCATCTTCTTACAGATCGGGTCAGCAGAGATGCCTTCACTTCCCTCACTTTACTAAATGTTCTTGATAAGTGTTTGAAAGCTAATTAGCTTGATCAAGGGCATCTGACTTATATCTTCTATTGATGACTTCCTCGGGTGTATGTGACTGTGCCTCGGCTGGTTCTCCCCGGATCTCCTCCTCGATATTAGAAAACCAAAATCGGTTCTCCCCTGTTCCTCGGGTCAGTTTTTCAAATGTTGTCAAATCTGATCCACTGGTCGGGTCAGGCGCCTCTAAGCCTGGACCCTCATCCTCGCAAATATCTTGGGACCCATCTTAGTAAGTGATATTCCTGTACTACCTTTTTCCATACTTTGGCTCTTCTCGGGTCTGAAATTCACCATCAACAATATATATATATATATATATATATATATATATATATATATATATATATATGACAAGAGGTGCTACCATAAATATGTAATATTATAGAAAAAGAATTGTTCGTATTCATGAATCGGACATAAATACGATCCGAATTAATGTTTCGAGTACCAACCCTAACAATTAGTTCGGACGTTTTTTAGAATCATGCAACAAGAGAAATCTAATAGTGCTGAAACTCGGAGCTACCATTTTCTTTAGGAGTTCAAATTTCTGCTAATTATTTAAAAATTGATTTTGAACTTCGGTAATCGAATTTTGTACGATAGAACTTATCTAGTGAGTAGTCTGTGTAGAAGTCTGGGAGTAAATCTTTGATATAATTGAGGCATAGTTTACGTGATAACTATTAAGCATATGTTGTATATATATATATGTGGTTGCATTAAGTATAATTAATTGATAAGATAATATTGGATTGCTGCATGTTAGTTATTATATTGTCAAACTTTTCTTTGCGTAGATGCTTAAAAACTATAATAAATAAATAAATAAATGTCTATTTCTAATAGTTTTGAGTTATGAATGAGATGGGTACAGACAGGAGGACCATCATGGACAGTTGTATTGGGAAGAAGAGATGGCACAACAGCAAACAGAACTCTTGCTGACCAGAACATTCCATCACCATTTTCAACTCTTGTTCAACTCCAAGAATACTTTGTGGCCGTCGGACTCAATAATAATACTGACCTGGTTGCACTTTCTGGTAATTCTAAATTTTATTACTTTCTTTCTTAATATTATGTTAATAATTAGGCTTGGCAAAAACTCAGGGCGGGCCCGAGCTTAAGCTTTGTCACTAGATAATATGTATTTTATTTTTTTTAATAAAAACTAAGTTTTAAATATTTTAATGCTTAAAAAAATTTAAATATTTTTAGTAAAACTAACATAGGCCCCCTCACATTATGCGGGTTAAGCATATTTTTAACTATAATTACATATCATAAAAAAAAAAAATTATAATGCTATTTTAGATATTGATTTTGTAAATATTTATGATCTCATCGATTTTATAATTTAAATGAGACAATTATTTTATTTTCATTTATTATACATATCATGTTTGTTTGTCTTTCAATTTTCAAATAATATTTTTCTATCCACATTAGAGCTTTTATATTATCTTTATCTCTCATTTAAAATCATATCCCTAGCTATAAGTTACTTTTAAAATGTTTAAATTTCTTTCAAATGAATTCCAATGAAATTTAATATAATTTATTCAATTCATGCTTAAATTTTCTTATCTAACTTGAAATCTTTATCAATCCAGATTCACTTTACAAGAACTAATAATCAAAGTTTACATCCTGAAGAACAATAAATAATAAAAAGTTCATGAAAAAAATTATAGAAATAATTAAAAGTATAGATTCACTTTGCAAGTACTAATAGTCAGAGTCTACAACCTGAAGCACAACAAATAATAAAAAATTCGTGAAATAAAATTTATAGAAATAATTTAAAGTCCATATTCACTTTGCAAGAAATAATAGTCAAATCCTAAAGTACAACAAATAATAAAAATTTTATGAAAAAACTAATAAAAATAATTTAAAATAAAATAAAATAACAAACAACAATCAACAATATATCCGAAAAAAAAGGCTAGTTGTTGTGAACGACTGGTATTTAGTTTTCTTATTTTAATAGAAAATTATGTTTTATATTGTAATAGGTCACTAATTTTAATAATTTATTATTTGAATTTTACAATTTAATAATAAAAAAATTATTTACAAAATTATTTTTAATTTTATTATTTAATAATAAATAAGATATTTTGTTTTTATATTTCTTATTTCTTAGTTCAATAATTTATTATTTTAATTTATAATTTAATAATAAAAATTTATTTATATAATTTTTACCTATCTCATCATCTAAATGTTAACCTATCTCATCATCTAAATGTTAACAACAACAATAATAATAATAATAAAAGAGGGATTTTTGCTAAAAACTCAAAATCAAGTGAAGTGTATTTAAAAAAAAAACACCAATTCATGAAATATTTCATTTTTAGTCCTGCTAATGTTAATTTAAATTTAATGAGAATGGGAAATAAATTGACATTTATTAAATAAAATACATCATAGGCGCCTGAGATACAAAAAAATAAGCGATTCCTTTTATTTTTTCTAACTCTTAATTTCAAAACTAAATATCTATCAAACTATAAATTATTTCATGAAAAAAATATATAATATTGATTTATAAATCATAAGCTTTAAAATAAGTATTATGATCAATATATTTCGATTAAAAAATAGGTCAAAAATGTTCTTACGTTTATAAGAGAGTTGATGATTTCAGACAAGTTCTTTTCAAACAATCATATATTTTTCATATGAATTCCAAATCGCAATTTGCAAAACTCTACATACACTTAATAAACATACCTACAACTTTCATCACTAAATCCCTCTCAAATTTGGACTTCTGCAAGGTTGAAATGAATCCTAAAGTCGCTATATCGCACATACTACACAATCTTAATATATTATCCAAGTCATTTTGAGCTCAGTAATATTCAAATTTTACTTGAGTCATATCAAACTCATTCACATTCACAATCACATTGAGCCCAATCACAGTCACGTTTTAACCTTAATTAAAGTCACAAAGACCTCAGTCACAATCACAATTTTTACAAGTCTCATTGACCTTAGTCACAATTACATCTTACCTAAATCACATGTATTGACCTCAATCAAAGTCATATTTTACGTAAGTCATTTTGAGCTCAATCACAGACACAGTCACATTGACCTTAGTCACAGTCATAATTTCCCTAAGTTACAATGAGTTCTTTTACTATCACATTTTACCTAAGTCATATTAAGCTTAGTTACATCACATTAACTTCAGTCACAAATACATTTTTACATAAGTCACATTTTAATTAAGTCACATTAAGTTCAATCACAGTTACAGTCAACTTGAGTTCAATCACAAATACAATTATATTGACCTTAGTCACATTCATATTTTGTATAAGTTACATTAAGTTCAATCACAGTAACAATCAAATTGACCTTAGTTACACTCATGTTCAACTTGAGCTCATAAGAATGATCACAACACAGAAAGCTCTCCAATAAACCATGATAATAAGAATAGCGTAGTCAACAAATTCACTGTAAGAAGACAAATTAATGGTCAAAATAATTATGACTGGTAAGTCCAAATCAGCCCAACAAGTGAACGAAAATAATTAAACGAATTCGAGAATCCTTGAACTACTCGAAAATTCCTTAACCCGATAGTTTTAATTCAGGTTTATTCAATTCTTAAGTGATCAGCCCCAATATTATTCTCGTATTTGCCCTGTTTTGAAAATTTCAGGACGAATTTATAAATTAATGGCGACACCTACTCGTGAGTCCTAAACCATCTCTATTCAAACCATATATTTTCTGCTGGCCTGATAAGATCACACACCCAATTTGTACTTTCTTGTAACTAAAATCTTAAATCAATTAAGATCATAATCATGATTAATAATTGAAAATTTTAAATAAAAACATTGGTTTAAATAAAAAAAAAAGATAACCACTCAATAGCATTAAATCTATCACGACCACAACAGTAAGCTATATCAAGAGCATAGCAAATAGAAAAAATAAACCAAAAATAGAAAAAAAGAAAAATTACGCAAGGAAGAAGCCAATGAGAAGAAAATAAGCATAGAGTAAAGCAACATGAAAGTAAGAAAGCATTTCAGTAGTTGGGTTAGCTGATGAAGACGAATTCCATGGCCACCCTGTGCGCCTCCAAAGCCACAACGTCCACCGCCAAAGCTTCATGAGCCTCCAAAGCCACCCACACAAACCCCTTTTTTCATGTGTGAAGATGAAGCTGCAACAGGGTGAGAGCTGCTTTGTTGAGTGGCAACAAGACACATTGGTCATTGTAAATTCTTTAAGTGTAGGAGAGACATGTCCATTAAAAAGTGCCTTATGAGAAAGTCATAAATTGAAGGGACATGTCTTGTAAATTAGAAGAACACATCTCTAGGCTCTAAAAGGTATAAGGAAGGGGTATAACCCTTAGGACGGTTACACCCTAAGCCAAATGGTACCCACAAATACACCATTCCCTGCCTATAAAAAGGGGGCTTAGGTTTATTCTCTCCAATCTAGAATTTCCAACATTCTATCATAATTAGATAGTCTAGTTTAAAAGAGAGTTTCCTCCATTTTTCCCTCGTTCAAGTTATTGTGAAAGGAGTGCCCCTTCTATAAGAAGCATCCAAATAATCCTGGGAGAACGTTAGCCACAAGACATCCGTAGAGCACCGAGGCGGGGCTAACAAGTTCTTAAGGATAGAGGCAACTCGACTTGGTTTCAGTTTTATCATCATCTTCAACATTTTCTAGGATTTTCTAAGTTTCTTAGTCATGTTTTGATTTTGGCATGTTAGTGAGTGATTTATATAAATTTGCATGTTAAATATTATTTGATAACACATATTTACAAACAATCTTAAGAATTTATTATTTTTAAAGTGTTGTTAAATCAAATTTTACATGTTTCAAATAGTCTTATGCCTGAAAAATGTGTTTTGTGCATGAAAAATACGCATGGACGTTCAAACGCCTGACGAACGCATGGCAAAAAATTCTATTTTACGCAGTTTCGTTAGAATGCGTCTTCAAACGCAACTCGAACGCCAATCTTCTGCTAAAGAACGTTTGAATGCGTTTACGATCGCAACATGAATGTGAACTCTCTGGAAACTTTGTTCGAACTCGTTTATGAATGCTACATGAATGTGAACTCACTGGAAAGTTTCGTTCGAACGAATGAACGAACGTGTCACTAACGAAACTAATCTTGGAATTATTTTAGATTAAAAAATAATAACATAGACTTAGATTAATTTATATTACCATATGATATACATGTATAACAAATATGCAGTAATGTTAACTTAGTAAAATCATATATTGTTTTATTTTAAACTTGGTAGTATATGTTTAAGTTAATATTAGGGTGTTCAATTATCACAAGCATACACATAATGATAAAATTGAAAATTAATTATGTGTTGCATACTTGGCTGAGAATTAAAAGTGTAACTTTACACAAGTAATTTCGTCCAAGTTTTATTGACTTATACATATACACAAACAAATTTACACATATTTATTATTGTATTGTGAATTGAAGCGTAATACTAAGTTTGAATATCTAAGATATTCTATTGAGAAAGTGTTTAAAGGATATTTTGTCAACAAGGTGATAAGAGCCTAAGTGGGTAGGGATTTAAGTGGTTACTTCAAACCCCCTTATCCTCAGGGAATTTTCCTTTATTCATTTATCATAAGAAACCTTAGTCGTAAATTCAAGATTTTGTGTTATTTGGTACTATTGTCTAATATAACAACGAGTAGATTCTTAGTATATCATTTAAACAATATCATACATTTGATCGTTGTGTAATATGTCTTTTGTAGACTTATTGATTACTGTTATTTTTTCCGGTTACACATGGCCAATGGAAATATCACAGTACCTATCGCTCAAGGGGAGAAACCGAAAAAGTTTGGTGGAGCAAACTTTAAACAATGGCATATCAAAATATTATTCTATCTGACAACACTGCAGTTGGCTAAGTATCTCAATGATCCTCCGAGTCTTGTGAAGGGAGAAATAGAAATAGCCAAGCAACTGCGAGAAGAGACATGGTTGTCAGGCGACTTCTTGTGCAAGAACTACCTCTTGGGAAGAATTGATAGTGCCATGTATAATGTGTACCAAGGCATGACTTCTACAAACATTATCTGGGAATCTCCCAAGAAAAAAATATAAAATCGAGGATGTCGGATATAAGAAATTTATCGTGGGTAGGTTCATGGACTAGAAGATGGTAGATTCAAGGATGGTGATGTCTTAGTTGGGTGAACTTCAGTTAATCATTCATGAAATATTGGATGAGGAAATGAAACTCTTCGAGATGTTTCAAGTTGCCATAATCGTTGAAAAGTTACCTTCATCATGGAAGGACTTCAGGAGCTATCTGAAACACAAAAAGAAATATATGAGTCTTGAAGACCTTGAAGTTCGATTGAGGATCGAAGAGGACAATAGGAATTCCGAGAAGACAAGCTACAAGACTATGGAGTCACTACAACAAAATTGACTTTTAGTGGCGAAAATTTTGGCCACTAAAAGCTATTATTTCGCCACTAAAACTATTAGTGGCGAAATTATATTTCGCCACTAAAAGTGCGACACAAAATGTATTAGTGGCGAAAATTTAATTCGCCACTAAAAATATACTTTTAGTGGCGAAATTAAACAAAGCTCAGCATTAAACTCGGTTTTCCTTCTCTAACAAAAGCCAGGATCACATTAAACAGATATTAAAATTTTCCCTCTTTTACTCTCATTTTCCTTCATTTTCTCAGTAACCAAACAGACCAAAATTCAGAAAATGCACCCCAAATAAACAAAACGTAACTCTTTTGAACAAAAAAAATTTGAAAACATAAACAAACATTTCATCAACATATGAAGAAGTAGAGATGAAAGACAATGATCGACCTTTGAAATGGATTGGAGAGTTAATTTTTCACCGCCATCTCCATTCTCATCAACTTTACCGCTATCTCCATTCTCCTCTTCCTTCTGATCTTCATCATCTGAACTCCCCTCTTCTTCATCCCTTTCTTCTACATCATCAAATTCATCATCTTCTTCCTCTGAATCAACCTAATTCACAAATCTTCAATCAACTAACAACACAACAGCATTATAACACCAATCAAAACCGATCAAGGATAAAAAAAGAAAAAGAAATTTACTAACTGTCATCTGGTCATTTTCAGAATCACTCAAGTCTTCAGCATACCTGTCACTCTCCTTTGCTTTTCTTGCTCGCTTCGAAGATAACCCCATTTTGAAACCCTAAATTTCAAAGACCCAAAAAAATAGTCAAAATTTCATTGTGATTTGTAAAATAAATAAACCTCAGATTGAGTTTGCAGCATAATTTCTACATGATAATTATAGCTTTTCACTGGAAACTTTAATATTAAGAGAAATTTGATAGAAATTTTTTTCTAACAAGCAAGTAAAACTAAACTCAAGAGACTTAAAGATTATAAATTTTAAGATTTAGATTCAAAGTAATCAAGCGTAACTTGAGATTTTATTTGGTTGATTCATGAATCCCTTCTCGTTCGATATTTAGGGTTTTACAAGACCCTGATTCCCTCTCCCCCTTGCTCGCGCTCACGCAATAAGCCCTAAAAGTGGTGAGGGATTTTCGAAGGTTTGAAATTGTCAGGTTCAAGCTTAAGAAAGTGTTGGATTAATTCGAGGAAATCCACAGCTCCAATTCTCACTAATTGCAACTGTTTTCATATCATCATCATTAACATGAAAGACTTAAATACAACTGGAAATAATAATAACTGACCCCATGACGCTGATATTTAGCTAACAACCCAACTTGAATACCTATTCTTAAGCCTAAATACTTGGCTGATGCCCACGTACAATTAGTAGACTCAAATGCTTAAACTAAGTCAACTGGACTCTGACTCAACCCAATTAAATAATAAACAACCTCTGACTCAACCCAATTAAATAATAAACAACCAACAATTTAAATAATAATCATAATAAGCATTAGACAACTGGGCCTTACAATTGGGCCTTATGTGCACATGACAATGCCCTCCATTAATTGACATTGTCCACAAGGCCTGGAAATTCGTTGACTAAAGTAGAATATTCCACCCAAGATGCTTCATCTTCACCGAGCCCCTTCCATTTCACCAGTACTTCGGTCACTGCATGATTGTTTTTCTTCCTCAACCTCATGTGCAATATTTCTTCTGGTTCTGGTCGGATAACTCCATCCTTGTCTGTTGGTGGGACAGTAACAACCAGTGGGTGCCTTGTTCCCAACTTCTCCTTTAAGCAAGATACGTGAAACACCGGATGTATTTTTCCTCAGTAGGGAGCTCAAGTCGATAAGCAACAGTACCGATCTTCTCCAGCACTCTATATGGACCATAGAATCTTGGAGATAATTTCAAATTCCTTCTTTGCACCACCGATTGCTGCTTGTACGGTTGTAAGCGAAGGTAAACCAAATCTCCAACATTGAAGCTTCTCTCAGTCCTCTTCATATCCGCAAATTTTTTAATTCTATCTTGGGCCAACTGTATATTTGCACGAAGGATGCATATGATTTCATCCCTGGTCTTCAATGTATATTCTACTTCTTGGAGTTGTGTGGTTCCTGGCATATAAGGAATTAATTTTAGCGGTGGGTATCCATAGACAGATTCAAAAGGGGATAACTTGGCAGAGGCATGAATGTTAGTGTTGAACCACCACTCAGCCAATGGAAGCCATTTAGCCCATTTCTTTGGCTTATCCCCCGAGAAACACTGAAGATATTACTCAACCATCTTGTTGAAAATCTCTGTCTGGCCATCTGTTTGAGGATGGTAAGCAGAGGAAAATTTCAAAGTGGTTCCCTGCAGCTTAAAGAACTCCTTCCAAAATGTACTCGTGAAAGTAGGATCTCTATCAGTAACAATAGAATTAGGCAGCCCGTGTAATTTAAAAATATTGGCTAGGAACATCTGAGCAATCTTTGAGGCAGTATACGGGTGAGAAATAAGAATAAAGTGAGCATACTTAGACAGCTGATCCACTACCACCATAATAACACTGTAGCCTTCAGAGTTCGGTAACCCTTCAATAAAATCAAGGGAAATATCAGTCCATACCTTAGTAGGAATTGGCAATGGTTGCAGCAATCCAGCCGGGTGGATATTATCGGACTTGTTTTGCTGACAAATATCACAGTCCTTGATCAACCTTCTGACCTCCCTCCTCATTCCTTCCCAATAAAATTCAGACTTAGCTCTATGGAGAGTCTTGTGAAATCCTGAGTGTCCTCCTTGTGGGCTACTGTGCAACAAATAAAGAATTTGTTCTCTCAACTCCCTTGAGGCTGGAATATACAATCTTCCTTTGTAAAATAATAATTCATCCCTTTGTTTAAAATTTTGGGCTGCAAGACCTCCTTGTTCCAAGTTCTTAATAATCTGCTGCAATTTAAGATCTATAGCATAACTGGTTCTGAGTTGTTCTAGCCAAGTGTTAGCTGGTGCAGTAATAACAGATAACTTCTCTTCCGTCTGAACTTCCATTTTTCAGGACAAAGCATCAGTAACCTTGTTTTCCTTTCCTTGTTTGTATTCTACCACAAACTCATATCCCAAAAGTTTGGTAATCCATTTTTGCTGGAGAGAAGTTCCCATCTTTTGTTCCAGCAAGTACTTGAGGCTCTGCTGGTCCGTTTGTATCTTGAAGTTGTGTCCTAAAAGATAAGACCTTCATTTCTTCACTGCTAAGACCAAGGCCATCAACTCCTTCTCGTATGTAGACAGGTACAACGCTTTTCCATGAATTGCTTGACTCATGTATGCTAAGGGCCTGCCCTGTTGCATTAATACAGCTCCAACACCAATACCAGAAGCATCACATTGAATAGTAAAAGGAATAGAAAAATCTGGTAAAACTAAGACAGTAGGGCTAGTTACAGCATTTTTAAGATCTTGAAAGGCCCTTTTTGCGGATTCGGTCCATTGGAAAGAATTCTTTTTTAAAAAGGCTGTTAAGAGGGCTGTTATAACTCCATATCCTTTGATGAATTTTCTATAATATCCAGTTAAACCTAGGAAGCCTCTAAGGGATTTAAGGCTGGTGGGAAAAGGCCAATTAAGCATTGCTTCAATTTTGGTAGGATTAGCTTGTACCCCATCGTTTGAGATTAGATGACCGAGATACTCAATTTCAGAACATCCAAAACAACGCTTAGATTTTTTTGCAAAAAACTGGTGCTGTTTTAAAATGTCTAAAATAGTTTGTAAATGATGGACATGATCAGAAAGGTTTTTACTATAGACAACAATGTCATAAAAAAAAACCAATATTAACTTTCGTAAATAAGGTTTAAATATGTCATTCATAAGACTTTGGAAGGTTGCCGGGGCATTGGTAAGCCCGAATGGCATTACCAAGAATTCATATGGCCTTCATGGGTACGGAAGGCTGTTTTAGGTATATCCTCTGAGTGGACCCTAATTTGGTGATATCTCGACCTTAAATCTAGCTTACTAAAGATGGTTGATCCATGAAGTTCATCAAGAAGTTCGTCAACTATAGGTATAGGAAATTTAACCTTAATGGTGTCTTTGTTAAGGGCTCTATAGACAACACAAAGCCTCCAACTTCCATCATCTTTTCTTACTAATAAAACCGGGGATGAGAATGGACTTTGGCTAGGTCGAATAATACCAGATTGTAACATTTCATGAACTTTCAATTTCAGATTTTTGAAAGTAAGGGTATCTATAAGGCCCTACACAAGCTGGTTTTGCACTTGGCTGTAGTACAATATGGTGGTCATGATTTCGAGTAGGGGCAATCCTTTGGGTTCTGAAAACACTTCTGGATATAGGTTGAGAAGGTCATATATTAGTGGCTCAGCAGAAGTTTCAATGGACATCAAACTGGAATTTTCAAAATCAATAAGCTGAATAACTAGTCCTCTTTTATTTTTCCTAGAAACCTTACCAAATTTTTCTCCTTCTACTAATGAGATACCAGTTGGTGACATACCTTGTAGTTTTCGAGGTTTGTCCCAAACTGAGAACTCCATTTAAAGTCTTGAGAAATCCCAAAGGATAGGTCCCAAGGTTCGAAGCCATTGAACACCCAAAACTAAATCACATCCTCCTAGGGTCAAAATGTAAAAATCAATGGTATAGAGATTACCCTGCATATGTAGAGGTACTGCTGCACAACTCCCCTCACTACGAACTACTTGACCATTAGCCACTTTGACAGAGAGCTCTTTTGTTGGATTAGATGGTAAGTGAGCCATTTGAATAACAGATGGGTCTATGAAGTTGTGTGCATTTCCTGTATCAACCAAGATTACTACTGCCCTTCCATAAATGTGCCCCAAGAATCTTATTGTTTTTGGGTTTGGTGACCCAAACAATGCATGGATGGATATTCCGGGTTCTATCTCTACTATAGGCGGTTCCTCCTTAGACTTGCTCGCGCGCCCTTCTGCAACGTCAGATTTGGGCACCTCATCATCACTTGATTCATCACACTCCATGAAAAATAGTCGGGCTGATTTGCACTTATGCCCCGGGGCCCATTTGTCATCACAATTATAACAAAGTCCCTTATCCCGTCGCTCCTTCATTTGGCTAGGTGGTAAACTTTAAGCCGACACAATGGCCCTTTTTTCAGGTGGGCTCGGAGGCCCAATAGCGAAACGTGTAGGAACTGATCCTAGCTTTGCAGTTCTTCTAAGAGCAGCCACATTCTCTTTTTGCATTTTTGCTAAACCAAAAGCAATATGTAAATTTGAAGGATTAAGCATACGTACTATAAATCGAATATCTTCCCGCAACCCACTTAGGAAACACTTGAGTTTGTAAGACTAGGCCAGTTCTCTAAGTTGGTTTGAAAGAGCCTTAAATTGGCTCTTATAATCTTCCACTGTTGAAGTTTGCCTTAGCCGAATAAGAGCTTCCATGGGATCTTCATAAGGTGATGATCCAAACCATGTCTGAAGTGAACGTACAAATCCCTCCCAACTACTAATTCCCCCTGCTGCTTCAATGTCCTGGAACCAAACCAAGGCCTTCCCTTCCATTCCATATGGAAGGATGCCAATAGGACTCTGTGATGTGGATTGGTTTGATGGTAATTGAAAAATTGATCAGCTCGATAGACCCACCCATTGGGGTCTTCTCCATTAAATATAGGAAAATCCAACCGTACTGCACGAGTCTGAATTCCCCCATTATCTTCAAAAATAGGGTTAGTCATCTGTCGTTTAGACCCTTATGGATCACCAGAATTATGCTTAGTCTTTATTTGCACTAATGTATCCACATTCGAGGCAACCACTTCTAATTGATGGGCCAACCCTTCAACCACTTGTTGAAGAGAATTATGATTTTGTTGATACTGCTCTTGATTTTGTTTGACAGCTGCCAATGATTCAGCAAGCTGGGAATATCTGGTACCTGTACCCTCAGCCATGGGAACAATGCTCTGATACCAATTTCAGGTTCAAGCTTAAGAAAGTGTTGGATTAATTCGAGGAAATCCACAGCCTCCAATTCTCACTAATTGCAACTGTTTTCATATCATCATCATTAACATGAAAGACTTAAATACAACTGGAAATAATAATAACTGACCCCACGACGCTGATATTTAGCTAACAACCCAACTTGAATACCTATTCTTAAGCCTAAATACTTGGCTGATGCCCACGTACAATTAGTGGACTCAAATGCTTAAACTAAGTCAACTGGACTCTGACTCAACCCAATTAAATAATAAACAACCAACAATTTAAATAATAAGCATTAGACAACTGGGCCTTACAATTGGGCCTTATGTGCACATGACAGAAACATTAAGGAGGAGGATGTTCGAAGAAATAGTGGAGAGGGATTTTGTTGGGTTTGATTTGATGAAATTGATTTTGTAAATGGAAAAAATGTTTTTGGTAGTTGTAGAAGGCGGCGAAGACAATGATTTCAAAATTTTTGTCTTCAATTAGTGGGGGAAAAATTTCGCCACTAAAATTATATTTTTCGCCATTAAAAGTTATTTTTAGTGGCGAAAATAAGCTTCGCCACTAAAAGTACACTCTTTAGTGGTGAAATTATTTTTCGCCACTAAAAATACACTTTTTAGTGGCGAAATTTATTTTCGCCACTAATATCGTCACTGAAAGTTTACTTTTAGTGGCGAATTTTTATTTCGCCACTAAAATTTCTTTACTAAAAGTCAGTTTTCTTGTAGTGAGTCTAAGGCCAACATCGTCGAGGGTAGAGAGGGTAGCAAAAAGAGAAAGAACAGTGGATCTGATTCTTCCCAAGAAAACAATAAGTTCAAGAGGATGTGTTACATCTATGGAAAAAATGGTCACATGACAAAGAACTGCAGAAACAAGAAGTCTCAGGATGAAGGTAAGAAAAAGATAAATAAGGCCCATGTCACTGAGGATGAGCAACTAACTGATGAGATCTCAGAGATGAAGCTCTCAGCATTTGTAAAAGAAGCCAACTCGGTTAGAAATCCAAGAGAATGGTGGGTAAACACTGGGGCTACTCGCCATATCTGCTCTGATAGCAAGATATTTTCCTCGTATCAGAAGGTCGATGGTGGCGATCATCTGGCAATGGGAAACTCATTTACCTCTAGAGTAGTTTGACAAGGCAAAGTGGTTCTGAAGATGACATTTGGGAAAAAGCTTACATTTAAGAATATTTTGCATGTTCCTGATGTTAGTCTCCAAGACATGTCCCAAGATCACTAAGCATGATTAAAGTGCGAATAATCAAAGAGAGTTGCGGAAAAACTTACTTTAATCGGATGTGTTTCAAGACTTTTTATGCATTTCCATGGAAGCTCCAAGCTTGGAATGAAGTTCTAAACCCTTGGGTGAGTTTCCCTATCACATTGATTCACTCCTTTAAGTGCTAGCTTGGAACAAAATGAAAGAAAAAATTTCCTCCAAGGAAGCAAGAAGTTTCGGCCATGAGAGGGTTGGGAGAGAGAGAAGAAGTTTTTTTGTGTTTTTGTATTTGTTTTCTAAAAACAATTAACAAAAGTCAAAAAACAAAAGGTGTATATACTTTTTCCAAAAAAGAAAATACAAAGTGTGTTGGACAAGTTTCCATAAAAGCTCCCAACAACTTCCATCACAAATAGTGACAAATTGATGTAAGTTGGTGGGACCCACTTTAAATTCAAAAAACAAGTGGTTCGCTCAATATACTTCGGGCTTGGTTTCGTTTATTCAGAATAAACGAATTTTCCGTCGCTACGTAATTAAATCCAATTTAATTAAATAATAATGCCTAGCAAAATTATTACGGAAGTCGCTCGCGAATTAATTCTAAATTAGTTCGTTCGCTTGAATTAAAATCCAATTTTAATTCCGCATTGAAATCTAATTTCAATTAACATATCTAATATATTTTTTTAGCCCAATTAAATAAATTAAATAGTAAAATCTAATTTAACTATTAAATTTACTTTACCGATTCATTCCAAATTAATCCAGTTCTCTCTTCTCGACGAATTTAATCCCAGATAAATTCTCGACGTAATTATCCCAGATTAATTCTCTCTTTTGATAATTAATTCCCAGATTAATTATTGCCGTAATTAATCCCAAATTAATTTTCTCTTTCATAATTAATCCCAGATTAATTTTCTGTTCGAGTCAAATCTCAACGGTGAATCTTCGGGAAGCGACCCAAGAGATTCCTGGATATGTTGGCAGTAAATACGGTTATCGGACTATCCAAATATGTGCGTACCTAGTACCACGTCCTTACCGATTTACAAGACATGGTTGGCTTCTAGAAAAGCACTGTGCCTACCCAATTCTCCAGAAATATTCTATAAACGAATATGTAATCTTTGTCAGGCGTAGTATACGTAGTATTGCGTATTACGATCCAGTATCGGAAGTCACATGCTAGACCTGGGGCTGGAAACATGACCTAGTCATATTATCCCAATAGCTGCAGCATACAAGAGTACCAGTTCCTTATCATACGTGATCATCATCTCCATATGACTGAAGTGATACTTCCATCTTGACATCACACCCAATACACTACGATTCTCAATATACCCAGAAGAGGAGTACACGGAACCTGTTAAAGCCCCGGACGACCAAAACCAAAGTATATTGATTGTCCCAAGTATTAGCGATGCAAGTCTCAGGTTAAGACCAAATACATCTACCCTGATACGGACTTCCATAGACACATAGTCATACTGCCAATGGAATTCCGAGTGGTCTATCCAGAGCGAACATGTTTCCGTACCATCGGTAAACACAACCTCCTATTACACTTGCATGAGTATCCAATACCCAAATATATGAGAACTATGTCGTTATGCTCCCATAACACGCACAAGTGCAATACTAGTCTATTCCGCATTATCGATGTCCAATATCAATAATACTACGACTAGGGATATTTAATGATTAAACCTTAATGGATTTTGCCACAAAACCCACTCTAGCTTCCCTTCACTGCTCGGTTTTTGACAGAACCAGTGAACCATTTTTGCCCTAAGGGCTTGTGAGAGAGAGATGAGAGGAAGAGAGAATTGGTTGGTTTGATTCCAAATTTGTGTATCTATACACACATTTGAATTTCAAATTCATTTCATGTGCATTTGCCTTTCAAAAAGTCAAATAATAATGGCACCAACCACTTCCATCACTCAATCCATCAAGTTGTCAAGTCACATCACTCAAAGTGACTAATGATTCGACGCTTGATGCGACTAGCGATTTGATGCTTGATTTGACTTGCGTGCCACACTCGAATTCAAAATGCGAATGCGCTCGCAAATAATCCCGGGCTCGGGTTCGCTAATTCCAAATTAATGAATTTTCTGTTGCGTCGTAATTAAATGATTACGCCTAGCGAAATCACTATTCACGTCGCTAACGAATTAATTCTAAATTAATTCGTTTAATTCGTTCGCCCGAATTAAAATCTAATTTTAATTCCGCGTCGAAATCTAATTTCGTTTAATATATCGAATATATTAATTAATCGATTAATTCCAAATTAATCGTTAACTCTCTTTTAATGATATTTTATCCCAGATAAAATATCTCCGCAATTAATCCCAGATTAATTTTCTCTCTCTTCTAATTAATCCCAGATTAATTTAGAGTGTGAGTCATACGTCATCGGTGAATCTTTGGAAAGCGACCCATGAGATCCCCGGATATGTTCTCAGCAAATTCGGTCGTCAGACTATCCGAACACGTAAGTACCTCGTACTATGTTTATACCGATTTACAAGACAAGGTTGGCCTCTAGCAAAGCGCCATGTAGGGGTGAGCAAAATCGGTTTCGGTTCCGGTTCCGCATGGAATCGGAACCTACCCGGAAAAATTCGGTTCCGCACTAAGTGGAACCAGAACCTACCCAATTAAACAGGGTACCCTATTATTCGGTTCCAATCTGGTTCCGGTCCGGTTCCGAATTACCCTATTTTAAAATTTTTAATGAAAACTGCTTATAGGTTCATATTTAGTAAGTCTTTTTTCTTAAAAAAAAATTAAAACTTTATAATTAATTGATTGTATTCTGTTGTGCAGTTTATATTGTATCTGTTGCTGTTGTACAACTGTTAGCCTGGGGATGTATTCTGTTGCTGTATTCTGTTGCTGATTATGCAACCACAGCTTGTTGTTGCTTCTGTTATGCAGCTTATAGGTTCCAATATGTTGTGCAGTTTATATTGTATTATGTTGCTGTTGTGCAGTTTATATTTATTTATTCTTTTATTTCCCAAAAAATGCATAATTTTAGCAGGAATTTACCTATAAAAAAAAAGGTTCCGGTTCCATGGTCCGGTTCCGGTTCCGATCATTTTGGAACCGGAACCTACCCGGATAAAATTGGTTACTTCATTTTTGGAACCGGAACCTACCCGATTACAACCGGTTCCGATTCCAAACTCGAAAAACCGGTTCGGTTTCTAACCTATTCCGAGTAGACCCGGAACCGTTGCTAATCCCTAGCGCCATGCCTACCCAATTATCCGGAAATATCCTTACAGGAATAAAGGATCTATATCAGGCGTAGTATACGTAGTATTGCGTATTTATGTCCAGTATCAGATGATCACGTGCTAGGCCTGAGGCTGGAATTGTGTCTGCCCCGTACGAAGCACATGTCGGATGTCTGGTAACTAGTCTCTATAATCGGATAAACATGACCTTGTCATTTTATCCCGATAGCTGCAGCATTTAAGAGAACCAGTCCTGTATCCTATATGACCATCATCTCCATATGACTGGAGTGACACTTCCATCTTGACATCACACCAAACACACTACGATTCTCAATATACCCAGTATTGGCGTACACATAACCTGTTAAAGCCCTGGACGACCGCAACCAAAGTATATTGATTGTCGCAAGTATTAGCGGTGCAAGTCTCAGGTTAAGACCAAATACACCTACCCTGATTTCGGACTTCCATAGACACATAGTCATACTACCAATGGAATTTTGAGGGGGTTTATCCAGAGCGAAGCTGTTTCCCGTACCATCGGTAAAACACAACCTCCTATTACACTTGCATGAGTATCCTATACCCAAATATATAAGAACTATGCCGTTGTGCCCTCACAACGCGCACAAGTGTAATACTAGTCTTTTACGTATTTATCGATGTCCAATCTCGATAATACTCTGACTAGGGATATTTAATGATTTATCCTTCGTGGACTGATATTGTCTCATATCATTCTCCGTCCAGGAACAAATCATAGAGACCTCTCATCATTTATACATCTAAGTGATCTAATCACAAATCATAAGAGTGCAATCTCCTTTGTCACATAGTTAATTTGTACAACAACACAATAATCTGTACAAATAGTGACGCTATGGGTCATAATTGTCCAACAATCTCCCACTTGGCCTATAGCCAGTCACTCGAGTGTCTTACACCGAACTATGTACGGTTGGCTCAAACTGCTGAGAAAAGGCTTTCGTCAGCGGATTTGCATGATTATCATCTGATGCGATTTATTCGATCATCACATCGACATGATGTATGATCCGAACGAATCAGATGAATATCGAAGTATGTATTTGGATCGTTGATGAGACCATTAATTCTTTAGCATGTGCTGACGCCTAGCTCAGTTGCTAACAGAACTATATCTAATCTAATTAGATTTATATATATCGACCCAGAAGGCTTCTATTGCCGCCTCAACTGCATCAATAACCCGTATTTGTTGTTTATTCGGTAACATTATCTTGCTTGGAAGATTTCCAGCTAACTGTTTCGTTATTCAATCTGTATAGTACCGTTTGTGACTTTTAGTCGTCTTTATCGGTTAGGAAACTTGCTACAGTGATCCCAGTCACTTCAAGTTCTCCTTCTCCATAGATTAAGACAACATCTTTAGATCTCTAAGATACTAACAGATGTTCTTAACATCAATCTAGTGACTATCACTTGGATTGGCCTGTTTGTGACTCCATATGCTCAAAGCGTATGAGACACCAGGTTACGTACATTTTTCAATGTACGATTTCCGGAGAGTCTTCTTGAAAGCCAAGCTTTCACCGATAGTTATTATGGGAATATCATTTCCAAGAAATGACATATTATCATTATTTATATATGACAACCACTGTTAGTGCGCTCCCACTAACCTCCTTATATACACAAGAATCATTTCATTTTGAATTAAATCATAAACCATTATGATCACATCATCAAACGACAATTCCAAGAACTTATGCTTGCTTCAATCAAACATGGATCGAATAACCCGCAAACCTCGTTTGCTAGTTTTGGTACGATAAAATCGACAGGATGTTATAAACATCCTCCGAAAGGTTTCCTTTTCAGGAAAGCGATTTTCCCGTTCCAGCTGCCATATTTCACAAATGAAACATGCAGCTATAGCAAGCATTATCCAAATCGATTTACAGTGGCAACAGGTAAAATGTTGAATCGTAATCAACACAATATTGATAACGATACCTTTCCGCTAAAAGCCTAGCTTAGTACGTTGGTATGTTGCCATCCATGTATGTCTTCCCTGAAGACTTATAGTACCAATAGGCACAATTCCTTGCGGTACATCAACTAGTATCAAAACATAGTTGATTTACATGGAATCCAATTCGGATTCATGACACTTTGTCATAATAGGGAGTCGATACCTTGTATCACTTCCTCATACGTAGTCAGTTGGTATACCTCAAATGATTGACATCTTTATGAGGTGAGATCAGAAACCCATACCCCAGGTTGTTTTCTGACTCTCTCCGACATACGCGGTTCTTGTGTATACGAAGATTAATGGTATAGTTGTTAGACATTGTGTCCCATAGCGTCACTGTTTGTAAATGATATTGTATTATTGTACAAAATAACTATGTAATAATGAAATTGCCTTTTCCCATTTTGTAAATATTATTTACTTTGATATATAAATGGCGAAAGTCCATATGATTAGTACTGGATTGAGATGATATGAGACAGTATCAATCCATAAAGGTTTAATCATTAAATATCCCTAGCCGTAGTATTATCGAGACTGGACATCGATAATGCGGAATAGGCTAGTATTGCGCTTGTGCACGTTGTGAGGGCACAACGGCATAGTTCTCATATATTTAAGTATTGGATACTTATGCAAGTGCGATAGGAGGTTGTGTTTTACCGATGGTACGGAAAACAGCTTCGCTCTGGATAGACCCCGCGGAATCCCATTGGTAGTATGTCTAGGTGTCTATGGGAGGCCGCATCAGGGTAGGTGTATATGGTCTTAACCTGAGACTTACATCGCTAGTACTTGCGACAATCGGTAAACTTTGGTTTTGGTGGTTGGGGACCTTAACCGGTTCTGTGTACACCTCTTCTGGGTTTATCGAGAATCGTAGTGTACTGGATGTGATGTCAAGATGGAAGTATCGCTTCAGACATATGGAGGTGATGATCACGCAGGACACAGAACTAGTACTCTATAAAAGGTTGCAACCGTCGGGACAATATGACTAGGTCAGGATTGTCCGATTTAAAGAGACTAGTTGCTTGATGTCCGATATATGTTTCGTACGGGGCAGACACATCTCCAGCCCTAGGCCTAGCATGTGATCATCCGATACTGGATCGATGTACGCAATACTACGGTATACTACGCTTGATATAGATCTTATATTCCTATAAGAATATTTCTGGAGAATTGGGTAGGCATGGCGCTTTGCTAGAAGCCAACCTTGTCTTGTGAATCGGTAAGAACGTAGTACAAGGTACGTGCGTGTTCGGATTATCCGACGACCGTTTTACTGCCACATATCCGAGATCTCTTGGGTCGCTTCCTGAAGATTCACCTATGATATTTGATTCGAACTTAATTAATCTTGGATTAATTGCGGAGAAACTTTATCTCGGATAAAGTGCCTTATTTAGAGAGAGAGAACGATTAATTGGAATTAATCAGTAAAATTATTATATTCGATATAATATTGAAATTCGATTTCGACGCGAAATTAAAATTAGATTTTAATTCGGGCATACGAGTTAATTTAGAATTAATTCGTTAGCGACGTAAATAATAATTTCGCTAGGTGCGATTATTTATTTAAATTCGATTTAATTAACGTCGCGACGCAAGTTCGGAATTTCGGAAATATCGAACCCGAACGCGTGAGTGGACGTGGGCCCACTTTCATTTGGAAACGTGTGGGGCCCACTTTCATTTGGAAACGTGTGGGGCCCACTTGACACATGTCATTATATGTATTATTTTATTGATAATGCATTGCATGGTGATAGTGTATAATACACTCTAATGTTATGCATGGAATTTGAGTGTTTGACACTCTAAGCCTTTGCATGGCTTGTGTCATAGATTTATTATTATTTAATAAATATTATGGCATAAATATAAATTGATTTTTGGTATCAAAAATCAATTAGAACAAAAGAAAAATCTCTCTTCTCTCTCTCACTTGGCCGAAAACTGCATGCAGTTTTTTGGTCTTCATCTTCTTCATTTTGGTTGCCAAAAGCTTGAAGAAAGTGTGATTGTTTGGAACATCTCCTCACATGCAAGGCTAGCACCTTTCAAGGGATCAAAAGAGGTGATAGGGAAACCATCATAGAGCTTGGAATACTCAAAGCTTGGAGCTTTCCACATCTTCTCACCTTGGCCGAAAATCATCCACCTTGGAGCTTCCATCTTGGTTTGATTTTCTTCATCACAAGATATTGTAAGTATGATTCCGCCATACTTCATGTTTATATATATTCTTTGTTGTATTTCATATATATGCTTAATCTTTCCTTGGGACATATTATAGAAACCAACAATAGTTTCATCATTGATGAACTATTTGTGTTCCATTAGGAATCGGTGCCTTGGACAGTATTACTCTGATTTTCATCGAGTTTTACTATCCTCACACTTACCACTGCATATCGGTATTCCTATTAGGAAAGCCGCATGGTGAGCAACATCTAATTGTTCTCTAGTGAGTTGTATAAGTACTATACTTCGGTATCCCTGGGATAACCTACAACTGGCACTTATCCAATTTGGGTTTTAGTTTGGTATCATCCAAACATATGCCTAGCATCCCAAATTTACAGGAATGAGAAACCCGGTTTCTTTCCCGTTTATATCTAATATGATATATGTCAAACAGATTTTTATGGAACCTTATTCTAAATAAGTTTCGCACTGCTTATGCTTATCCGTTGAAGGAAATGGTAGCTCAGAGCGACTCATGATTAACCTTATCATGTCCAACAAAATTTGGTTTATCTGTTCGGACACACCGTCAAACTGATGTGTTCCGGGAGGAGTCCTCATTGAAAGAATACTATACTCTTTCAAGTATGTAAGAAACATATTGCTTAAGTATTTTCTATTACGGTCTTACCGTGATGGTATAATACTATAGCCGATCTATTTGTCTATTTCGTGTCGAAAACTCTAAAAGTTTCCGATTTGTGTTCTTCAAAAGAAACACATAACCATAACGCGATGCCACATCCGTTAAGGTCACGAAATATTCATATCCACATCTAGCCTAGCTAGACATGGGTCCACTGCTTCACTATGAACTAGGGCTAACAGATCAGTGGCATTTACACTTTTACCAAGTAAATGTGTTATAGGCACATTGCCCAATAAACTAGATTCGTAGACTTTATTTGATTGGAATCAAATTGGTCCGAGTACCCACTCTTCAAAAGTGTGGATATACGAGTCTTGTTTAATTGTGTCACAGACAATAATGCCACAATTAGTTTATTCTGATCAAATCAGTTTGAGCTATTTGTTTGTCATGGTATATGTTTGAGATTTATTTATATTCAAAATATAAATGCTGTTATTCACATTTAATGCGTTTATCTTAATATCATCTTTATATAATAAAACACTTTAGTGTTCTAGAATATAAAGGTTTACCCGCAGCAGGTTAAACACTGATATAAAGATAATGTATCTAGTCAAACCAGTTACATTATAACAGTTACCCAATTTAGGTACACACCCGAGGGTAGTTCCTAAATTTAGGTATCTACAGTTAAAACAGCGACTTTCGTCCCATTTCCAAATCGCAGATTAATCTCTATTGAAGTCAGTATCCTGTTCAAAACAGATTCTGAACATCAATCATATATTTTATGTACCACACTAAGTATTTATAATCTAATTTTAATACTAGTAGTGAACATAATCTTGACAAACATATTTGAAGTCAGAGCCTTGCTCGTTCTTCAATTCCTTCTTGTCTGCTTTTTCCAAACGGCAGTCACGCTTCCGCGACCCCGTTTGCCACAATTAAGCAGCCATTTTGGGATATGTCCTTTATCTTCCCAGAAGATTATAATGATTTTACCTTTTGCCCTTTTCATATTCCAGAAGCCTTTGGCCAAGCCTTGGCCTTCTAGAATATCGAAGTAAGGTGAGCCTTGCGATACTTGCCTAATTGCAAATTTTGACTTTATCTATTTGAGAATAGTCATTAACTCTCCAAGAGTTATTATTGCAATATTAGTACTTCCAAAATCTAAGGATAGATTCTTTGAACATCCTTCAATTTCAGTATCATACTTTAAGGATCTAATCCTTAGTTCTGATTCAGAAATTAAGGAGTCTACTGCGGTAAGTATAATAGATTAAGCACTAAAGTCATCATCACATAAATCTTCCAAAGATTATGCTATACTATTTACTTAACTCCTAGCTTAGGCATAATACGTTATTTTATCAAATAAATTAACTTATTATTCCAAGACCATCCTGAAATTTATTACCAATTTGAAAATTAAACCATTTAAATATATTTTCCCTAGGATTATGTATTAAACGTCAATCTTTCAATTTATCTTGATTTTAATAGTCCAACTATTTAATCAACGATTAAGGTACTATTTATTATAATGATTACAATAGACCAACAATTTAATCAACTATAATTTAATAGATTAAAATCAATTATATTGATTACTATAATCCAATTATAAAATCAACTATAAATGAATAGTTTGATTATAGTCCAACTATATTTAAAAACAACATTTTAAATATTAGTCCAACTAACATTTAATTTATTTGACGAATGATATTTGAATGAGCGCGTATGGCAAGTAATTAAACGAATATTGCAAATTCAATTCCTGCCTCCCACTATTTTTCGGCGAGCCTCTAACCCTCTGTCGAGTACTCGGGAAATCGTGTTTCGTAGTGGGCTAGGATCCCGTTAAATATCACACAATCTTGACTTTGGCCAACAAATTGTATGATAATTAACTAGGTAGATCTCTAAGATCGATTGGATCCAATCCAATTCCTAGATCCGGTATGGGGACTCCAAGTCCGAAACATATATCTTATATATGCCAATACATCCAATGTATTACCTAACCTTTTTCCTCTGAATCAACTAAGCCTTGGCTTTGGCACAACAAACTTAGTGATCCCAGTTAAGCGCGAGCCATTGACCATGGAAAGCTTCGTAATCAATGTCGATGGACAAGAAGTGGTCTTGACTTTGGCCAACAAACCACAACTTGGACAAGACACTGATATGGAACAAAGCCTTCGTGATTCAAACACATCCTCGACAGACAAAGGCCTTGACTTTGGCCAACAAACCAATGCCGTCTTATATCTTGAGTAAGAATCACTCAATGGAAGGAAAAACGCTTAATATTATTTGAGGGTTTTTCGCGTGCAAATTGGCAACCAATTATTATATTTGTTAAGGTCTCATCATCATACACCCTTAAACATGCATTCTAAACACATAATAAAGCGCGTATGAAAAAAAAATAATGATATGAGGATGGATACTTTACACATTGATCCTAGATCAAATCTCTCCCTTTCTCTCTCCCGCTAGCACATGTATTACTTCTACCTGTTACACTACACTTCTAAAGAAACCTCATTTACATTGAGGGGAATAGGTGAGAAGAGAATACAAAGAATAAGGAGGTAATAAGGCTGGACTCGCAGGTCCAATTAATAAATCAAATTTATTACAATTTCCAAAATTGCCCCACCCATCTAATATCCATCCGATATACATTATTCATGCATCACAACCATGTATTCACACAAGCATGTTATCAATCAATCTAATCAAATTAATTAATCTGATAATTAGTGATCATCCAATGTTCAAACAACGATTTGATTTTGCTCGAGTTAAACTCATTTTTGCGAATAATTACTCAAAGTACGAATTCTCGAATTAAATTAAACTACATAATTAAATCCAATTCAATATGCATTTAATTCTAATTCGCTATTTAATTCCAAATTAATATTCACACTATATTAATGAACTTTTACGACTTAAATTCCAAATTTAATCGCAACGGGTCTCAAAGCCCGATTAACGTCCAACGTCAATTTAATTAAAGTCCAATGGGCTTTTAATTAATTTCTTAAGGCATGGACTTTTGGTCAACTCAGGTCAAACCGATAACCAAAGTCCAATCCGGGAGTTACCCCATAAGCCCATAAATCAATTTTGGCCCATTAGGCCCAATTAAACTTTAAAGGTCAATTAAGTCGCATTTGGGCTTTATGGATGCAGTTTTGGGCCCAATTGGATCCAATCCAATTTGCCTAAACCTAACTTAGTATTACCAAGCCCATTTAGCCCAATTACAACATTTAAAGCCCAAATCCAATTTTAAGGCCCAAATAATTAAATTCAAAAAATCCAATTTTCCAATTTAATTACATAAAGTGTATTACATAATTAATTACCCAATTAACATTTCCAAAACACCAATTAGCCTAATTAATCATGCTCTTTAATATTAATCATGTCCAACATAATTTAATTAAAATCAAACCCAAACATGCTTTATCATTCTCGGCAATAGAGGGGATTTGTGTGTCCGATTCGAATTCAATCCAATTGATTCCACAATCGACATTAAATCACATTCCTCAATCGTTTCAAGTCATCCAATGATCAACGAAACAAAAATCACCAAGATAATAAGGGCTTCATACTCTCGGCTTTTAGGGTTATTATGCCAAATTACAAATCCAATCCAATTGAATCAAATTCAACATTAAATAAACATTCCCTAATGATTTCCAACACATCTAATGAATCAAAAATCAAAATCACCAAGACATATAGGATCACCAACCATTCGGCCAACATCCTATTTTGGGGAAAATGTTTCTTGAAATTGATCAAATCAAACTTCAATTAAACATGTTTTAAGCATACTCATCATCCAATTCAACCAAATCATGCTTGAAAACATTTTACCCAAATTTTAAGCCCTAATTTTTTCATGCTCAAACCTTGCTCTAGATGCCATTGTTGGTTTATATTAAGGTCCCAAGATCAATAATAAGCATGAAAACATGTGTGATTAACAATTGAAGAAGTTGCGGAATACTCACATCGATCGGTTGAGCGACGCGGAGGCGAACAAAATCTGATTTTCTTCTCTTGGACTACTCACGGCAGTGGCAGTGAAGTCTTCACTGGTTTGGCTCGGTTTGGGTCTTTCGTCAAGCTCCGAGCTTCGTCGATCGGTTCCCGGCTCATTGGTGGACTTCCCTATCACCTTCGCAAGTCTCGTAAGTGTGCTAACACTTGTGATTTTGCCACAAAACCCACTATAGCTTCCCTTCACTGCTCGATTTTTGACAGAACCAGTGAACCATTTTTGCCCCAAGGGCGTGTGAGAGAGAGATGAGAGGAAGAGAGAATTGGTTGGTTTGATTCCAAATTTGTGTATCTTATACACACATTTGAATTTAAAATTCATTTCATGTGCATTTGCCTTTCAAAAAGTCAAATAATAATGGCACCAACCACTTCCATCACTCAATCCATCAAGTTGTCAAGTCACATCAGTCAAAGTGACAAATGATTTGACGCTTGATGCGACTAGCGATTTGACGCTTGATTTGACTTGCGTGCGCACTAGAATCGAAATGCGAATGCGCTCGCAAATAATCCCGGGCTCGGGTTCGCTAATTCCAAATGAATTTTCCGTTGCGTCGTAATTAAATGATTACGCCTAACGAAATCACTATTCACATCGCTAACCAATTAATTCTAAATTAATTCGTTCGCCCGAATTAAAATCTAATTTTAATTCCGCGTCAAAATCTAATTTCGTTTAATATATCGAATATATTAATTAATCAATTAATTCCAAATTAATCGTTATCTCTCTTTTAATGATATTTTATCCCAATAAAATATCTCCGCAATTAATCCCAGATTAATTTTCTCTCTCTTCTAATTAATCCCAGATTAATTTAGAGTGCGAGTCATACGTCATCGGTGAATCTTTGGGAAGCGACCCATGAGATCCCCGGATATGTTGGCAGTAAATTCGGTCGTCGGACTATCCGAACACGTAAGTACCTCGGTACTACGTTTATACCAATTTACAAGACAAGGTTGGCCTCTAGCAAACGCCATGCCTACCCAATTCTCTGGAAATATCCTTACAGGAATAAAGGATCTATATCAGGCGTAGTATACGTAGTATTGCGTATTTCTGTCCAGTATCGGATGATCACGTGCTAGGTCCTGGGCCTGGAATTGTGTCTGCCCCGTACGAAGCACATGTCGGATGTCTGGTAAAGTCTCTATAATCGGATAAACATGACCTTGTCATTTAATCTCGATAGCTGCAGCATTTAAGATAACCAGTCCCGTATCCTACGTGACCATCATCTCCATATGACTTGAGTGACACTTCCATCTTGACATCACACCCAAACACTACGATTCTCAATATACCCAGTATTGGCGTACACAGAACCTGTTAAAGCCCTGGACGACCGCAACCAAGTATATTGATTGTCGCAAGTATTAGCGGTGCAAGTCTCAGGTTAAGACCAAATACACCTACCCTGATTTCGAACTTCCATAGACACATAGTCATACTACCAATGGAATTCCGAGGGGGTCTATCCAGAGCGAAGCTGTTTCCCGTACCATCGGTAAAACACAACCTCCTATTACACTTGCATGAGTATCCTATACCCAAATATATGAGAACTATGTCGTTGTGCCCTCACAACGCGCACAAGTGTAATACTAGTCTTTTACGTATTTATCGATGTCCAATCTCGACAATACTCTGACTAGGGATATTTAATGAATTATCCTTCGTGGACTGATACTGTCTCATATCATTCTCCGTCCAGGAACAAATCATAGGGACCTCTCATCATTTATACATCTAGGTGATCTAATCACAAATGATAAGAGTGCAATCTCCTTTGTCACATAGTTAATTTGTACAACAACATAATGATCTGTAAAATAGTGACGTTATGGGTCATAATTGTCCAACAAAGCTGTTCCGTACCATCGTAACACAACCTTATTACACTTGCATGAGTATCCAATACCCAATATATGGAACTATGTTGTTATTCTCCATAACACGCACAGTGCAATACTAGTCTATTCGCATTATTGATGTCCATCTTGATAATACTACGACTAGGGATATTTAATGATTAAACCTTATGGATTAACTGTGTCATATCTTATTAATCCGGAACTAATCATATGGACTTTTATCATTTATATATCCCGGTAATCCAATTACAAATGATAAAAGATCAATTTCCTTTGTCACATAGTTAATTTGTACAACAACACCATGTTCTGTACAATAGTGATGCTATGGGTCATAATTGTCCAACACCTAATATTCGGAAAGAACTTATTTTCGGGTTCACTCCTTAGGAAGAATGGTTTCAAGCTGTATTTGTTTTTTAATAAGTTTGTACTAACCAGGAATGATGTCTATTTAGGAAAATGATATCTCACTGAGGGCCTTCTCAAGTTCATTGTAATGACTGTCAATCGACACAGTCCTAATAATAAAGTTACATCTTCCGCTTATATTATTGAGTCACAAAATATATGGCATGAGAGGTTAGGACATGTTAATTATGATACAATGCGTAGATTAATTAACATGGACCTTATACCTTAATTTACACTTGATAACCAACATAAATGTGAGGCATGTGTTGAAGTAAAAATGAACAGAGCATCATTTCATTCCATAGAACGAAGTTCTGCACCCTTGGAACTTGTACACACCGATGTGTATGATATGAATGTTGTGCAAACAAGATACAGTAAAAAGTACTTTGTCACTTTTATCGATGATAGCACTAGATTCTGTTATGTGTATTTTTGAGGAGAAAAGATGAAGTTATTGAGTGCTTTATACACTATAAGAACGATGTTGAAAATCAACTTGGCAATAAAATCAAAAGAATCAGGAAAGATAGAGGAGGTGAAATGTGTCACCATTTGGTGAATATTTTTCCAATCATCGAATTAGTCACGAAACTAGTGCCTCTTGTTTGCTTCAACAAAACGGGATTACGGAAAGAAAAAATCAAACGTTGAAGGAAATGATAAATGCCATGTTGACAAGCTCCGGTTTACCCTAGAACTTGTGGGGGGAAAGCTTTGCTTTCTGCTAACTACGTTCTGAACAAGCTACCTCACAGAAGATTTGACAATATACTATATGAAATATGGAAAGGTCACGTACCTTCCTACAAATATATGAAAGTGTGGGGGTGTCTCACCAAAGTGATGGTTCCTAAACCTAAGAAAGTTAGATTAGGACCCCAAGAGTATTGATTGTACATTCATTGGATATGCTCACAATAATAGTGCGTATTTATTCCTGGTATATAAGTCTAAAATTATTGACGTCAATCCAAATATGATAATTGAGTTAAGGAATGCGACATTCTTTGAAGAGATATTTCTTGTAAGGAAAGGTCAAACAACTGAGTCTCTCAAAAGAACTATTGATACTGTTAAAGGTAGTAATCAAGTGGACCAAGAATTAGATCAACATGAAAATATGAGGAAAATGAACCTAAACGTAGCAAAATAACTAGAAAATCTAAGTCATTTGGACCTGATTTTCTAAATTACTTATTAGAAAATGAGCCTTAAAGCTATAAAAAAATCAATGTCTTCTTCAGAGGCACCTTTGTGGAAATAGGCTATCAATAGCGAGATTTATTCTATCTTTCAAAACCATACTTTGGAGTTGGTTGATCTTCCTCTAGGTTGTCAACCGTTGGGCTACAAATTGATTTTCTAACGGAATATGAAGCCGGATGGATCAATAGATAAGTACAAGACAAGACTTGTCATAAAAGGTTATAGACAAAAAGAAGGCCTTGATTACTTTGATACTATTTACCAGTGTATCGTATCACGTCAATAAGAATGCTTATAGCCATAGCAGCTATATTTCGTCTTAAAATACATTAAATAGATGTCAAGATGAAATTCTTAAATGGTGAACTAGATGAAGAGATTTACATGGAACAACCAGAATATTTCATTATTCCAGGACAAGAATAGAAGGTGTGTAAAACTTTTAAGATCCTTATATAGATTAAAACAAGCACCTAAACAATGACATGAAAAATTTGACAAAGAGATGTTGTCAAATCGGTTCAAAATCAATGAGTGTGATAAGTTTGTATACACCAAATCAGCTCAAAATTATATGACATTGTGTGTCTTTACGTAGACAATATGATGATAATTGGTAGTAATCATGAGATGATTCAGTATACCAAGAAAGTATTGACCAACAAATTTGATAAGAAATATTTAGGAGTAGCTGATGTGATCTTAGGAATTAAGATTTGCAAAACATCATAGGGGTATATATTATCTTAGACTCATTATGTTGAGAAGATACTTGAGAAATATAATAAATGAGATCTAAATGTGGGTATATCATGTGGACCTAACAATTCTTTTATCAAAGAATGTTGGCTCAAACATATTGCAATCAGAGTATTCGAGAATCATCGGAAGTCTGATGTATTTCATAAATTTCACACGACCTCGTATCGCTCAAGTTGTAAATAGGCTTAACAGATATACGAGTAATCCAGGATAAAACCACTAGAAAGCCATAGTAAGAGTTTTGAGGTATCCAAGAGAAACTTCAAAATATGATATGTATTATACGAGATATCTTATTGTTCTAGAGGGATACAAAGATGCTAATTGGATATCCGATATAGTGAATTCTAAATCTACGAGTGGAATTGTATTCACACTTGTTGATGCATCCGTGTCATGGAAATCCTAAAGGCAAACGCGTATTGCCCAGTCTACTATGAAATCAGAGTTCATAGCATCAGACAAAATAACGGAAGAAGTAGAATGACTTCGAAATTTCCGAGAGGATATTCCAAATTGGCCAAAACTAGTGTCAGTGATAAGCATACATTGTGATAGTCAATCGGCTATTGGGGGAGTCCAAAATACAATGTATAATGGTAAGTCTCGTCACATACGTCGCATACATAGTATCATACGAACAAACTGCTCTCAAATGGTATAATTTTGATAGAATATGTTAAATCAAAGGAAAACCTTGCGGATCCACTTACTAAAGGTTTACCTAGTGAGCAAGTCGAGAAATCATCGATGGGAAAGGACTTAAAGCCTATAAATTAAGAATTGTCACTGTGGAAACCCAACCTAGCTGACTGGAGATCCAAAGATCTTGGTTCAAATTGGATAACTGAAATTTTATGAAATTCAAAACAAGAACAGTGAAGTTTTATACTTTTTCCTATTCCTGTAATGACGCAGGATGCTATCTGTCAAGGTTAGGATAAGTTTATGCTTTTAAAGATCACTTTATTATGAAAAGAGTCCTAATAGGGGTTAAGAAATATTACCTCTTTATAGTAAATCACCTATTTCAAGTAAAAAGTGAGGCTGCTTCCATCGGAGTTTTAGAGGTTGAATTCCCTAAAGTATTTGATGAATCCATGGCCAGTATTTATGGACGAAATGAACATAACCGTAGAATAGGAAATGGTCGAAGTAAAGCTGTGTTTGGAAATTATCTTGGTTTACACCAACGGGGGAACAGTTCAAAACTATGGGTCACTAATTTACCAAGTAAATCAGATTATCATTCACTAGGAAAGGTTCAAGGTGAAAGCTACCTATTTCGATGCATTTTTATTTCACGGAAACCTCTTAAGTGTCTACATTAATATTTAGAGATTTGTGGGGGGATTGTTGTAAATTCTCTAAATATATATAGTTTAAGTGTCGGAGAGACATATCCATTAAAAAATGCCTTATGGGAAAAGTACAAGTTGAAGGGACATATCCTCTATATTGGAAGAACTCACCTCTACGCTCCAAAAGGTCTAAGGCTGGGGTATAACCCTTAGGAGGGTTACACCCTAAGCCAAAGGGTTCCCACAAAGACACCCTTCCATGCCTATAAATGGGGGGGGGGGGATGGGGCTTAGATTATTCTCTCAAATCTAGAAATTTCAACATTCTATCATAATTAGAGAGTCTAGTTTAAATGAGAGTTTCCTTCATTTTCCTTGTTCAGTTCTTGTGAAAGGAGTGCCCATCTACAAGAAACAATCTTAAGAATTTTTATTTTAAAAGTGTTGTTAAATCAAATTTTACATGTTTTAAATAGTCTTATGTCTGGACAATGTGCTTTGTGCATGAAAAATACGTATGGACGTTCGAACGCCCGACGGACGCATAGCAAAAAATTCTATTTTACGCAGTTTTATTAGAACACATCTTCAAACACAACTCGAACGCCAATCATCTGCTAAGAATGTTCGAATGCGTTTACAATCGCAACACGAAAGTGAACTCTCTGGAACTTTGTTCGAACGCGTTTACGAATGCTACACGAACGT
>SKCR01029767.1:0-224752 GCA_019454045.1 Zanthoxylum bungeanum
AGAGTTCATGTGGGAGTATTAAAATAGTGCCATGTTGGTCTACCTCAAATGACCATTCTACCCTCTTCTTTGAATCAACCTTAATTGTAATTTATCCTTGATTTAAATTATAACCTACTAATCTAATATTACAATCACGAGTAATTCTTTGATACCATCCTGATACCCCAACCAATCATGCGAAATTATATTAAATATAATGATCATTTATTTAATTATTTATTATTATTTTAACACACATGACAATATATTATTAAGTTATTATATGGGTGATTTAGTACCGCCTTTCTATAGTAGAATTTTTATACCATCACAAAACTATATTCACTCTATTTTGATAATATATATATATATATATATATATATATATATATATATATATATATAATATATATATATATATATATATATATATATATATATATATATATATATATAATTTAAATATTTTTAAATCTTCTCATCACACCACGTGCGACTTCATATTAAAATTATAAAATTAAATTAATGAATCTATTAAATAAATATCATAACTGTAGACGCTGGTTTTCGCCCGAGGTCCACAATCGAGAATTTATAGTTGGGGCCGCTAGCTATCCTGCAAACAAAGGTAGAATGAACGGGAGTACTTGAGCCTCGTTAGGTGCCGTGAGGGCGATTAATCAACGGTATGGTGAGCTTGAAGATGTCTCAAGGTTGTGAGTAGGAGTGCTCGAAGTTGAGTGCCCTTCTCTTCTGAACTTTGGTTCTTTTTATAGACGATTCCCAGTGAGACTCATGAATGCCTTAGTTTTCATACGTTTTGGGTGCTTGTAACAGTCGAGTCATGGAGATGCGGTTACAGGTAGTCATGAGGCAAGTAGTTATGAGTTTGGACGTTTCATAGGTTGGCATTTATAGGAGTTCATGTATTTTGTCTTTGGGTATGCTGTTTCTCCGAATCTGGGCCTGCACAATATTTTAAGGTTCGGTTAGGGAATCTCAGGGATGAATTTAGTAGTGGGCCTGAGGCGAAAGGTCGAAATTACCCTTGGGCCAAATTTGGCCCAAACAGTTTGTCCCCTACTCTCTAAGTCAATGAGTCATTGGCTTGGAGAGTACTTGACGCATGAGTCGCCTGGGACGATGCCATATTATGTAGGTGTACTCGAGCGTTGATGCTGCCTACTAATTGAACCAAACGAAAGTCAAGTTATCAACTTCAGTCTACAAGAGCCATTGGGGAAGTAAACAATCGATTGGACCAAATGAAGGTCAGTATAACAGTCATACGACATGTGCCTTCCATGTCTACATGTTTAACTCGACATGAGTCAATGGGGGATGTCCCCGGTCGACTGGACTTGATGAGTTCAGGAAGATATAAATCATACGACATGTGTATTCCATGTCTACAACTTGACTCGACATGAGTCAATGGGGGATGTCCCCGGTCGACTGGACTTGATGAGTCCAGGAAAATATAAGTCATACGACATGTGTATTCCATGTCTACAACTTGACTCGACATGAGTCAATGGGGGATGTCCCCGGTCGACTGGACTTGATGAGTCCAGGAAAATATAAGTCATACGACATGTGTATTCCATGTCTACAACTTGACTCGACATGAGTCAATGGGGGATGTCCCCGGTCGACTGGACTTGATGAGTCCAGGAAAATATAAGTCATACGACATGTGTATTCCATGTCTACAACTTGACTCGACATGAGTCAATGGGGGATGTCCCCGGTCGACTGGACTTGATGAGTCCAGGAAAATATAAGTCATACGACATGTGTATTCCATGTCTACAACTTGACTCGACATGAGTCAATGGGGGATGTCCCCGTCGACTGGACTTGATGAGTTCAGGAAGATATAAATCATACGACATGTGTATTCCATGTCTACAACTTGACTCGACATGAGTCAATGGGGGATGTCCCCGGTCGACTGGACTTGATGAGTCCAGGAAAATATAAGTCATACGACATGTGTATTCCATGTCTACAACTTGACTCGACATGAGTCAATGGGGGATGTCCCCGGTCGACTGGACTTGATGAGTCCAGGAAAATATAAGTCATACGACATGTGTATTCCATGTCTACAACTTGACTCGACATGAGTCAATGGGGGATGTCCCCGGTCGACTGGACTTGATGAGTCCAGGAAAATATAAGTCATACGACATGTGTATTCCATGTCTACAACTTGACTCGACATGAGTCAATGGGGGATGTCCCCGGTCGACTGGACTTGATGAGTCCAGGAAAATATAAGTCATACGACATGTGTATTCCATGTCTACAACTTGACTCGACATGAGTCAATGGGGGATGTCCCCGGTCGACTGGACTTGATGAGTCCAGGAAAATATAAGTCCATGTCTACAACTTGACTCGACATGAGTCAATGGGGGATGTCCCCGGTCGACTGGACTTGATGAGTCCAGGAAAATATAAGTCATACGACATGTGTATTCCATGTCTACAACTTGACTCGACATGAGTCAATGGGGGATGTCCCCGGTCGACTGGACTTGATGAGTCCAGGAAAATATAAGTCATACGACATGTGTATTCCATGTCTACAACTTGACTCGACATGAGTCAATGGGGGATGTCCCCGGTCGACTGGACTTGATGAGTCCAGGAAAATATAAGTCATACGACATGTGTATTCCATGTCTACAACTTGACTCGACATGAGTCAATGGGGGATGTCCCCGATAGACTGGACTTGATGAGTCCAAGAAAATATAAGTCATACGACATGTGTATTCCATGTCTACAACTTGACTCGACATGAGTCAATGGGGGATGTCCCCGGTCGACTGAACCAGATGAAGGTTCAGGATATTCCCATACTACAGGTCGAAGAACCATGGGAGTCGTCAATGTTGTTTGGACCTGATGAAGGTCTATGAAAATCTTCTCTCTATAGACCTGATGTAGGTCTATGAGTCTTTCCTTATCACACTATTAGACCTGATGAAGGTCAAAGAAGGTATCGCACATTCTCCTAATGAGGATCCATGTGACTACGTTCGTATGTACCAGTCAAATAAACTTGGTAAACGTCCAAGAAGGTCATCACTTCTAACCCTACTAAACCTGAAGAAGGTCAACGAGGGTTCTCTTTCCTCATTCTACAAGACCTGACCAAGGTCAAAGAGGGTATATTTCCCCATTCTATACGACATGTAATCTGAGACCACATCGTCTGAAGACAATCAGACTACGGTCGAAGAATCTTTCTTCATCATACTACTGGGCCTGATAAAGGTCTAAGTAGGTCACCACTCACTCTCTCGATGAGGTTTCATGAGACCACGGACAAATGAACCTATTGAAGGTTCACAAATATCCTTATTACACTGAACTTGGTGATGGTATATGGGAGTCTACACTCCACATGACTGACAGAGGTATGCGAAAGTCTACAACCGATTGACCCACGAAAATCTCCAAGGCCCACCCGACCATAGTGTCGATTGGGAAGATGTAACCAATCACCTCACGAACTAAGACAAAAGGTGCCAATGGGGCCCAAACTATTGCACCTATAAAAATAAAATAAAATAATATTGGAATTCTTCTAGTACACACGTGATCAACTGATTGAGGCATCACCAACATGACTTCGACTGTCAGATTAACAAAACAGGTCTTGGAGGCTGGTCTATGGAGAGAGTTTTAATGCGTACTGTAGTAACTGTTCCCACTAATCTTTCCTGCTTGTTTTGCAACCAGAAGTCGAGGTTTGGAGTGGTATCGCCCTAACAAACCAAATATACAGATGAAGGAGAAAGAGATTGAGAGATGACCAAGGTAGAGATCAAATGAATATTAGTGTGTAGTTCCCAAGATGGATGAGGAAGACAATTGAATTTAGCTAGAAGATCCAACTTGAACTAAAGGTGTCGAGTGATTTAAACCGAAGGTTCAGTAGTCAAGTCTATATTCGAAATAATGATGTCTGAAAATGCCTTATGTCGTATGAACTGAAGGTCAGACCATAGAAACATTGGTCAAAGGTGGGTTCAGGACTATAAAGTCATCAAAAGTATACCACGACACACAAACTGCGGCCTCATCTGCCCTTTAACCATGGGAAATGTTCTAAAATAATGGCATCTATGTCGACTGAAGGGTTTTTCTCACGAAAGGTTGGTACGTCTACAAATTCTACACATGTAGTTATGAGCCATTAAATTGGTGAATGAAACCGAGCCAAATCTTTCATATATATATATACAATCTTATCGGGCCTCATGCGACAATTTGTGATAACTACGCTTTAAGGCTATTGTCGAGTGGACCACTCATTTTTGTATGTAGTGCGATGACTACCTCCATTTTATTGCTTCTGGTCTGTAGCACCTGTGAGAACTGAAAATCCCGTCACAGAGTGGTATCTGATATCCTTCCACCACCGTTTCTACCGTTCGCTGACTTTTCCTGGACTAAGTATACTTCTCCATTCGTCCAGAGACAAGTTAAAGTAGTGAAGCTCCAGAGGGTTGGAAGTTACGTGGTCGGCAGAGACTGCAGCTGAGTTATTGGCTGTTGAATTCAACGACAACGTGTCTGTTGCCGCTCCTGATTCATCGCTCCCAGCTTCTACTTTAAATTTCGAACATTAGGCTCATGACGATGATAGAGAGTTACGTTACGACCAGAACCCTACCGTCCAGTTCATTATCATCGTCGTCAATGGATCCATCTCGATGAAGCCGCTTGTATCTCCAAGTCGAGACGCCTCCGCCTATGGGTTTCTTGAGAGGATCCGAGTACCGGGAAATTGAGGATTCACGAGAATGGAGAATGGGCGAGTTGTGGTTATATTAATGGTGAGCCGGAGAGCCAGATGGAATTGTCCCATACGACATCTTCTTATCACCGGGATGTGGTGGGTTTTGCCTCCACGACCACGTTCTATTGCCTTAAACTTTCTCTCATAACTCAGTCGCGGATCCTTCTACTCGATTTTTGCCTCCTTTCCTTCCCCAAGGGATCTCACTTTTGTCATGCCGTTGTAACCTACAACGACACCGAGTATAATAAAGGGGGCTTTATACGTAGTAAATTGGCTGACGATGTGGTGTCTGTAGCAGCCACATGGAGTCATTAAAGCTTGTGTCTTTGAATCTGTCTTTCATATTTTGTGTAAATATCGTCAAATATTTGAAGGTGGTATCGCGTGGATCTATAGAAGTTATCAAAGTGTTGAAAGGATCAAGCATTCAAACAACTAAGAAAGAAATCAAGTCGCCTAGCTCAATTTATGATCGTTTACATATGTTCAGTGTTGCCGATTAGTCGACCGTATGTCGTCTGATCTTGGAATTCTGCCTCATTAGCTACGCCAGAATGTAAATTATGGATCTCATCCAGCCGACTTCATATGTTATAGAAGACCCAAACATTGAGGTGTCATATGTCGAATCAGATGGGATCTGATTTCGTTTGATATTACCGGTCTTCATATGATATAATGATCACACAACAAAATATCGGTAGACTGACAGAAGACCATGATGTGGTCCGGTCGACTGGTAATGAATACGAGCTAGAGGGAGTCTTTATGTAAGATAAAGGTCCAATTGGGAAATTACTATTAGATCTCTTAAAGGTTTGTGAAAGTCTCCACTCTATAAGTCTTTTACGACAGTCTGGACCTAATGAGGGTTCGTTAGTACGGTTGACTGTATTTCGAGGAAGGACTAATAGGTTCCTCATTCCTCATCTTATAAAACCTGACAAAAGTCTTATGAGACTATGGTCGAATAAACTTGAGGAAGGTTCACGAGGGTTTTTACAAGATCTTATCAGGGTCTTTTTAAGAGGCTACAGTCTACACTTACCTGACCTGATAGAGGTCCAGGAGGTTACCCACTCTTCATTCTAAAGATCAGATAAATGGCGACTGGACCTAACTGGGGCTTATGAAATTCTTCACTTTACAAGATATGATGGAGGATTCCCTACGTAGTCTGGAGCTAATAATAATTCATGTATCTTATATAAAGAATATGTAACAATCATTTCTTGTTGACTGGAGATGATGACATATCTTTCATGTCTTATGAATGAGGCAATAACCTTTCAATGTAGTCTGGAGGCGATGGTAGTCATATTGTGTCGTATGGTGGAGTTGACCATCCACCCATGTCGTCTGAAAGATATCAATCATGTATATGGCTAGTGAGAGGTAGATGATGGTCCCTCTATGTAGTCTGGAAGAGACAATCATCTTCCACATTGTCGGGAAGAGATAACAGCCTTCATATGTACTTTTAGAGTTGAAAAGAATCCATCCACGTCATTTGGAGAAGGTGACAGTTCTTCCATGTAGTCTGGATTTGATGACAATATTCTTACATAGTTTCTTGGTGGTTGAAGAAATATGTTCCAATGTTTGTGATTATCTTTGGAGGATGGATAATTTGGTGATCATAAGATTTTGAGTTTACTCGTCGCGTGATGCAATATAAGTATGGGTGTTTGAAATGATCGTAGATGGATAGGTATTTGCATGCTATGAATCGCTAGGTCCCCACAGACGGCGCCAAATTGTAGACGCTGGTTTTCGCCCGAGGTCCACAATCGAGAATTTATAGTTGGGGCCGCTAGCTATCCTGCAAACAAAGGTAGAATGAACGGGAGTACTTGAGCCTCGTTAGGTGCCGTGAGGGCGATTAATCAACGGTATGGTGAGCTTGAAGATGTCTCAAGGTTGTGAGTAGGAGAGCTCGAAGTTGAGTGCCCTTCTCTTCTGGACTTTGGTTCTTTTTATAGACGATTCCCAGTGAGACTCATGAATGCCTTAGTTTTCATACGTTTTGGGTGCTTGTAACAGTCGAGTCATGGAGATGCGGTTACAGGTAGTCATGAGGCATGTAGTTATGAGTTTGGACGTTTCATAGGTTGGCATTTATAGGAGTTCATGTATTTTGTCTTTGGGTATGGTGTTTCTCCGAATCTGGGCCTGCACAATATTTTAAGGTTCGGTTAGGGAATCCCAGGGATGAATTTAGTAGTGGGCCTGAGGCGAAAGGTCGAAATTACCCTTGGGCCAAATTTGGCCCAAACAATAACACAATAAGAATTCTATTATAACAATAAAATATTTTATAATATGCTATTAAAATTTTAGAAAAAATATTATAAATTATAAAATTAAATTAATAAATCTAATTAAATAAGAACAATATTATAACAACGAAACATATTATACTATTCGATCAATTTCTGAATAATATCACAGATAATCCGATAAAGAATATATAATTAAATATTTTTATTACTTATTATAATAAGAAGATATATTATAACCTTCTATTAAAATAGAAAATATATATTTGACACATAATCTCTACAATTAATATTTTTATAATAAAAATTATAAAATTAAAATAATAAATTTTCTATATATATAAAAATTAAATATTTTTAAGTCTCCTCATCGCGCCACATGGCGACTCACTTTTAAATAATAAAATTAAATTAATAAATATATTAAATAAAAATCTATTAAAATAAAATATATATATATATTATAATTTTAAAAAAAAAACTCAATTATAATAAGAAAATATATTATACTATCCTATTAAAATAAGAAATACAATTGAATTATAAAATTAAATTAATAAATCTAAAAATAATAATCTTATTATAACAATAAAATATATTGTACTATCATTTTAAAATAAGAAATATTATTAAATTAATAAAAAAACTTTAAATTATAAAATTAAATAAAAAAATCTAAAAATAAGAACTTTATTATAACAATTATACATATTATATTATCTTATTAAAATAAGAAATACTATTAAATTATTAAATTAAATTATTAAATCTATTAAATAAAAACACTATTACAATAAAAATATATATTATAATTTTATAATAACTATATTAAAATAAGAAAATATATTATATTATCCTTTTAAAAAAAAATGCTACTAAGTTATAAAATTAAATTAATAAATTTAAAAATAAGAACCTAACATATTATACTATCCGATAACTTTTTGAATAATATCACAAATAATCTGAATATATAAATTTAAATATATATAAGCTAAATATTTTAAAACTTTCTCACTGTGTCATGCGGTATCTAATTATTATTTTTAATTGAATTACAAAATTAAAATATCCCTAAAATTATTTATTATTGTTAAATTGTAAAATTAAAATAATAAATCTATAACAATATAAAAATATAATATCCTAATAAAATAAGAAACATATTACTTTAATTAATTAATATTATAATTTATTACTTTTTAAAATTAAAATGATAAACTATTAAAATAAGAAACCTATTACAATAAGAAAACATATTATAATCTCTTATTAAAATAAAAATATAAGCGTCGCATAATCTCTATAACTATTTATTTTATTAATTAATAAAATTAAAATAAGAAATTATTAGAATAAGAAATCTAATATAATATAAAAATATAATCTCATATTTATTATTAAATTATAAAATAAAAATATCTTTAAAAATAATTTTTTATTATTAAATTGTAAAATTAAAATAATGAACCTATTACAATATAAAAACATAATCTCCTCTTAAAATATGAAACATATTAATTTAATTAATTAATATTGTAATTTATTATTTTTTAATTATAAAATTAAAATGATAAATTTTTAAAATAAGAAAACATATCATAATAAGAAAACATATTATATTCTTCAATTAAAATTAAAAAAAAAATTGTGGCACATACTATATAATTAATTTTTTATTAAATTATAAAATTAAATTAAATATATAATCAAATTTATATTATTAAATTATAAAATTTAAATAATAAATTATTAAAATAAGAGATCTATTATAATATAAAATATAATTTCTTATTAAAATAAGAAAACTAAATAGCAGTCATTCACAAAAACTAACCATTTATTTTGATTTCGGTTCTATTGTTTGTTATTTTACTCTAAATTATTTGTATAAGTTTTTTCCATGATCTTTTTATTATTTATTGTGTTTTAGAATACAGACTTTGACCATTAGTTTTTGAAAAGTTAATATGGATTTAAAATTATTTATATAATATTTTTATGAACTTTTTATTATTTGTTATGTTTCAGCATGCATATTCTGACTATTAGTTATTGCGAAGTGAATATGGATTGATGATGATTTGAAGTTAGATAATAAAATTTAAGCTTAAATTACATTAAATTTTACTGGAATTCATTCGAAAGAAAATTAAGTATTTTAAAAGTTATTTATACTTAGAGATATGATTTCAAATGAGAGATAAAGATGATAGAGAAACTCTAATATGAATAAAAAAAATATTATGTGATAATTTTGAGACAAACGAACATGATATATATATTAAATATAAATAAATCAATTTGTCTTATTTAGATTATAAACTAAATGAGATCCGAAATATTTACAGACTCAATACATAAAATAACATTATGTTTCTTTTATGATGTGATATTATAATTAAAAATATGTTTAACCCACTTAAAGTGCGAGGCTATGAGCATATATATAAAAGTAACATGGCAACTTCATATTAAAGTTATAAATTAAATTAATAAATCTATTAAATAAAAATCATATTACATTAAAAATATATATTATTATTTTATAAGAATTATATTATAACAATAAAATATATTATAATATCCTATTAAAATAAAAAAAAAATACTATTAAATTCTTTACAATTAACATAATCCCTACAATTAATTTTTTATTATTAAATTATGAAATTAAAACATATTTTCAATTATTTTTTATTATTAAATTATAAAATTAAAATAATAAATTATTAACATATGAAACCTATTAAAATATAGAAACATAATCTACTATTAAAATAAGAAACTCTATTAATTTATTTAATTAATTAATATTTTAATTTATTATTATAAAATTATAAAATCAAATAAAGAAATCTATTATAATAAGAAAACATTTTATAATCTCTCATTAAAATAAAAAAACATATGTGACTCTTAATCTTTACAATTAACTTCTGCAATTAATTTATTATTATAAAATTATAAAATTAAAATATCTTTACAATTTCTTTTTTATTAAATAAAAAACCTGTTACAATAAAAATGTGTATTATAATTTTATAAGAACTGCATTATTATAAGAAAATATATTATAATATCATATTATAATTAAAAATACTATTAAATTATAAAATTAAATTAATAAATTTATTAAATAAGAACTCTATTATAATAATAAAACATATTATATTATCCGATTAATTTGTGATATTCCTTTAATTTTGAATTACTAAGGTTCCATTTTGGTATATTTGGTATAAATGAATACGTTTTTTTCTATGCTCGATCAATAAAAAATTATTACAATATAAAAATAAAATCTTATGTTAAAATAAAAAATATATATAGTAGCCGTCCACAAAACCTAGCCAGTTTTTTGAATTTCATGTCTTTTTTTTTTTGAAAGATAACATATTTCATATTAAGCAAACAGAGAGTTAACAGAATCTGGTATGGAGCCAGTCCAAACCTCATAGCTCGGATTTCTAACAACATATTTGGCTAATCCATGAGCTTTCAAGTTACAATGCATATGAATGAACCTAATATTAGCATTTCCCAATTTCCTCGTCATTCTACGTATCTCAGAAATCAACCAACTAATTTCATTCTCACTGTTATCTTGACCCTTGGCGAGAAGCACAACGTTTTGTGCATTAGCTTCCACAATAAGAGGCATCATCTTCAATTGATCTACAAGTTTTAAGCCCATCAACATTGCCTCAGATTCAATAAACTCCACACTACCCCTGAATATAGTGGGTTGGGCGACATCAATCGCATCCCCTTTATCATTATTAAAAATAGCTCACAATCTCGCGCGACTCATATCCTTGTATGTTACCGCATCCACATTAACTTTGTACCATTCAGTCAGAGGCACTGTCCAATTTTGCCATAAATAATCTTCTTATGCACCCTTCTATAGGATTCAACCGAATTCTCGACTCTATTCATAATACACCAATATGGCTCTGACTTCTTTTCAAAAATATATTGATTTACACCAGCCCATAGTGACCACATTAGTGTTCCAACCTTCTCCAGCTCATCCTTAGCTAAATTAGAATTAGCACAACTTAAAAAGCTACAAAGATCCCCATACTTACACCACCCACTACCTAGGTCTCATTCTGATTTTTTCCATACATGTTTGATTGTATTGCATCTTACTAGAGCATTAAAGGTATCTTCAGCACCCCTGCCGCATCTTTGACAGCCTGGGGATTCAATGACTTTCTTCTTATCGATGGCATAAGTCGTGGGCAACATATCAGACAAGGCTCTCCAAAGAAAAAATTTTACCTTGAAAGGAATAAATAATCCCCAAACTAAATACCATCATTCTCCATTTCCATCCGAGCAGCCAGCTTCTTCTGCTTTCATATCCTTGAAGGCCATGTGATAGCAGCTTCTAACCGAGAATTTTCCTTTCTTGTCATAATGCCAAATCAATTTATATGTTTCAGCCTGATGAGGGAATGAGATATTCATAATCTCTTCAGTATCAGCCCTGATAAAAACTTGCCTAACCAGATCCTCTTTCCATCGATTACAAACATCAATTAGCATAATGACCTTAGCATCTTTTAGGTCGTTAGTTACAACAATAGGACCGAAGATTGCAGGTCTAGGAATCGAGTGATCTTTGCAAATGTATACATTCTTCCCGTACTCCATTCTCCACTGTGAACCCCTTTGGATAAGCTATCTCCCCCAAAGTAAGCTTCTCCAAATGAACGAGGGATTACTTCCAACATTGGCCTCCATGAAAACATTTTTCTCGAAATATCTAGCCTGCAAGATTCTTGACACCAGCGATTGTGGCCTATGAATAATTCTCCATCATTGTTTAGCTAGTAGGGCTTGATTGAAATAAACCGGATCTCTAAAACCCAGGCCACTATTCATCTTTGAGATACACAATCTACTCCAGCTAGCCCAATGAATCTCTTTGTTGTCACCATTGGAACCCCACCAAAACTCGGTCAAAATTTTCTTGATATCCTCCCACAATCCGAGAGGGAGCTTAAACACATTCATCGCGTATGTAGGAATAGCTTGAGCCACAGCTTTCACCAACATTTCCTCCCTCCCCCCTCCCCCACAATAAAACAAATTTTCCTTCAATCTCTTTACTATGTTCATAACCTTGAGCTTTATCCAATTAAAATATCTTTTCTTATTTCTATCTACCATTAATGGCTGCCCCAAGTACATCTCACAGATAGATACACAGTTTAATATGAAAATATCTCTTATTGTTTCGGACACTTGTTGTTTCGTATTGGCACTGAAGAAGATTGACGATTTCTCGAAATTGAATAGTTGTCTAAACGCTTGTGCATAGCAGTCAAAATTCTCTTGACAGTGATTGCCTCATCCACCTTGGCCCTTATGAATATCAGACTATCATCTTTGTTCTTAAGAATGTCAAGGCCTGTGGAAAGAAACTCTTCCTTTACTGTTGTCCAATGACTGATAAAGAATGTTGTTGGGAGACCGTCGGAGCCTGAGGCTTTATTTGGATCCATCTGATGCAGCGCATTCATAATCTCTTCCTCTATAAAAGGTTCATATAGTGATTCTGCTGAAGTACCCTGAATTTTCTTGCATAAACCACTCATTGCAGCCTCAATACCCTCCTTTGATGGATTTGTGGATGTAAATAAATTTTCAAAATAAGCACAAGCCACATTGTCTATCCCTTGTTCATCATCTACCCATTTTCATTCCTTATCCATTATCCATTTGATTGCATTCCTCATTCTCCCCTCTAAGGCCCCCGCGTGAAAGAACTTTGTGTTTCAATCCCCATCTTTAAGCCATTCAACTCCTGCTCTCATTCTCCAGTAAATTTCCTCCTCCTCTGGAATCATATCTATCCTTTTTTCAATAGCTTTAATCCTATCAAACTCTGAAAATTACACTCCGTCCTTTAACATTTGGTGAAGCTCACTTCTAAGATTCGCCAATTCCACATTCCTCCCATTGAATTCTTTGTTGCTCCATTTCTTCAGCATCATCCTTGCTTCATCTCATTTATGTCTAAATCTTTATGATGGACTCCCATCTAAACCACTCCCCCCAGCGTCAGCAATCCTCCACTATTTCCTTACATCTGTCGTACTTGTTCCATGATTCTTCATAAAAGAATCTTCTTTCGCCATTGCTATGCATGTTACCTTGTGTTGCCTTCATTATGATCTCAAGACTAACATGGCAGTGATCTGAAGTCCAATTTTCCAGGTGTCTCACTTCCCATTTATGGTTCAAATTTCACCACAAACTATTTGCTATTAATCGATCCAACTTTTCTTCAATATGTATGTTCCCACCTCTTCTATTTGACCAGGTGAAATGAAGACCCTTAAAACCCAAATCACGTAGGTCACATTCCCTCAAAACCTCCTTGAATCCTGCCATATAATTTTCATCTTTAGTTTGCCCTCCATTCTTCTCAGATGGCTCCTAAATTTCGTTAAAATCCCCAAAATATACCCACTGAACATCAAAAAATGGCCATAGTCTCTTGATTAATGCCTACGTATGTTGTTTTTTATTCAGCTTCGGATGACCATACATTCATGTTATACGCCATTGGTTTCCATTCTCATCTCTAATAATTGCGTCAATGTGGTGGCTACTAAAGATTTGATACCCAACTCACTTTCTTTCCTCCAAAATAGAGTCAGTCCCACACTAAGCCCCACCATATCAATCGGGAAACAAAAATCAAAATTCAGCTTCCTGTGAACCTCTTCCAAAAGTTTGGCCTGTATTTTGGTCTCACTAACGAACAGTATCCCGGGCCTATTTTACTGTAGAAGTTTCCTTAGGTTTTTGAATATCCGAAGATTTCCCAAACCTCAGACATTCAAGTTCAAGATCCTCATAATTCTCGGCGGTGCTGCTCCACAACCACCGTCGTTTCCTTGCTTCCATAGTTATTACTTTCAGTTCCATGAGCAATTGAAGTGTTGCATCTTAATTCTTGCAATGGGTTTTGGTCATGTGAGAGAAAGATATCTCCCACCATGTCTTCTATATATTTCTCCACACATAGTCTTTTACCAGACGAGCTTTCATTACTAGGTTCATATGCTCCCATTTTTAATCTATTTTTAGTGACATTTTCCATAGCCCTTTCACTCTTTCTGGCCTTTTGCTTCCATCTCTTTGGGGCTTTGGTAAGCTGGCCCAGCTTAGGCCCAACAAAGTTACTTACCTTATTCCTTAGCTCTGTGGGCTTGTGAGCCCTTCTATTCTTCTAGTTTCCTTTTCCTCGAAAGTTAGTGACAGGTCTTCAGTGGTTTGTGGTGAAACAATTCTCTTTTCCAACTTTCCCTCTAAATCTTCCCTAGGTTCTCCAGTAGCTGACACAACGACTTTTCCTATAGCTCTACAATGATGCACTCCCTCTTGTAGACTACTCAACACCCTGTCAGTGGGGTAAAAAGGAGAAAATTCTGAAATAACTCTATTTTCAAAGTCTTCCCCTATATTCGTCCCTCTATCTTCTTCATCTGGTTTGTCTTTGTTTCTCCAAGTAAAATTTGTACCATTATCATCGTGCCTACCATCACTCCCTTTTTGACTTCCCTTTTGTCTATCCTCATATCAGAATGATTACTCTTCTTTCCACCATATCTCGGTCCCCTCACTATATCCGCAAAGAATATTGCTTTCATCCATGGGCCGAAAGGAATGTTACCATAATCACTCGTATTCATTTAATCATTAATCCCCAATTCTAGACATTCTCGGAACGGATGGCCAATTCTACCACATTTGTAGCAAAAATAAGGAAGTTTCTCGTATAAAATTGGGAGCATAACACCTGAGTCTTTCGTGCATGTCTTCACTAGTAAGCCTTTCTTCAGGGGTTGTTCAATGTTAACCGAGACTCTCAATCTTGCAAACTTGCCAAAACATCCTCCTAAGTTGTTACCATCAACTTTATTGGCCATACCAACTTCGTTTCCCAAACTGGTGACTGCATCTAAGTGCATACACATGATCGAAATGTTATGGACCTGGATCCAAAATGAGGTGTGTGTGAACCTCTGCTTTGATACCTCACCAACCCTCTCCACTTCACACAGGACTATAAGAGAGTTATCAAAATGTCATGGTTCCGACGTCAGGACCCTTCTATTATCTATCTCCGAAGTGAAATGGAAAATGAAAATATTATTTCATAGGCTCTCCACACTGACCTCATGTATAGTTTTCCAAATCTGTAAAATCCTCATTTTGAAGGCTTCTCTATTGATCCCCTTTGTCGACATCACCTTCCCCACCAGCGAATGCCCTAGCAACTCTTTCCCTTTAACTAACAGATCCTCCTCTAAGATGATCACATCATTCTCTTTTACTTGGATGTTTAGAGACCCACATAACCTCACTAGTTCTTTAGTATCCATTCCCGTGATGATTCCACAAACTGAGGAAACACCATCAAGCTTTAATCTTTAAAAATGATAAACTTCTTCAGTCATAAAGACTGAGATCGATGTTCATAAAAAAAACCCAATCTACTTCTACTTTCTCTCTCAAGAAACTAAGAGAGAGTAAGAGAAGACTTATGCTTATATTTGTTGGTTTTTTATGGATATTGTTATTTGTTATTTTATTTTGAATTATTTCTATAAATTTTTTTATTTCATTAATTTTTTATTATTTACTATATTTCAGGATGCAATTGCACAGTGAATTATAAATATTATCTAAGAACTAAGAGACAGATGAATGAAATATAAATATTACGTGTAAATAAATCAATTTTCTCATTTAGACTATAAAACCGACAAGATCCGGAGCATTTACAAAATCAATATCTAAAATATATGTTTAACATGCACAAAGTGTGAGCATTGTGCTAATTTTATAATAAAATTCATACGTGTTGCATTTATAATAGTGTATGGTGAATATACTATTATTTATATTTTTATTCATATTAATATTGAATCCAAATCATTTATTATGACGCAACTGAGATATATGGGTCTAAAACAATTCTAATATTTGAAAGTAAAAAGTTCTCTCACATTATTCTTTGCCGCTCATGATTTTTTTCAAAGTAATTGTTATCATAGGCTTGTAGGTTGAGTTTGTGTTAATTAATTATTAGTAGGGTACCGATTAGGATGACTATTGGTTGATTTAATTCGACAACGGTAGGTGTAACAGGAAAAATCAAATTGATTCAACAACAATTGTTATCAAAGCTTCGAAATCATTTTTAATTTAGTGGTCCAATATTTTGATATTGATTTGTGGAAACAAATATTTTCAACTTGGAACTAGAATTGTGAAACAAAGTACAAGCTATAATAAAACTAAAAGCAAAGTAAATGGTGCAATTATCTTCTTTTGGACCATCTACAGGGGCTTTTGAGTCATTTCATAGGTATAATATATAAATGTTTTTCTTGGGTAAAATGAAATGCAAATGGCGAAAATCTCTGCTGTCAAACAGTCAAAAGAGACTTGGCAAAGGCAAGCAAATGGACTTATTATCATGTGAGAGTGAGACCGTGAGTTGCTGGGTTTTGAGGGTCCAAGTTGGATTCCAAAATTATAAAAATTATATGATGCATCTAAAAAATCTTAATTTTAACAAACTTTTAAGACAGCAGAAAATCTTATTGTAGGTGTTTTTTTTTTTTTTTCGCACCCCTTCCTATAAGGTCATTTGTCCATTTTGGGATCTCGACAGAGACGTCTGGACATTGTCTCCGGAATGGCCCTGTATAGTTTTGTTCCCTTAGAGAATCTCACTCACGTGAATGTTAAGGGTGGCAGAAAAGCACGGGGCCGGTCCGGTCTGGCCCGGGCTTAAACTAAAAAAAAACACATATATATATTTTAATATATTTGTAGCATTTTTATTTGTTTGTAGCATTTAAATTATTAATTTATCGATGAAACCTTTTGATTTATTTGTGAATTGTCTTTGCATATAGTGTGAATGTATTTTGTATTTGTATGTTCTTTTTTAAAAAAACGGGCCGGATAAAGCTTGGACCCGAGCCCGGCTAGGTCCAAAAGACGCCCGTGTCGAGCTTTTCTCGGGCCCGGGCTTTTATTTTTCTTGCCAGACTCGGGCCGGGCTTATCAAAGCCTGGGCCCGGCCCGGCCCTTTACCACCCCTAGTGAATGGTAGTTATTGGGTATGTCCAATTCTCACCGTGGTTTATCATAACTTTAAGAATATTGAGTGGTATATAATATATATATGCCCCTCAATATTCCTAAAGTTTCATCAGACATGCCCAATAACCGCCACTCACGTGGTTGAGGTTCCTTATGAATATAAAATCATACAAGACCATTCCGAAAAACAACCCCTGATATTTTCGTCAAGTTCTCAAAATAGACAAATTATCTCATAAAAAAGATGCAAAAAAGTACCTTCACGTATGACTTTTAACTAAATTTAGGACACCAACAAGCGGTGATGCTTATTATCAACTTGTTGGAGAGTCGTAATCCCAAGGATAAGACGAGACTGCAAAAGACAGATTAAAATTACAAATAAATAATAAAATTAAATTGACCCAATTGTTTTATATTAATAATTTGAACGTACGTAATTATTTAAATAGCAAGTGGTGATGTTGCTAGCTAGCAATAGCATTATGGATTAGCAGAGCGTTTACTCTTGAAAAATTAAATCCCTGGAAAGCAAGCATGCAGGCAGGATTTGAACTGACATTTTATCTTTATTTGTGTTTTTGCTGCTTTAACGTGATTCTTTTTCTTTATTGTGTCTTGTTCGGAGCCAAAACTTGGACTTGTCTTTTGTTTTATTTATCTTTGGTAGAAAAACAACTTGGAGTCCTTGGCAGGCACATGATTCTCAGGTACATTTCAGCTGGCAGTTGGGTCCCCATCAACTTGGATTATTAATTTATTATCATCTGGATAATTTTCAACCTTTTATTCAACCATTTTGATTCAGACTACTTCACTGCCATGGCTGTTAATTAGTTTAACCCTATAAATTTATCACGACATTATAATAAAAATTTAGTGACATACAGTGATAGGAAGATATCATACTCTTCGTCTTTTAAAATATTGTATGGAATCACTCAAATAGTTTAATTTAATGGTAAATTATTTTCTTTTTCATTCATATGGATCGAAGTTTGTGTCTTATCGGATAATATTATAATATTATATATGATATTGTAACATAGACAGTAATGTAAAATCAATATAATGAAAGAAAATCTTGAATTCACTTTATATGAATTTACAATGGTAGTGACATTTATATAGGCTACATAGAAAATCAAAATAGAAAAGGAATCATATAGTAATGAACAATAATAATGAATATAGGAAATCTACATCTAATAGGGAAATATAATAAAATCACGAATCCTAAAGGTACTAGGAATTCTATTTCCATAATAATATTCCTTAACACCCCCCTCAAACTCAAACTGGTGACGAAGGAACAAGCTTGAGGTTGTATCTTGAAATCGGAGAGCGGAGTCTTGAAATTGGAACTTTTGAAACTTGGAGGTTGGAAACCTTGAGATAACTGATGAGCTTTAACCTACGAAACCCGAAGGGGGAGCCGAAGCCTAAGAGGGTGCCGAAGCCTGAGAGCTTTAACCTATGAAGCCCGAAGGGGGAGCCGAAGCCCAAGAGGATGTCGAAGCCGGAAAGCTTTAACCTACGAAGCCCGAAGGGGGAGCCGAAGCCTAAGAGGGTGCCGAAGCCTGAGAGCTTTAACCTATGAAGCCCAAGAGGATGTCGAAGCCGGAGATCTTTAACCTACGAAGCCCGAAGGGGGAGCCGAAGCCCAAGAGGATGCCGAAGCCGGAGAGCTTTAACCTACGAAGCCCGAAGTCTAACATAGAGGGAGTGAAATCCCGAGAGAGAGCGGAAGCCCGAGAGAGAGCTGAAACCTGAGGGTGGTAGAGTGAAGGTAGCGGTGACGATGGACAAGGTGGCGCATGACAGGTGAAGCACTCATGAAGGGGTGGCGCGTGAGGTTCACTTGCCGATAGTGGCCGTGATCCCTACGCGCCGATGAGAACAGAGAGAGTGAAACTATAAAAAAGAGAACCTGAGCTCTGATACCATGTTAGATAATGAAAGAAAGTCTTGAATTCACTCTATATGAATTTACAATGGTAGGGGGCGCCTTTATATAGGCTACATAGAAAACCAAAATAGAAAATGAATCATATAGTAATGAACAATAATAATGAATATAGGAAATCTGCATCTAATAGGGAAATATAATAAAATCACGAATGCTAAAGGTATTAGAAATTCTATTTCCATAATAATATTCCTTAATATTCCTTAACACCCCCCCTCAAACTCAAACTGGTGACGAAGGAACAAGTTTGAGGTTGTATCTTGAAATCGGAGAGAGCGGAGTCTTGAAATTGGAACTTTTGAAACTTTGAGGTTGGAAACCTTGAGATAACTGATGAGCTTTAACCTACGAAACCCGAAGGGGGAGCCGAAGCCTAAGAGGGTGCTGAAGCCTGAGAGCTTTAACCTACGAAACCCGAAGGGGGAGCCGAAGCCTGAGAGCTTTAACCTATGAAGCCCAAAGGGGGAGCCGAAGCCCAAGAGGATGCCAAAGCCGGAGAGCTTTAACCTATAAAGCCCGAAGGGGGTGCCGAAGCCTAAGAGCTTTAACCAATGAAGCCCGGATGGGGAGTCGAAGCCCAAGAGGATGCAGAAGCTGGAGATCTTTAACCTACGAAGCCCGAAAGGGGAGTCGAAGCCCAAGAGGATGCTGAAGCCGAAGAGCTTTAACCTACGAAGCCCGAAGGGGGAGCCGAAGCCCAAGAGGATACCAAAGCCGGAGAGCTTTAACCTACAAAGCCCGAAATCTAACATAGAGGGAGTGAAATCCCGAGAGAGAGCGGAAGCCCGAGAGAGAGTTGAAACATGAGGGTGGTATAGTGAAGGTAGCGGTGACGATGGACAAGGTGGCGCATGACAGGTGAAACACTCATGAAGGGGTGGCGCGTGAGGTTCACTTGCCGATAGTGGTCGTGATCCCCACGCGCCGATGAGAACTAAGAGAGTGAAACTATAAAAAAGAGAACATGAGCTCTGATACCATGTTAGATAATGAAATAAAGTCTTGAATTCATTCTATATGAATTTACAATGGTAGGGGGCGCCTTTATTTATGTTACATAGAAAACCAAACTAGAAAATGAATCATATAGTAATGAACAATAATAATGAATATATGAAATCTGCATCTAATATGAAAATATAATAAAATCACGAATCCTAAAGGTATTAGGAATTCTATTTCCATAATAATATTCATTAATATTCCTTAACACATATAAAATAAATCAATAAAATAGACGGTAATGTAAAACCAACCATATCCAACATGGGAAAAAATCTACAATATAAACGGATGTATCACGTAATTCGTGTAATAATCCAATAATTCATTATCATGCATGCTAAAATATTAAAAAATAACTATAAAGATGGATATTAAATCATACATATTATTTATTAATTTATTAATGATATATGGCTTTGCACCAAAGGCTAGGACTTTCAATAAATCCAAGTTATAAATTAATGTCATGATATCGTAACCTCTCAAGCTTCCACTTGGCTACTTGTACTCTTTTATATTTTGGGGAGTTCATTAAATTAACTCATTTGCATCTTCTAGAACATTGATTCCTGTCTCTATTATCTTAATAATGAGAATAATAATAGAAAAAAATATAAGCCATCACCTGCTTCCTTCAACTTGACATTTAAAACAAGCATAACCATGGCAGTTGATTATCTAAAAAATGACCAGCTCAATGTCTTCTTTCTTTCTTTCTTTTTTTTTTTTTTTTATAAATATTATTGTGCTAGGCATTGTCTATTCATATTCTTTCCCGCTTATTTACTTTATATAATACCAATTTGCCAAATTCAATTAAACTAAATAGTTATATAAAAGTGTATATATAATATTCATTCATTCTAGAAATTTATGGATTTATGCCAAGGCCATCAAATTTTATTATCATTTTATTTTTATGAGACGGTAACATATATAGATATCGTTTGATAGAGAGTATTGATTAATAAATAAATATTCGTTGTTGGTTTAAATCCAAATAGATCAAAAATGTTACCTTCTCTCATTCATGTATCATTATTTGTTTTTTTTTTTTCAATCTATTCGTGCACCAATATGCACGTATTGGTGCACGAATTGATGATGATGATGAATTACAAGTGTAAAAAAAAAGATCTGTTTATGCTTTTCATATAGCATGAAATCCAATAGCTTGAAATCCAAATAGCATCATAGCTTCTCTCCACCTTGAAGCCAAAAACATCTATCACTCCCAATCATACACAACGACACACTAAGGTCAAGATAGCACAACAAACTCACCTACTCACATCATCGCTCATGTCGGCTGCAAGGTCAGCCAACCCCCACCTGCAACAGCTTCATGCAGTGGAAGAGTTTGGTTGCAGTCACAATCTTTGTCCCCATGTCAGATGGGTTATCTTCTGTTGGAACCCTCTTAATCTCAATCTTACCATTTGAGATAATTTCCCGCACAAAATGATACTTCACATCCACATGCTTGGTTCTCTCATGATGTACTAGATTCTTGCTCAGATAGATTGCACTCTGTCTGTCAGAATACACAACTGTCTTACCCTGCAGCTGTTGTATTTCGGTTAAGATACCCTGAAGCCAAATAGCTTCCTTGAACACATCAGTTATGGCTATATACTCCGCTTCGGTAGTTGAATTTCTTGAGTCCCTGTCACCTGCAAAATCAGAATCAACATACCCTACCAAATCTCAAGCGTTAGATTTGTTAAAACATAAGCCATAATCAATAGTAGTATTCAAGTATCTTAACAACCATTGTAAAGCACTCCAGTGTGCTCCACCTGGTTTAGACATAAACCTACTCAATAAAGATACAACATATGACAGGTCAGGTCTAGTACTAATCATGACATACATCACAGAACCAATAGCATTTGCATACGATACATTTTCCATTTTAATCACCTTAGGTCTAGTACTAAGAGAAGACATCTCATCTTCCATAGCCGCTTCCCATTCAATTTTATGGGTAGACTTTAATGCCTCTCCTAAGCTAGCAGGCTCAACCCTATTAATTTCATGACTTGATATTAATGCACAGAAATACAAATCATTAGTTGAGTAATCATACCTGGTAGGAGGCCTTACCTGCCTTCTACTTCTGTCTCTTGCTAGCTGGTAGTTGGCCAATGTGTCTTGTGGTGTTTCATCATGCTGCTCAGTTTGATCCATTTTATCTACTGAGTCCACTTCAATTTGTTCTTGTATCTCTGCTACTTCATTTCTGTTTTCCTCCTGGTTATTTCTTCTGGGTGTTGGAAAATGCTTATGAGTAAGCATTTTGATGCACAATTTTAAGCATGATCCACTTCGTGTTAGTGGTTGTTATTGAATGATTCGGATACTCCTCCGTGAGTAGTTCGAAATGGTATATTCATATGCGTAAAATGGTGCTTGGGTGAATGAGAAATTGTTGCTCAAAGTTCACCCAATGGTGTTGGAAAATAAGGAGAATTGAGCTTGTCCCATATGGGAAAGCTATAGAGGGAAAGTTATGCTTATATATCATTGCTCATATGTAGATGGGTAAGAGTTATAAGGATAGAGGCTCTCTCTACGTGCGCGGGGGGGGGGGGGGTGCAAATCAAATCCGAATCAAGCTTGGCTCGTGTGCACCCGCGTGTCCTGCGTACACGAATGCCGGACCAAAATGTGCGAGCCCGGCCTAGCGAATTTTTGCAAGCCTCCTCTTATTTTTTTCCAAGCTTTTGATGTTCCATAACAGTTAATTCAATTTTATTAATTAACTAAGTGGTTACAAATCAAATGGAAGGTCTCCCACTAACTCAATTTAATTGGCATGTTAATTTCTTTTTAATAGACATGTGTATTTTCGTTTTAGTTGAGGTGAACACAGAGACAAGTTTTAAGTTTTCTTTTTAGAAGAGTTCAAGCACTTCGGTTGTTCGTTGCAGTCGAATTTGGTGGTGCCCAATTTCCTATTTTTCCGTTGCATCCTGGGAAACAGACGTCTCGCGTTCTACTGCACCAATCGGTAGGGGACGAATTTGTTTTAAGGAGATTGTTGCCGCATCAACAAGCCTCGGAATTCTGCCTTCATCGCTGGGACTGATTTACTATTTTCGCGTTCTCTTTCTGCTTGTTGTCATTTGTTTCACTGTTCAAAATTGTATCATTCCAGTTCGGTTTATCACTGATCAAAATTGTATCATTCCAGTTCGGTTATCACTGATCAAAATTGTATCATTCCAGTTCGGTTTACTGATTGTTCAAAGTCCGTTGTAAGAACAAAGTAACCAAATTAAGTTGTAATAGTCTTAAAATAAAATCGACTCTGTGGATATGGAAAACAGTCCAAACACAGTATATCCGAATATGGCAGCCTCTTCGGCTGGCCAGAATATTGTGGCAGCCCCCGTGGCTGGCCAAAGTGCAGTGGCAGCCCCTTCGGCTGGCCAACTTGCTTCAGCCTCTGGGCTTAATATGGCAGCCGATGTGGCTAGCCAAGGTGTTGCAGCCTCTGTGGCTAGACAACCTGTTGGACATGTGAGCCATGTCAATACTGCTGCAGAAAAACCTGAAAAATTCAGTGGACAGAATTTTAAACGGTGGCAACAGAAAATGTTTTTCTACTTGACCACATTGAACCTTGCGAGGTTTCTAAAGGAAGATCTCCTGAACCCGTGGAGGGTGAGATTGATATCCAAGTGATCAGTGCGATCGATGCTTGGAAACATTCTGAATTCCTATGTAGGAATTATGTGCTAAATGGGCTGAGTGATTCCTTGTACAGTGTGTATGCCGGGATGAAAACAGCAAAAGGGCTTTGGGAATCTTTAGACCGAAAATATAAAACTGAGGATGCCGGTACTAAGAAATTTGTCGTAGGCCGTTTCCTAGATTTTAAGATGGTTGATTCCAAAACTGTGTTAAGTCAAGTACAAGAATTACAAATTATTCTAGCAGAAATTCATGCTGAGGGGATGGTTTTAAGTGAAACCTTCCAAGTAGCCTCGATAATTGAAAAACTACCACATGGTTGGAAAGATTTCAAGAATTATCTAAAGCATAAGCGAAAAGAAATGAGCATTGAAGACTTGGTTCTTAAGCTAAGAATTGAGAAGATTACAGAGTATCTGATAAGAGAGGAATAACTCATGAGGCCAAAGCAAATGTTGTTGAACATGGCCATAAGAACAAGAACCCTAAAAACAAAGGGTCAAAGATGGGTCCTAAAGGAGGAGTTTCCAAGAAATCCAAATTTCAAGGAAGATGCTTCAACTGTGACAAAATGGGTCACAAGTCTTCTGAGTGCAGACTGCCGAAGAAGAAAAAGAATCAAGAGGCTAATGTGATGGAAAACATTACTCAAGATGTTTCAGACATTAACCTTTCAGCTGTGGTTTCTGAGGTGAATCTGGTGGGTTCTAACCCAAGAGAGTGGTGGATTGACACTGGTGCCACTCGACATGTGTGCTCGGACAAGAGCATGTTTTCTTCATTTGAGCCTACTGGTAATGGGGAAAAATTATACATGGGAAATTCAGCAACATCTGAGATTGAAGGTCAAGGCAAGGTGATTCTGAAGATGACCTCTGGGAAAGAGTTGACTTTGAACAATTTCTGTATGTACCAGAAATACGGAAGAATCTTGTGTCTGGATCACTTCTGAACAAGCATGGATTCCGGATGGTGTTCGAGTCTGATAAAGTAGTTTTAACTAAAAATGGGATGTATGTGGGAAAAAGGTATGTAACTGATGGGCTCTTTAAGCTCAATGTAATGGTTGTTAAACCTAAGAATATCAATAAAGTAGTTCTTCTGCTTATATTGTTGAGTACTCTAATCTATGGCATGGTAGATTAGGACATGTTAATTTTAATTCATTACGGAAATTAATTAACATGAACCACATTCCAAATTTTAAAATTGATAACAAACATAAGTGTGATACTTGTGTTGAGGCAAAACTAACTAGATCATCTTTTCATAGTATTGAAAGAAACTCCGAACCACTTGATCTATTCATACCGATGTATGTGATTTTAATTCAATACAATCGAGAGGCGGTAATAGATATTTTATTACCTTTATTGATGATTGCACTAGATTTTGCTATGTGTATTTGATGAAAAGCAAGGACGAAGCTATAGAGAAATTTGTTCTCTATAAGAATGAAGTTGAGAATCAACTGAACAAAAGAATTAAGGAGTTAAGAAGTGATCGTGGTGGTGAGTATGTTTTCCCTTTTGAATCACTTTGTGAACAAAATGGAATCATACATCAAACCACAGCTCCTTATTCACCTCAATCCAATGGGATTGCAGAACGGAAGAATCGTACCTTGAAAGAGATGATGAACGCTATGTTAATCAGCTCTGGCTTACCTCAGAATATGTGGGGAGAAGCTTTTTTATCAGCTAATTACCTTTTAAATAAGGTACCACGGAAAGATGTAGGGAAAACTCCTTATGAGATGTGGAAAGGAAGAGTACCTTCCTACAAATTTCTAAGAGTGTGGGGGTGTCTTGCCAAGGTAGTTATTCCTCCACCTAAAAAGGTGAAGATAGGACCAAAAACTGTTGATTGTATTTTCATAGGATATGCACATAACAGTAATGCTTATCGATTTCTTGTGCATGAGTCTAATATACCAGATATTCACAAGAATACGATAATGGAGTCGAGGAATGCATCCTTTTTCGAATACGTTTTTCCTTGTAAAACTAATTCGAATTCAAATGTACACAAACGGGTACATGAGACTATCATTGAAGATAGTCAGGACCGAGAACAAATAAATGTTCCGGAGGATCAACAAGTTGTTGAACTTGAACCAAGACGTAGCAAAAGAGCTAGAACGGAAAAATCATTTGGTCCAGATTTTTTGACATTTTTGCTAGAAAATGATCCTCAAAGCTATAACGAAGCTGTAAGGTCAGCTGATGGTGCTTTGTGGAAGGATGCCATCAATAGTGAAATTGAATCCATCTTACAAAATCACACCTGGGAGTTAGTGGATCTTCCTCCAGGATGTAAACCTTTAGGGTCCAAGTGGATTTTCAAAAAGAAAATAAAGGCAGATGGATCAATTGATAAGTACAAAGCAAGACTTGTAATTAAAGGTTACAGACAACGTGAAGGTCTTGATTACTTTGATACTTATTCTCCTGTAACGAGAATAAATTCCATAAGGATGATAATAGCGATTGCAGCTTTGCGCAATCTTGAGGTACATCAGATGGATGTGAAAACAGCCTTTCTAAATGGAGATTTAGATGAAGAAATTTACATGGAACAACCTGAAGGCTTTATAGCTCCAGGACAAGAAAAGAAAGTCTGTAAGTTGGTTAAATCCTTGTATGGATTAAAACAAGCTCCGAAACAGTGGCATAAAAAGTTTGATGACACCATGTTAGCAAATGGTTTCAAAATCAATGAGTGTGATAAATGCATTTATGTCAGAGAGACAGAAGTTGGCTATGTCATTTTATGTCTCTACGTTGATGACATATTGATTGTCGGGAGTAATGTTAAAATGGTGAAATCTACCAAGAATATGCTGAAATCCAAGTTTGACATGAAAGACATGGGTCTAGCAGATGTCATTCTGGGAATAAAGGTCTCGAGAAGTCCTGATGGACTTATTCTTGATCAGTCACACTATGTGGACAAGATTCTTGGTAAATTCAACAATGATGATTCTGCTGTGGCTAGAACTCCTTTAGATGTGAGTCTACACCTATCGAAGAATAGGGGAGATGGTATATCAAGTAGAATACTCTAGAGTGATCGGGAGTTTGATGTATCTATCGAGTTGTACAAGACCTGATATAGCCTGTACAGTAAACAAGCTCAGCAGATATACGAGTAATCCAGGGGTTGATCACTGGAAAGCAATAGTGAGAGTACTTAGGTACTTACGTTTTACTCGTAATTATGGGTTGCACTATCATAGATATCCAGCTGTAGTCGAAGGATACAGTGATGCTAATTGGATATCTGACATGAAAGACTCAAAGTCTACCAGTGGCTATGTGTTTACACTAGCAGGTGCAGCTATATCATGGAAATCCTCCAAACAGACTGTGATAGCCAGATCTACAATGGAATCAGAATTCATTGCATTAGACAAGTGTGCTGAAGAAGCAGAATGGCTTCGAAATTTTCTAGAGGATATTCCAAGTTGGCCAAAGCCAGTGCCAGCAATTTGCATTCATTGCGATAGTCAATCTGCAATTGGAAGGGCACATAACAATATGTATAATGGTAAGTCTAGACATATTCGTCGTAGACACAATACCGTTAGACAATTACTCTCTACTGGAGTTATTTCGATTGACTATGTAAAGTCAAAGGATAACATTGCGGATCCGCTAACCAAAGGGTTAAATAGAGAGTTGGTAGTGAAATCATCGAGGGGAATGGGACTAAAGCCCATTAGATAAATGTTTATTACGAAGGAAAACCCAACCTTGTTGACTGGAGATCCCAAGATCTAGGTTCAATGGGACAACCTACTCGTAAAAAACATAATTGGTTCACTGTGGGGGGTTACCCTCTAGTCCATTCCTATGGTGAAATGAAATAGTGATGCTCGTATGAATGAGGTTAAGCAAGGCTTTTAATGATTCTTATGCGTCGGGAATCCGAGCAGAGTATTACGAGATGCTCTTAAATAAGAAATCACCTATGTGAGAGAGAAGTGGGGCCGCTTCAAGGGAATTGTACGGGGCTCAATTCTTAGAAACTCTTGCAGAACCAGGTTGATGTTCATGGCCAAAATGAACATAATAATGAGAACTCAGATGTGTTAGGTTAAATTTCTGTGTGATATATATTCCCCATTTACATAACGGCAGTACAGTTCAATGACATCGCGTCCACTGTCAGCCAGTAAATGAGATATATTTTCACAAGGGAAGGTTCAAAGGCTGAGGCCTACCTATCCTATGAAGGTGTTGACCCGTTGAACTCTTCTAGGTCAAAATAAAATGTTTTATAAAATAATTTTATTTGACGGTTTTCGCCAATTTCATTCATGTGGGGGATTGTTGGAAAATGCTTATGAGTATTTTGAGCATGAATCCACTTCGTGTTAGTGGTTGTTATTGAATGATTCGGATACTCCTCCGTGAGTAGTTCGAAATGGTATATTCATATGCTTAAAATGGTGCTTGGGTGAATGAGAAATTGTTGCTCAAAGTTCACCCAATGGTGTTGGAAAATAAGGAGAATTGAGCTTGTCCCATATGGGAAAGCTATATAGGAAAGTTATGCTTATATATCATTGCTCATATGTAGATGGGTAAGAGTTATAAGGATAGAGGCTCTCTCTACGTGCGGGGGGGGGGGTGCAAATCAAATCCGAATCAAGCTTGGCTCGTGTGCACCCGCGTGTCCTGCGTACACGAATGCCGGACCAAAATGTGCGAGCCCGGCCTAGCGAATTTTTGCAAGCCTCCTCTTTATTTTTTTCCAAGCTTTTGATGTTCCATAACAGTTAATTCAATTTTATTAATTAACTAAGTGGTTACAAATCAAATGGAAGGTCTCCCACTAACTCAATTTAATTGGCATGTTAATTTCTTTTTAATAGACATGTGTATTTTCGTTTTAGTTGAGGTGAACACAGGAAAGTTTTAAGTTTTCTTTTTAGAGAGTTCAAGCACTTCGGTTGTTCGTTGCAGTCGAATTTGGTGGTGCCCAATTTCATTTTTCCGTTGCATCCTGGGAAACAGACGTCTCGCGTTCTACTGCACCAATCGGTAGGGGACGAATTTGTTTTAAGGAGATTGTTCCGCATCAACAAGCCTCGGAATTCTGCCTTCATCGCTGGGACTGATTTACTATTTTCGCGTTCTCTTTCTGCTTGTTGTCATTTGTTTCACTGTTCAAAATTGTATCATTCCAGTTCGGTTTATCACTGATCAAAATTGTATCATTCCAGTTCGGTTTATCACTGATCAAAATTGTATCATTCCAGTTCGGTTTACTGATTGTTCAAAGTCCGTTGTAAGAACACAGTAACCAAATTAAGTTGTAATACTGGGCTGGGTGTCCTCAGATGTCTCCGTGCCTGACATGTCACCGACTTGCTCAGCGGTCCTTGATGTCCCTGGTTCCACCTGCATCTGAGCTCCACCTGCAAGATCAAAATCTGCTAGATCCTTTTCTAAGGCACCTGCATTGTTGTTAGTAGATTTACAAGGAAAACAAATTTCATTGAATATAACATCCCGACTAACTATGACTTTGACTCCCAGGATTCTTTTCCCATAACCTATACCCCTTGTCCCTTCTTGATATCCTAGGAAAACACACTTGATTGACCTAGGTTCAAGTTTACCTACGGACTGGTGATCATAAGCTTCACAGCCAAAAACTCTAAGGTGTGCAAGCTTATGAGCCCTACCAGACCAGATTTATTCTGGTGTCTTAAACTGAACTGAACTATTAGGGCTAAGGTTAATCAAGTGAGTAGCAGTATTGAGGGCTTCACCCCAAAAGGCCCTCGGAAGTTCGGAAGAGAATAAAAGGCTCTGATCTTTTCTAATAAGGTTCTATTCATTCTTTCTGCAACTCCATTCTGTTGAGGGGTGTTTCTAACAGTCTTATGTCTCAGGATACCCTCACTCGTACAGTATTGATCAAACTCAGTATTACAAAATTCTAAGCCATTATCAGTTCTCAAGACTTTTACTTTGTTACTAGTTTGATTTTCTACCAATACTTTCCATTCTTTAAATTTAGTCAAAGTTTCATCCTTTGATTTTAGTAAGAATGTCCATACCTTCCTACTGTAGTCATCAACAATAGAGAGGAAATATTTCTTACCCCCATGAGTCTGGACCTTTGTTGGTCCCCACAAATCACAATGTAGATACTTCAAACTCGCCTTTGACAAATGAATTTCAGTTGGGAAGCTCTGTCTGTGCTGTTTTCCCAACACACAGATCTCACAAAACTCAAGTGGCTTCAACTGGTCCTTTCTAAATTGTCCCTGCTTGCTGAGTACCTGCATTCCTTTCTGGCCTATATGGCCAAGTCTCAAGTGCCATATATTAGTCATATCAACATTAGAAGTTAAAGCAGAAATGAGTTTATCCGAGAATACATGTTGGCAATTTAGAACATACAATCCATTTCTCTTAATACCAGTTAGGATTAGTTTATTACCCTTAGATATGTGCATGTTTCCTTTGTGTGCCTTATATGTGAAACCTAATTCATCTAGTGTTCCTAGTGATATCAGGTTCCGTTTCAAGTCAGGTACATATCTAACGTCAGTAAGGATCCTAACTTTACCATCATGAAGTTTAAGAGTTATGTCCCCAACTCCCTATATCCTACAAGTATTATCATTACCCATATACACAGTACCATGGTCAGAATTTCTAAAGTTGACAAACCAGTCCCTATACGGACTCATGTGAAAAGAACACCCAGAGTCCGGAATCCATTCTCTACTAATGTGATCACTAGACACAATCAATGCCTCAGATAGGCACATCGACCCCTTTTCGGCAGCCACAGTGGCGCTGCCTTCATTTTCCTGTTCCCTAATGAACTTATAACAATTCTTTTTAAGGTGTCTCATCTTCCCACAATGATAGCACTTCTTGTCACTATTCTTATTCTTATCCTGTTTATTCTTTTTCTGCCATTTAGGTTCTTGGTTATTAGTCTGATGATTATTCGGACCATTATATTTCCTTTCATTTTTTCCTTTCATGAATAAGTTCGCTCCTCCTCTCATACTGGTTCTAAGTTCTAGCTCTCTTGCCCTTATACCAGATATCACCAAGTCTAGCCTAGGTACAACTCCTGTGTACTGTAGAGAATTCTTAACGACACTATATTCTTCAGGTAATGCATTTAAAAGTATCATAGCTTCGCTAGAGTCTCCTAGGGCTTGGTCAGTTCCTTTAAGGATTTGAGTCATTTTCGTGAATTCATCCAAATTATCATCAATCGACTTACTAGTATCCATCTTGTAATTAAACAAATTTCCTTTTAAGAACACTAAATTTGGTGCAGAAATAACAGAGTATAAAAATTCGAGTTTACCCCAGAGTTGAATGGCAGTGTCCATTCCGTCAACCTTTCTGATGACCGAGTCTCCCAAGTGGAGGAAGATCAAGTTGTAAGCCTCTTTCAGGATTTCGTCATTCGCTTCCTTTTCCATCTTTGGCCACTTTTCTGGATCCGGTTCCAGTGCCAAAGCCACCTTATGGTGGGAGAGCAAAACCCTCATTTTCTTCTTCCATGTGGTGAAATCTCTTTTCCCGTCAAATATCCCAATGTCGAGTCTCATGTTCGACATTTTATATTTCTTTCTACAGTAATCACCCGATGACAATTCCGCAATCACTCTCGGCAATTACTCCACAATCCAGCCCAAGCAGAATTCGACAGTGGCTCACACAAACAACTTCAACAGAACTTAATTTCCCACACAACACAAAGCCCCCTAATCACCCAACACAGTTTTAACCACCCAAGCAGCACTCGGCTACACATAACTTCAACTCAGAGAATATGATTTGCAGAAACAGTTATACTCACAGGAATCAATCACGCCAATTAACACCAATTTCCTAATCACCCAGAAAGCAACCGAAACTTCAACAGGAAATTTAATTTCCAAATTGCAACCCTTGATACCCTAATCGGCAAGCTCAATTTGACCAACTCTTAGGGTCAGTTTGGTATACCCTCTTCTGTCAGTTTCTCAGCACCAAGAATTGTGGCCTACAATTTAGTTTCTGTAACCGACGACCCTAGTCTTGGTTGGTAATTGGCTTGGATCTTTTAGTCAAGAAACTCGGCAACTCGAGCCTTGGATGCCTTGATGGTTCTGTGATCTTTGATCGGCGTTGGCTTGGTAGTAGTCTTGATCGGCGATTCTTCAATTGATGGATTTGTTGCCCCTTCGTCAATGATTGATCTCTGCTTTCGTCTCTGTGTTCTGTTTGTTGACAGATCTTAGGGTTTTCTTCTTTGATACCAAGAAGATGTGTTCTACTTACAGGGGGTTGGCTGAACGGCAGTGGCTAAGGGGTTTTGTTTCTTTGAATCTTGATGCCCTGCGTCTGTAATCGGTTATTGTTTGGCCAAAAGAAGAAGATGGGTCTTTTGGGCTTCTTGATCTCTTCTTCTTATTTTTGGGCCGAGCTTTTCAATTGTTCTTCTCTTCTCGAGGGGCTGTTCCCTTCAATTTACAAACAATTTGGAAGATGTGTTTTTGCCGAATCGAGGACGAATTTGTGGGCTGATCTTGGTCACTTGCTATTCTGCCCACTGATCTTAATGGGCTCTGATACCACTGTAAGGAAACCTAGGACACAACTTATCTCCACATTGGTATGATATTGTCCACTTTGGGCCTAAGCCCTCATGGATTTGCTATTGGGTTATACCCAAAAGGCCTCATACCAATGGAGATATTGTCCATACTTATAAACCCATGATCCTCCCCACTTCTAGCCAATGTGGGACTTTGTTTGCACCCAACGATACTGTAAGGAAACCTAGGACACAACTTATCTCCACATTGGTATGATATTGTCCACTTTGGGCCTAAGCCATCATGGATTTGCTCTTGGGTTATACCCAAAATGCCTCATACCAATGGAGATATTGTCCATACTTATAAACCCATGATCCTCCCCACTTCTAGCCAATGTGGGACTTTGTTTGCACCCAACGATCCTCCCCTCGAACAAAGGACCACCGAGCCTCCCCTCAAACGATCATCCATCCGTCCACTCCATGAAGATCAGAGCACACCGCCTATCTAACTGAGCACTCACGGATCACGATCGGGGCTCACCACCTTTTTTGTTCGGTATTCCGAGGATTCATCCACATGACTAACTCCGGGGCATGGCTCTGATACCAATTGTTAAACTTTTGTCGCAAAATTCGTCAAATCAATCAAGAAAGAATGCACGATTTTTACCGTGGTTCGCCGGAAAATATTCCCGACTACATCCACGTTGAACTCCGGAATAGGGAGCTCGCTGCACTAAGAAATTTTCAAGATTACACACGGAATCTTGAATCCGTTTACAAATTGTAATTCCCCAAATCTCACAAACTCTAATCTCTAAAAGTGTCAATCTCTCAAATTACCCAATTGAAGATTACATTAACTTGGACTAAGGAACAAGGCTCAACACTTAGCCAAAAATAAGGGAATACAAATAATGAAAACTCTCTCTAATTCTCAACCTAAGTGGCCTTTATATATGATGAGCAAATACATGTAATTGGGACAACGGCAAGGATTGCGCCACGTGTCCCTCATCCAACGGATGATAAGGCTTCACATTTTACAGCTTCAAATCCAAATAGCATGAAATCCAAAGATACAGTAGTCACATACCTTGGCACTCGCAGTTGGCAGCTTGGAAGCAACAAAATCAGAGAAGAGGAAGAAATGGGAGAATCAAAGTCGGCGCCTCCTAGATTTAGAAAATGAAACAACTGAAGAAGGGAAATAAAGAAGCCCTAAACACTTAGTAAGAACCGAGAGTGAGAGTGAGATCAGAGGGTGTGGTAAAGAAATTTGGGGGTGACTGGCGAAAGAGAAAGGAAAATCTTATTTATTTAAGTAGACTTAGCGACGGAAAATAATTGTCGCTAGATTTAGCGACGAAATCATGATTCCGTCGCAATATAGAGACGGAATTATGATTTCGTCGCTATATAAAGCGACAGATTATTAATTTCGTCGCCAAATAGCGACGAAATATTAATTCCGTCGTCAAATAGAGACGGAATTAGTTTCCGTCGCTAGAATAATAATTTCGTCGCTATATAGAGACGGATTAAAAAATTCGTCGTTATCCGTCGTTTTTTTCCTGCTATTTCATTCCTGCCACTATTAGTTTCGGAATTTTGTCCCGTCGTTAAATTCTGTAGCTAATGTTGTAATCCATTTCAATTCCGTCGCTACTCCATTTCGAAATATTGAAACGAAGTTTCCGTCGCTAATTCTGTATTTTCTTGTAGTGATTTCTTTCGATTCCGTTTTCCTTAAACTAATTATATATTAATCATGTTTAATATTTTACTCAAATATTCTTGTTAATTTTACACGAGAAAAATACATGATACTTTGTAGAAAAATTAAGGATATGACTGCATATATTATAATCTTTGTAAAAAAATTATTTATAGGGGAAGTTTTTTAGACTGAATATGATATATAAAAAGAAACAAAACAAAATCTGACCCTAAAATCAAGTAAATTGTATCTAGCAGCAAAATAGAATTGCAAGCCAAATTCAGAATCGAAAAATAAAGTTTAGTTACTGTACACGACGTAATCTGACGACGAGGTAGCTGCTGTATGTTCATGCATGTCTTTAATTACTCGTATTTTGCTATGAACACCATGCATGCTTCTTCTTATTGTATTAATTGTATTTTGTTTTATTATTTTATTTTATTTTATTTTTATATGTAAAGTGTAGCATTTGATCTTTTAGAAAATAGTTATTAATTTGTTGGATAAATGAAACTTTGTATAAATCGAAGAAATTGTCTTTAGGAATGTAATGGAAGCATGTGATAATTGATAAGTATGGTGATGATTATATTGACAATGAATTGCGAAACCTAACTTCAATATTCATTACATTTTCATTTTTATTGATGATTAATTGTATGTGGGCAATGTGACCTTTTGAGGATATGAAGAGACATTTATTGTACTCTTCCAAAAAAAAAAAGTACTCAAAGTTTAAAGGTAATTGAGTACATATGTTATCAGTTAACCATAAAAATAGAGAAGTGTATCGTTTGATACAGAGTTCGGTGGGTTTATAAACTGTAATATCTACAAGTTGGTTTATACTTATAATCAATATTTTTTATTAAATGGTGTCTAAATATAAAATGATATAGTTTGATGTGAGATGATGATATAGTTGTTTAAATCATAAGGGTCTTGAATTAATCAATTTTTTTGAAGTTATTAATATTTTTTTTAGCTTTTTAAATAGATAAAAATGATAAAATAAGTCTTTCATGCCAAATTGTTAATAAAATTTCCATCTCCCTAATAGAAATTTTCAAGTGCTTTATATTTTAATACCGATAAATATGGCCTTATATGTTTGTTGGGACCTATGCCCAAGTCCATTAATTTTCGTGACCTAATTCGATGTATCAGAGTCGAAATGAAAATCCTAAATCAAAGAAAATAATAAACTCACATGCAGGGAGAAACCTAAACCATTGACTCTCAATGATGAGCTGAAATTGTGTCTTATCAATAAGGATGATAGAAAAATCCGAATTTTAATCCGAATTTAAGATATTGTATAATTTAATGTGGAATTCAAGATATTTTTACTGGATTAAAAATTTTTGATTGGAGTCGGGATGATTTTTCATCAGAAATCTCAATTTTTTTAACCTAAAAATTGGAATTCAAAACGAAAAAAATGTTCATATTCAAAACTCGATATGAAATTTAAGATAATTTTTATCCTGAATTCACATTCAGGACGTGATCAAATTCACTATTATAAGAATACAGTCATTTAACGTCGCCAAACTTCAATGCTAAAAGAGATCAAAGTCGATGCAGAAAAATTTGGCGTCGAAAGATGGCGACGCAGAAAATGGATGATAAAGGTTGGTCGTAGAAAGATTTTAGCGTCGAGAAAGCTTCGGTTACGCTAAATATTTGACTTTGCTTCACCGATTGTCATCGCTGGAACCGATATATGGCGACTCAGAAAGTGGACAATTTCGCGTCGACAAGCTTCAGTGACGCTAAATATTTGACTTTGCGTCACTAGTTGTCGTCGCTGTAACCGATATACGATGACACATAAAGTGGACTTTTAACATCTCCAAATTAGCGTTGCTAAATGTGAATACATATATATTTTAATAATATTTAATTTTTTAAATTTTTTTTAACAAATTAAATTAAAATTATCGTTACGTGTAAAATAAATGTTTTATTATGTAAAAAAGTTTTATACATTAAATAAAAAAAATCATGCAGGACGATCGTTCGGGGTTGGTATTGCATCTTTCTGCTCTGAAGAAACTACGGAGGTCGATCCTACAGTACTGGCCTAAACGAGTGATCTCTCCACAAGCTTCAGAAATCTCGTCATTTCTCGATTGTGCGCCTCATTCTACCTCTTCATCATATCATTTTTCATCTCCAGTCAATTTTGAGTCAACTTCAACTACTCCCTCAAGACAGTGACCTCCTATGAGGAGCCGAACGATTGATCGCTACCATCTTCCGATGACTGCCAAGCCTGACGTTGTAAGAGGTGGTGTTCTGAAACACCTAACACGAAAGCTCCTCATCAGCCAAAGACTATAAGCCATGCGTGAGATTTTGTGTATGGATCTCCACCATGTGTTCCTACATTTTATGATTCCGTGTTAGTTAAAAAAATAGTGAAAATACTAAAATTTTGTATAATTTATGTAATTAAACGCTTACATAGCACTATCAGGCGACATCGTTCACCCAACCTTTATTTTGAGTGCAATGGGTAAGGTGAAAAAAATCCGATATTGGGAGGGGCTGCAACACCTCTCATGTGCTACTTTACTACAGACGAAAAATATTAATTAGTAATCAAATATTGTTACAATATAGTTAAGTAAATGTATATCCACTTACCTCGGAGTGTTCCTCGCGATGCGCGGAAAACGGCTTCGAGCCTCAAATATGGTTGAACCGTAAATTATGTTGGTTCACCTTATTCCGCTCACAAATTTTCTATACAAAAAAAAAAGTTAGTCGCTATTTTGTTTCAAAAAGATTACAAAATAAAATATTATGAAAATTTAAAAGTTATTCCTCCGAAGTCATATGCCGCACAGATATGTCCAATCCTCCTCACTGATGTCATGAGGCCGATGAGAAATAGTATCAGTCGTACCATGCTCGTCAAATATGGGCTCGAGTTTCTTCGTGCGGTAGTTCGAGTACGACTTGCTCATGTAGTGGTTGATGTACTTGACCACATTCGGAGCGGCCATGTCAATGTCGAACCACTCCTGTAAAAAAAACACAATAGTTAGAAGTATCATTTAAATAAAAAGTAAAATTGATGCTTGAATTGATACTTACTGACAAGATTGCGAATAAGTCGTGGCACATATGTTCTTATATATTCATTCAGCATGTGTACTGCTGGGGTGTGTACGCGAACACTCTCTCTATATATAGAGATCACGAATATTTGAATTTTGTAGGGAAATTATTTAAAATTTTAAATAAAAAAAACTTGAATTTTAAATTTGTTGATGGTGTTTTCAGGCACTATGTTATTTAAGCAGCACGACAGGGGTAAAAAAATAATTCACTTCTCAGTCAAGATTATTAATGCCGACCCGACCACTAAAGAGTCAACAGTAAGGGGCCGGGAACTTTACGGTTAGTGACCGAGCACTTGAGTTCAAGATGACCGGGCAATTATCAGGTCGACATCAGCATTCTCAGTACAAAAGACTATTATGATCGACCACATGAAGACCGACCTCGTGAAAACCGAGCATAGGGCAAGACATGTTCGGGAAGATAAGGCATTCTATCAATACAAGATAAGATAATAAGTTATCATACTTTCATAGGGTAAACTAGTAAGTCAATGTCCTAGTATGATAAAGGAAGTAAATGTAGTTTTTGACTAGGAATCCTTATGGGAAATGGAAATTGTTTCAACTAGGAAACCCTTGTAAAAGAAGGAATCTGATTTCTGCACTATTATAAATAGGATGGTAGAGTATGCTTAAGAGGAGGGATAAGAGAATCAATATCAAGATCATCACGATCAGACTTGTAAAACACAAGAGATATCAGAGAAGCATATTTCAATAATAAAAGTATCATCCTTTTTGTGCCTGTGGACGTAGGTCGGACCAAGATCCGCCGAACCACGTTAAATCTCCTTGTCGATTGGCGTATTATCTGTCTTTTGCTAAGTTTGCTTTTGGTCCCCCATAACCAAACAAATTCACTATTGAGGGATGATTGTCTCGGGAGTAATATTCTCATATTGCCCTGAGACCAAAATCAGCCGTCAACAGTTGGCGCCGTCTGTGGGGACCTCAATAAAAAGCGGTTCGCGTAGTAAGACGATGACAGAAGGCGGAAATCAGCAATCGTCGGGGAATCCGGCCACAGATTGGATGAAGAAGATAGAAGAAAGCATAAGGAATGACAGGGAGGATAGTGAGGCCCTCCTAAAAACCATGATAGACCGACTGGAGAGAATGGAAGGGGGGAACCGCGAGAAGCCTGAAACCAGAGCTAATCAAAGAAGATGAGAGATAGCAGATGGAAAGAGAGTTGTGGATACAAGTGAGGACGATGGACCTAGGAGGAGGGGGCCTTACGGGATAAAATCCATAGTTGTGGAAAAAGATTCACAAACAGAGGACACATGGGAAGAAGAGAGACATTCGACAGATTCCTCTTATGATAGTCTCCGCTACACTAGAAGAGGAGACACAGAGTACGACGAAACTGTGCGGGAGATTCCAAGGCGTAAGGAACATCGCACCCGGGGCAACAGACATGAAGAAGAGCACAGAAGGCGACATGGCGACCCAAATAGCGAGGTAAAATCTTGATTAAAGAAAGAGATGGCCAAGTGGAGGACAAGCCTCAAAACAGATACAGGAGACACCCGGGAAGGGATCAGGATCGCATGCGGAAGGTAGAAGGCAGCCCGCTGTAGGGGTTTTAGGGGGAATATCCGGTAACGCAGCGGAAGCGATGGAAAATCGTATTTTCCGATTTCAAAACTTTTTTCTCGGATTAATTAAATAAACATATTTATTTAATATTCCAATAATCAAATTATGAAATAAAATTCAATAAATCATATTTAAGTGAATTTACCGAATTGCCCTTACTCTTGGTATTTTGTCCATTTTAGTCCGAAATTGATCTAATCAATTTTGAATGATTCTAAATCATTTCTAAGATGAACTTAGCATGTTCAAAACATCAAAACACCAAAAGCAACCAAATCCCCAAATTTCCAACTCTTGGCCGAATGCACCACCTTGGTGCCAAAGTGTGCACTTTGTCATTTCATGCATCAAAACACATCAAGATGTAATCCAATGAACATGAAACTTTATATGCATCATATACACATCCAAATTCACAACATATATGAAAATCCTCAAATTTGGAATTGGTCATGAACCCTAATTTTTCAATTTCTTCAAATTGGACAAATTAGACCAAATTGGTTAAATCAATTACTTTAATCATGTTGCTTCCATCCAATCAAAGTCTCAACACAATGAAACAACTCAAGATCAAATCTAGGTCATCTAAGAGTGGGTCAACAACTCTAGATTAGCAACAAGGTTTCCAAAACCATAAAAGAACACTTATTACTACAATAGCCATAAGCTTCATTCATCATACATGCTCTACACTTTCACCAAAACCTCCATCATCAAAAACACAAAGAATAAAGAAATAAATAACCTAAGAACATCATATGTTAAGGCCTAGATCCTAAGGAACATTTTCCTTTCTAATAGTAAGTTGGAAAAACTTACTAAAAATCAAGCTTTCTTTGGTTCTTCTTTCTTTCTCACAAGCTTCCTTTGGTTTCCATTAATGGAGTTTTCTTTTAAAGTGTATTAGGTTATGAATGAAATGAAATGAAAAATAATATATACTTGTACAACAATTGCCTTGGCCGAAATTCACTTAGCCAAATACAAGTCTAGTAATTCAATTTCATTTCACTTTACATTTGATCAACTTGGCTAAATATCTAAAAACAACTTTAAAGAAATTTAATTAAGTCAAAAAATGCAACTAAGAAAAATATAACTCTTATATTTTAAGTGTATTGGCCGAAATTAAAGGAAAATAAAGGAAAAGATATTTTCATTTTTCAAACAATTTTGAACAAATATCTTAAGAAGTCAAAATCAATTTGACAACCTTTTCCTTTAATGTATAAGTCAACAATTGCAACTTATAATCACTTCCTAACTTTATCATTTGGTGATATATTTATATTTTAATTATATTAATCATTTAACAATTAAATAATTAAATAATTAATTAAATACAAATATATCAATATATGTATTATATTTACTTTAAATATCTCAAATACATATATTGATGATATATGTCAAATACCTTTATTTGACTATTTATTCATGTGTATTTAATAATATCATATATTAAATACAAATACACATTAATTAGGAAATGACGGTTCGGCCTGTTCGCATGTATTTTTCGTTTAACGATTAAACGATTTATAAATAATCATCATTATTCATAAATGTTGCTCTAGTGCTCTACGAGTATGTTTCATTATTGAGACTCTCTAGATTCAGGTATATCCGTCACGAAATCCAATTTCATGTGCATAATCTATCCACCCGTAGATTATGACGATCACGGATAAACTAGCTGAATCATACAGGTCGAGGTCATTGCATACGTATAATCCCTCCGTCACAGGTATCCAGATAATCCCAGAAATATAGATGTAAACGTCAAATCTCTATAGGTATTATCTCGTCGACGTATCTATTAGCAATCTTTAAATAACACTCGGAACTTACTTCCGATGTATATTGTGGCCACAGATTTAACAGACTGCTAAATATATATGGACTACCTATGTTCTGTACACAGAACTGACGGATCCTATCTTGACACACACAGGATATCCTGAGGATCGATCCACACCCAACGAACAGGCGGAGGTCTGATCTAAATAGATCGGTGACGTGACTGCCATCTAAGTGTGGAGGATGTCTCATACATCCACAGTGGTGTCTCAAGTTGAAGGACCAATATGCTACTCAACCCGAGAAGATTCTTATTGACGTTGGTGTACCATCCATTAAGAATCTTCGGTGAGCCGTTCAGTGTTTATCCACTATAAACACCTACACGTCTATGCGAGTCTCCATAGACTCATGGTTCATTGGGATAAACCATCGGACCAAGTCTCGATATACGACATGTACTGGTCTCAACGGATTTGACTAACCGACCCGTGTTAGCAAATCTTGACCAGGAACTATGTTTGATAATATTCATATAGCAGTGACACTTCCCAATGTCAATTACAAACTAACTTTGTAACTATGTACTGCATTATATATTATCGGGCATTTGTCTAATATATACATATCACTAAACCACATTTAGTTTCAATCTAATCGTAATCAGATCAAATACGTATATAAGAACAAGAGGTGAAACCATAAATAAGTAATATTATGGAATAAAGGGATGTTCGTATTCATGAATCAGACATAAATACGGTCAGGATTGGCGCTCTGAGCACCAACCCCAACACCCGCAGCTGCTTTGCAACTCTCTCACGAGAAACCATCTGCATTGAGGAGGGTACCAAAAAACGGCAGAGAATGAAGACGGAGGAAAAGCCAGTGGAGATCCTAGTCCTCGGGCAAACAGAATAGCCCAGCTAGCGGCGGCTGAGGAATTAAAAGGGATAGAACTCTTCGGACCGGGAAAAAACATAAAGATAGGGGGAGGCTTGGACAAGACCCTGAGACAGAGCCTACTAGAATGTCTAAAAAAGTATCCGGACATCTTCGCGGGGGACATACTCAACGCCCTTTACAGAGGACAGTTGGCGCCGATGCCACTTCAACAATCGGCTCGGGGCTGGAGTTCGTTCCGCCGAGGCCTCTTCACCAGCTCGGGGCTGGATCTCGTTCCGCCGAGGCTGTTATACTATTCGACTCAGGGGTCGGGTTACGTCCCACCGAGTCGTGCTGATTGGCCTGGGGACGGAACATTCCCCCAGAACCAAATGTCTCTTTAGCTCGGGGTCCTCAGAATATTCATGGACATACTCGATGCATAGGATCCGTGAGAAGCATAGCACGGGGATGGATGATACCCTCGTGGCGATTGCTTGCTCCAGTGTTACCGAACATAAGGAGGAATATGCCCTTAATGATTCGAAACACTCTCTGATCCTCACTTACCCGATGTAATGGATCCGTGAGAAAGCATAGCACGGGGAGAGATGATGCCCCCGTGACGATTGCTAGCTCCAGTGATGCCGGACCTAAGGAGGAATGTGCCCTTAGTATCTCGGACACTCTTTGATCCATTCATCATTTGGATCTAAGAGAGGCGCAGCACAGGGAGGCGTTGTGCCCCTGTAGCGTGTGTCTTCTCCAGCGTGGTAAGGAGGAGCCCTCGCACAATACACAGGCTCCACAGCGACCCGACGTATAGAGGATGTGCCCTTAGTATCTCGGACACTCTTTGATCCATTCATCATTTGGATCTAAGAGAGGCGCAGCACAGGGAGGCGTTGTGCCCCTGTAGCGTGTGTCTTCTCCAGCGTGGTAAGGAGGAGCCCTCGCACAATACACAGGCTCCACAGCGACCCGACGTATAGAGGATGTGCCCTTCCCATTTTAAACGCTCTCTGATCCAAATCCTGGTTCGCCGGGACACTGAATTGAAAGATTCAGAATTGTGTTTTGGAGACCTCGGACAGGACGCTGTTTTGAGGCATCTGTGTTGTGTTTATACTTGCGAAACGTTTTGTTTTGGGATAAGCGATAAGTCGCCCCCGCCTGTTAATTTTATTTTCTAGAGATTTGTTTTTGTTTTTCACTGGTCTGGTAAGGGGACGCCCGTGCCAGATTCGGTAGGGTTTCAAAAGGTTGATTCACTTCCCTTCTGAATAAGTCCCACTTGATTAATCGGCTCAGGGCTGGATTCGTTCCGCCGAGGCCACTTGATTAATCGGCTCGGGGCTGGATTCGTTCCGCCGAGGCCACTTGATTAATCGGCTCAGGGCTGGATTCATTTCGTCGAGGCCGCTTGGTTAATCGACTCAAGGCTTGATTCGTTCCGCCGAGGTCATATGTTTTCTTTCCGGCTTGGGTCTGCTCTTGTACCGCCGAGATCGATGTTTGTTTCAGCTCGGGGTCGGGTTACGTCCCACCGAGTCGGCTCCTTCGGATTGGGGACATAACATTCCCCCAAGTCCAAGTGTCTTTCTCAGCTCGGGGTCGGGGTACGTCCCACCGAGTCAGCCCTTCGGACTGGGGACGTAACATTCCCCCAGGTCCAAGTGCCTCTCTTCATTCGGGGTCGGGTTACGTCCCACCGAATCAGTCCTTCGGACTGAGGACGTAACATTCCCCCAGGTCCAAGTGCCTCTCTTCATTCGGGGTCGGGTTACGTCCCACCGAATCAGCCCTTCGGACTGGAGACGTAACATTCCCCCAGGTCCAAGTGCCTCTCTTCACTCGTGGTCGAATTATGTCCCACCAAGTCTACCTCTTTGGACTGGGGACGTAACATTCCCCCAGGTCCAAGTGTCTTTCTCACCTCGGGGTACGTCCCACCGAGTCAGCCCTTCGGACTGGGGACGTAACATTCCCACAGGTCCAAGTGCCTCTCTTCATTCGGGGTCGGGTTACGTCCCACCGAATCAGCCCTTCGGACTGGAGACGTAACATTCCCCCAGGTCCAAGTGCCTCTCTTCACTCGGGGTCGGGTTACGTCCCACCGAGTCTACCTCTTTGGACGGGGGACGTAACATTCCCCCAGGTCCAAGTGCCTTTCTCAGCTCGGGGTACGTCTCACCGAGTCAGCCCTTCGGACTGGGGACGTAACATTCCCCCAGGTCCAAGTGCCTCTCTTCATTCGGGGTCGGGTTACGTCCCACCGAATCAGCCCTTCGGACTGGGGACGTAACAGTCCCCCAGGTCCAAGTGCCTCTCTTCATTCGTGGTCGGGTTACGTCCCACCGAGTCTACCTCTTTGGACTGGGGACGTAACATTCTCCCAGGTTCAAGTGCCTTTCTCAGCTCGGGGTCGGGGTACGTCCCACCGAGTCAGCCCTTCGGACTGGGGACGTAACATTCCCCCAGGTCAAAGTGCATCTCTTCATTCGGGGTCGGGTTGCGTCCCACCGAGTCAGTCCTTCGGACTGGGGATGTAACACTCCCACAGGTCCGAGCATCTCTCACAGCTCGAGACAGGATCACATGCCACCGAGCACATCATCGTTAGCTCAGAGGCAAAATTTTCTCCTCACAATCGAGATTGGATCAGTTATGGGTCAGGACCTCTAAATCTCTGGTACAAATATTACAGAGGAGGAGTCATTTTTAGTTTGGACAACAAGAGGAACTTCATCTCCTGATGGAACGACCCAAGTAAGCAATTTACTTTGAGGTGGAGAATCATTCTGAATAGGGTCAGCATCTTCAATAACCGAGGATATGAAGATAGAAACAGAAGACTTAGTTGATGGCGAAGGCAATTTCTCTGTGATTTCTGGAGCGACCACCAGCAAGGCGATCATCACACCATCTTTATATAGTTCCCGGCACCAACTTGCATACTCGTTGGAACCGAGAACTAGGGGACATATGTTGATGGTGTTTTCAGGCACTATGTTATTTAAGCAGCACGACATGGGTAAAAAAGGTAATTCACTTCTCAGTCAAGATTATTAATGCCGACCCGACCACTAAAGAGTCAACAGTAAGGGGCCGGGAACTTTACGGTTAGTGACCGAGCACTTGAGTTCAAGATGACCGGGCAATTATCAGGTCGACAGCAGCATTCTCAGTACAAAAGACTATTATGATCGACCACATGAAGACCGACCTCGTGAAAACCGAGCATAGGGCAAGACATGTTCGGGAAGATAAGGCATTCTATCAATACAAGATAAGATAATAAGTTATCCTACTTTCATAGGGTAAACTAGTAAGTCAATGTCCTAGTATGATAAAGGAAGTAAATGTAGTTTTTGACTAGGAATCCTTATGGGAAAGGGAAATTGTTTCAACTAGGAAACCCTTGTAAAAGAAGGAATCTGATTTCTGCACTATTATAAATAGGAGGGTATAGTATGCTTAAGAGGAGGGATAGGAGAATCAATATCAAGATCATCACGATCAGACTTGTAAAACACAAGAGATATCAGAGAAGCATATTTCAGTAATAAAAGTATCATCCTTTTTGTGCCCGTGGATGTAGGTCGGACCAAGATCCGCCGAACCACGTTAAATCTCTTTGTCGATTGGCGTATTATCTGTCTTTTGCTAAGTTTGCTTTTGGTCCCCCATAACCAAACAAATTCACTATTGAGGGAGGATTGTCTCGGGAGTAATATTCTCATATTGCCCTGAGACCAAAATCAGCCGTCAACAAAATTAATCGAATTCAAGTCGAGCCGAGCCGAATCATTTTGTAATCAAATTCGAGTCGAGCTCGATCACAATATTTTTTTGACGAGTCAAGTTCGAACAATACATGTAAAACTCGATTAAAGTTCGAGCTCATATAAATACTTATCGAGTTGAGTCGCGACAGACACTAGTCGACTCGACTCGATTACACATCTATGTATACCCCGTAAAATTTATTGTGCCAATCAAATAATCGATTCCATTATTAATTTTTAATTTAAAAAAAAAAAAAAACTCCATGTAATTACTCAAATAGCTTCAAAATCTCTTACTGCACGTATAAAAATTCACATACATCACAAACTGACTTGATGTGGAGTGTTATTTCGAAAATTTTCGAATTGTTTTTTGGGAAAATTTTGAAAATGGCCTATTTACTTAATCCATAAATAAAATTAACCTCAATTCAAATAAATATTTTTATCAATTAATAAAAGTAAAAAAAAAAAAGAAAAAAAAAAGGACAGTATTATCCATAATTTCACTTTTTTCTTTACTTCACAATTCACTTTCATATTTCTCAAGCCAAAATCCCAATCTCTTCCGACATATTTCAAAATTTGGCTAAGAAACTTCATTTTAATAATAATTTATCGTTTTAAAGGTTCATAAATTCTTTTTATTGTGTGTTTTTTTATTGGGGTAACTTGAAAATAAGTTAAACTGTTGTTTAGGTTTATTAAAATTACTTAAACAACAAGTATTTGATTAAATGATTATATACAATTATTTTAAAATTTTATAAATTTTTTGTTGTTTTTGCTGGTGGGATGCATAATATAAGTTTAAAAAAACTTAAAATGAGTTATATACACACGTAAAGTTAAAAAAAAAAAAAAAAAAAAATAGAAATGCTAAGTTTAAGATATTGAAGAAAGAATTTTATAAATTGAACATATAACTATAAAAAAGAATGAGTGATATGGACATCCAAGGATTTAACAACAAATATTATAAATAAAATTAATGAGCACTTAGAGTCTCATTTTCGGTGATTATATGTATTTTCATTAAAATGTTTATCTGGTAAATAATTTCCCATGTTTTTCCTGTAAAAATCTTCCTCTTTGTTTGATGCCAACAAAATATAGAGGGAAAAAAATTGATAAACAAAATATTAATACTGTGATTAATAAATAAATTTAAAATATAAATATATTGAACAACCGTTGCCTCTATGAATAATGAATTTTTCAAATAAAAAAAAAAATGATGCACCAGCCGGGAATCGAACCCGGGTCTGTACCGTGGCAGGGTACTATTCTACCACTAGACCACTGGTGCTTGCTTATGGGTATCCGTTCAAAATATTAAGATTTAGAGGTTGATTTGTATTTGAATCCAAATGTTAAATAATAACATTGAACTTGATTATATAATTAACACTAATCAATCCGTGCAAGGAAAGTGGATAATATACATAATCACCAACCAACCATTTAAGTAATGAACAATGCCACGTTAATTCATGTGAAGCCCAAAATCACTTTTTAAGACATTAAGATACCCATCCATTCATTTATTAAATTTGTTTATCAATTTTTTTTTAAAAAAAATTATATTGAAAACCGCCATTAATGGTTACCACTTTCCATTTATTTTTATTTTTTACAAGTTACAAATTTAATAAGAATAGCAATCATTTTGTGAATTGTTACTACAATAATATTTTGCAGTTGTAACTAAAGGTAACGGGAGTCACTTTCTCATAGGAGATGGGAATGATAATCATATTCTTTTGGTTTATAATTTTATTTTTATTTAACGAAACCGACATGACAATTTGGTCCTAATTAATAATTGATAATAAATAATATTATGCACAATGTTATAATAAACATACATATATTGCTCTAAAAAATTATTTCATTATTTATTTTGTTAGTGAAAAATATACTTTTAACGAATTATATTTTTATAATTTATTAACAATTTATTCCGATTATAAGATAAAATAAACACATCAATGAATATAATGTTTGATTCTAATTACTATTCTTTCAAATAAATAAACAACTTATTTTGACTCCGATTCATCATTTCAATTCCAGTCCAACCTGTGCGTGTGAGAAATAGATACTTATTTTTTTATTTCAATTCGTACGTGTGTGTGTTTGATTCTGATTCTGATTCTGATTCTAATTCTAATTTTGATTCCACTTCATCATTCTAATTATAATTCAATCCGCATGCGTGACATTAATGCCAAATTATTCTATTTTCATCATAAAATAGCAAAATTTCGAAAAAAAAAATTATAATTTTTTTCAAGTTATTATTTTCCATCTGATGTTGTAAAGTGGATTTTTTCTCTTGAAATTACATAAGTGCATCATTTTTCACCCAAACTTTATTAAAAAAAAAAATAATTCCAAACATGAAAAAGTAGAATCGACACACTTTTGAAACATTAAGTGGAAAAACGTTGAAGTAAAAAGTGTTATAAAAATTTTATACTTTTGTTACTTTTATCGTGGAAAAATATATTTAAAAAAAAAATTACAATGACAAATTGGGTAGTATGCTCAAACTAATTGAGTAAATAGAGAATTGTCAAAAAAATCATTTTTGAATTCACTAATTATAAGAGAATAAAATAAAATATGCACTCTTTTTTCCTTCCTAATAGGCTAGACACATTTTCCCCATTTTAACTTAGGTAGTCCCAGCGACTGGTATCAGAGCCACGTTATTAATTTTTCCTGGGGGGTATATGAAGTATGAATATAGAATAGAGGTGAGTAGAGGAGAGACCCCAACAACAATTATGTCAACACCTACACAATCTTCAGAATCTTTACTTAATAATAATAGTTCTTTATAACCAGTACGTCTATCTTCGTCTATGTCTTTACCTAGATCTTATACTAAAACCTTTGCGTCAAAAATAGAAAACCTTGTCGAGTTTACTCATGTTCCTGAAGATGCACAGATTTCAGAGTCTTCTTTACCTTTGTTGAGTCCGTATAATATTTACCGTCATAAAAGTTCTATTATCCGTAGTATTAGAACCCTAGTGTCCAACAAAAGACATGTTACTAAATAGTATGTCCAGTCGTCTAGTCTTGATCAGTGTTCGTTAGATGCTACGTCTAATGAGCAGTATGTCACTATTGATATCCTTCCAGACTTCATCTCTGGTTGGAAACGAGAAGAATATACACACCTTCACTTTGGAGCAGTCTGTCTTGCTCTCACTTTACATGGCAGAAGAGGCTTACCTGTCACATCTAAGATAGCTTTGCTTGATACAAGATACATGGAGTACCAACATGCGGTGATCGGCACAGTTCTTACGACTTTACATGCTGGAAGAGTGATCTTAACCTTTTACCCAAATTTCAACATGTCCTTAAAAAATTCCAACCTTCCCATAACCATAAAAGTCTAAGTCCATATCGCTAGAGCAGATGTCACCCCATCTTCCAAGATCGCAACCCTTCATCACCAAATAGTCTACCGACTACAGAACCACTCCATTGACCTACAAGCCCAAAACTAATCTGATGTTTTAATGATCATATGAGGTACATATGTCATACCTACCATCATCCAAATCCCAACGGATGAGCTCCAACAGCTTATGCCTTTAGAATGGCTGACCAACTACGAAAAATACCACCAGAAAACTGAGCCTATCCAAACAGCTTAATCCACTTTCCAATGATAATCTGATGGGACTATTAAAACTATCTTCTCTAAGCCCAGCTCTTCTCAGCCAAATAGACCCAGCACACCGAGCCAAAATGAACCAACACTTTTGTGTTCAATACCTACTCAAGTGCCATGTCCAGGAGGGGTTGAGATTCATATCCACTCCTTTAAACCTGATGGATTGTCGGTCTATACAGATAAGATCGACGATCATTTCATATGGGATCTTCCTAAAGCCCATATATGCGACCCTGATTGCACATGTATCCATAAGCTCGATGATGATGATGATGCTCCTCGAATGAGGAGAAGAATATCTGAGAAGAAAGTTATTTCTCCTTGTAATTCACAGAAACCTCGCAAGCGAAATGATCCAGACAATCCTAGTCCTTGGATTGGTATCCATCCATGGGTACTTCGTGAAAAAGAAGAGCGAAGTAAGATAAAGCCTGAGCTTATAAAGCCACTAGCAAGTCAACCAGTGCAACCATGCATGATGTACCAGCAAGAGTCAACCTCTTACAATGCAGAATTCCCATCCTTAAACAAACAGGCATATCCACAGCTGAAAGTGGTTTCAAAACCATTTGTGCAGAGAACTACTGTTTTGCCAAACGACCAACTTGAAGAACCACAACAGTTTGAAACTGTCTTGAATTGGCAAACTCAGAACGCCATAGCACAAAATGTTATCTTGCAAAGGATCGATTAAAAGATGGATGTGGTTGTCACAAGAATAATAATTCAAGAAGATAAAGTTGATAGCTTTGATGCTCAAGTCCAGCGGCTTTACAACAAGCTTCAACAGTAAGTTGCTCAGCTTGACACAGATCTCAGACAGATGATACAACACCAGAATTATGGCTATAAATTCAGCCATAAGGAAGCTGAGATCAGGAGATTAAAAACTGAACTAGCAAGAATTGAGGCAGACATGATTCCGCAACAACCTACCTTCTTTCCACAATCACCACTGATGTTCCCAACTGACCGGCGTAAACACACAGGTATAACGCAAGCGCACGTATCGTTCAAGCAGTATAAAAATATCGATTCCACGAGGACTTAATTCCTACTGTTGTTATTAATTATTGATATTATTTATTTACATGTATCTAATTATATGGAGAAGATGATGATTGTTTGATTGGTTGAAAGTGGTTTTCCTTAATTAAAATAAATAAAATAAACAAAAGAAAATACTAAGGAAAATAACAAAAGACTCAAAGATCTAGGGTTGTGAATCATTCTAATATCTTTTAAAAGATGAAGTGATTATTTTATGTTTGTGTAACAAATCAGTTTACTAACCTGGAACACAAAATTATGTAAAAGCCTATGTCGATGGTCAGACGCAAATATCCAGTTTAACCCAATTGAACCATATGTCTATGTCAACCAAAATATCTGGATTCATTAAGTTTAAGTTCCAATTATGGCTACCCCCGCCCGACAGGTATATGTCTATCCTGTAAGGAAATCTATTAAAGGGTTATATATCCTCAAGGAAGATCGTGGGCTATTAAGTCTAAGGCTGAAACCTAAAATTCATTTGTCAAGTTTATTTTAGATTTACCACATCAATCTTATTGGTGATCAGACAACAAGAAGCATTAAGCTTAATACATAATAAGTAAACCTTTAAATTACCCAAACTATAAAATAACCCCTTATAAATCGGTGATATTAGAATTCATCACAACCCCAGATAACTAACACATAACTAGGGCTAGTAAAAACTTAAAAGTAAAAGACATAAAGTAAAAATGCTGAAAAGTAAAAGATATAAAGTAAAAGCTGAAAAGTAAAATAAAATGCTAAGGTAAAATGATCAACTTTTACTATTTACTATTTAGATATCTCCCTTAATAAAATATATTAACTTGTGATTATTTTACCAACCAGCCATATAAGCGGTAACCTGATTAAGTCAAATTAAGTCCAACCAGCCATAAAGGTGGAACCAAAATAAATCTGCCATATAGGCGGTAAGAAAATTTAATTACCAACCGACCAATCTGGCGGTATCCTTGATTAGTCAGGTTTAAACCAGATTAAAATGAATTACCAACCGACCAATCTGGCGGTATCCTTTTTAAGTCAATATTTTAAATAGTGAATATATTATTTTTAAGGGAGATTAATCTAAATAGTAACAGTAAAAGAATTACCTTTCACCTAGCTGGGGAAGTTACCTCCTCATGGTGAATAGTAAAAACTGTAAAAAGTAAGAAAGTAAATTACTGTGCGTAAAAGTAAATTGCGGAAAGTAAAAACTGAAAAGTAAAGAAAAGAAAGTGCGAAAGCGGAAATTAATTACTAAAAGCTGTAAATAAACAAACAAGATACAATCTTCTTAGTATTCTTAAGGAATTCCTTAGAAGAAAGTATGAATTTACAAATGAAATGGCTTGGTATTTATAGGCAAAATTTTACCTCCATCAAATCATCCACCAAATCCATTATTAATTGATCCACTAATTGCTCCACCAAATCCATTATTAATTACTTCACTAATTGCTTATCATGTTTGGTGGTGATTTGATAATTTTTATTATTTATTTATTAATTTATTTTTTGCTTTGAAAATGATTGAAAGTGACTTTAATAATTACACACAACACACTTTTGGATGGTTCATCAATTTCGTGCATGAAATATTCATAATTCGAAATTATTTTGTCTTTCACAGTTGTATATCTTTGAGTCTTCTTTAATCTGGAACTTGAATCAGATCAATCCGATATCGGAGTAAAAAGTTATGCCCAAAATACGACAGATCTGCCCAAAACTGATTTGCAAAACGTCCTGAATTTCCAAAAGCTTCGTTAAAACGCCTTTCAAGTTTCCAATCTCCAAAATTAATATGTCAAGTCCAATTTTTGCCCTTATTTGACCCACATTTCGTCCTAAATGATTTCATTGTGTCCCAATTATTATCTGCAAAATGAACTAAAACACATCAAAACGTTCATCAAACCCGAGAAACTAAACAAAATATTAAGTAAAATGGGCGGTAAATATTGATATATTTTCCGCTCATCACCAACTTATCCGACCACATCATATAACCCATGTTACCAAACACCGTCATTTCCATCAGTACCAAAACCGTTCAAAATAACACATGAAATTTTCCGTGATCTAGAAGCTTCAGCACCTAGACCACAAAGAACCAAACCGATACCATAATTTTTTCTTCAAAAATGAAAGCATAACCATCTACACAACCACAACCTCAACCCAGACACCAGAAACCCACAGTTTCTTTGTCAGACATACCACCAACCTTTCCACACCAACCACCAGAACAAATAACCTCTCATCATGTTCCTAAAACTGTTATGTTCACACCTGAACCCAAACTTATCCCGTCCATTCCTACACCTACTCCACAGGTCCCAGAACCAACAGATCAATTTGCTTCTTAGGCTACTGATGATTTCTCTCCAGATATTTCTGAATCAGCCTCAGATGATATAGATTCCCAGTCCATTAATTCTGAGAAAGATCTTGTTGATATCACAACTTTACTAATGGCAACTTCCACTGGTTCCAATACTCAGCACCATGAATATACAGCTGAAGAACCAGATGATGATGACTCAGATGTCCACATGGAATGACATTCAACAATGCTAAAAGAACCACCAAAACCTACAGTTGGTCCATGGTTTACTTTCGATGGTCTGCCGCCATCCAAATGGCGTGATAAAATTCATGAAATGGTTGATTGGATTGATTTACAAATGACCAAGCCAAACATTACTCTCAAGGAAGTACTTAAAGATTTCTCTACTAGATTCATTGGATCTCTTATAGATTTGTTTCAAGCTCTTGAAGCTTACAGACAAATACAGTTTGTCTAGTATGATTCTGCAGGTTCTGCCCTCGGATTAATTCATATGGAATTCCTTGGAGATGTTTCAGCCATTGATAAACATGCAAGAAAAGAGTATTTTCAGATGCGATGTTGTTCATTGAAGATCAAAGATTTGAATTTCCATTATCAGCGTATGTTCCAGAAGTATCACATTCTGAATGGCGTGAATAATGCCAACCTTCAACATACCTATGTTACTTCTTTGCCTATTGAGCTACAGCCAGAAATTCAAAGATTGATTCTCCAAACCCAAAGAGAAATGAGAGACATATCTCTTGGAGAACTTCACCAGATAGCTCACTTATCTCGTGAAAAGTTGTGTGAAAGTCAATAGATGTTTAAGCTCATGTTTGAACAACAAAAGCCTTTGAAATCAGCTTGTCAAAACTATCACCTGGAAATTAAGTGTAAAGATAAGAATTGCGCTTGCCCGTCGAAGAAGAAATCCAATTTCCAGAAGTATAACAAGAAGGTCAAAAAATACAAGAAGAAAAAGGACTACAAACGAAAGTTTAAGTTCTTCAAAAAAAACCATTCTGTGGAAAAGGAAAGACATCCAGCAGATGTTTTATCTGCGGAAAGAAATGGTATTTCTCCAAGAATTGTCCTAACAAACCAGACAATGCAGCTAAACTTGTTGATCAAATTCATCAAAGCACTCTTATCGACCTCGAGAGTGTTGAGATTGAATCCCTGTTCTCTGAGCAAGAAGAATCCAGTCCATATATTGTTTTTGCTATTGCTTATTCTTCCTCCTCAATATCAGAAACAACCAGTGATGATGAATTCTCAGATTATGTTCCAGCCTATTGTACACAACATTGTTCACAACCTCTTGACCCTCCATCAAACATCCTTCAAAACTCATTGTTCAAAAATTCATACCAATACCTTTGGTCCAGATCCAAGTCCTACCATCCAAGTATGACTTACATATTTATGTTATTGGTTTTATTGATACAGGTGCGCACATGAGTATGATGAACCCTGCAGTTCTTCCTCAACAGTTTTGGAAAGAACATCAATAGTTTTTCAGGGCTTTAGATGGAAAAGTTTTCAGAACTGATCTCATTACTAAAAAACCGATTGGTATTCAATTCTTCCCAGAATGTACAATTTAGACAACAGTCTTAGGCACGAATCTTCCAGATAAAGATTTACTTATTGGTTTTGATGTTTATCATCAATCCAAACGCCTCCAGATCTTTCCAGATGGTATTCATTACAAACGTTCAGTCAAAAACTTCACTACCATTCCTAAGATGTTTGCTCTCTCAAAAGCACCACCAGATTATACAGTCATTTCCAGCAGGCTTCTCAATTCCTATTGTGATTCGTATTCACAGTTCAATCATCCAGCACTGTTATGGAAGAATCATAATTTTTTTTATTAAGTTACCATTCAAACTTAATGAAGACATCAACCCCACTAAAGCCACACATCCGGGGATGACATCTTCTGATCTTGCTCTTGTTCAGCAAGATTGCATTGAACTGTTGAAACAAGGCCTGATTGAGCCTACCAAGTCAAATTGGGCATGCCAAACCTTTAAACCAATTCCTCCAAGATGATAAGTTCCCTCTTCCAAAAATCATATCTCTTTTCGTTCACCTTATTGATGCCCATATCTTTTCAAAGTTTGATTTGAAAGCAGGTTTTTGGCAACTTGGTATTGATCCAACAGATCGGTACAAAATCACATTTTGCATTCCTAATGCCCATTACCAATGGATTGTTATGCCTTTTGGGCTGAAAGTCGCCCCATCCATTTTTCAAAAGGACATGACCCATATATTTAAGCCCATCATGCACAGTGCTCTTATATACATAGATGATATTCTACTGTTCTCAGAAGACCAAAATGCCCATTACTGGTTACTTGAACAGTTTGAATCCATAATCCAAGCCCATGATATTATGCTCTCAGAAAAGAAAAGTCATATTGGCCAGCCCAGTATTGATTTCCTTGGGATGCATTTCTATGATGGAAAGTATCAGCTTGGTCCACACATTGCACATGAACTTCTTCGGTTTCCTGATGACCACTTGACCAGAAAGTATATACATAAGTTTCTTGGGATCGTAAATTATCTCAAGTTATTCCTGCCAAACGTGTCCAAAGACACAAGTCAGCTGTCCAGCATGCTTAAGAAGAAGGTCTCGTCTTGGGGACCAGACCAATCTACATCTGTAAAGAACCTGAAGCAGATAACATAGAATCTTCCATCTTTCCAGCATGTGACTCAAATTTCTGTTTTACGTCATATCATTATGACATTTTGTCCTCACCATACATGCATGGCTACTGTGGAGTTTTCTTCTCCATGAAGAATCCACAATTCTCAATCATTATAAAAGGATGCAAAAATCGTTCCTTAATGATCACTGCAACACCATGGCTTGCATTCCTTTTACTCTCAATCCTGAAAGCATCAAGGTAAAAGCTCATAAGAAACTTTCCAAATGGCCAGTTCCAATCCGAGCCAATATTGATCTAAGATATGTCAATAATCTGTGGACTGACATCAACGATTGCCTTGAAGAAAGTCTTTCTTCCATTCTCCCAAAAGAAATTGCAGAAGACATTGTCAATAGAGTGCCATCCAATTTCAAAAAATGGTGTTCCATTCTCAAAAGCATCTGGGATGGAAAATCAGAAGGAAGATTCCAATACTATCTCGGCTCAGCTTATGTTCACTGTGGTTATGAAACGTACCATTTTACACTATTCATTAATAGCCACAAGTTTTTTGAAAATTATAAATGGAGCCTTGGAGATCTATTTGAATATGGCTTCCTCAATGGATTCATTCTTGGAAATGATCCTCTTCAACCGGCTAATACTGCCATGAAGGTATTAGTGAAGCTAGTCTTTGTGATCTTCCTCACAATATCAGCAACATCTCGTACATGTGGTACAAACAACATGGGAGTATTGTAGTTTGGATTGAGACAATATCACCAGAATGGACAAATGACTACTCTGAAACCTTTTGTCCTATACATCTGGTCTGAATAATGACAGCTCGTCAGCTTAATGAATGTAGGCTAATTCATTGGCCTTCCAGAACTAAGTACCACTCTTATTTCGGTTATGATACCCTGAAGAACTGACCTACCAATACAGTTGCACAATTAGACTCTTATATGCAGACTCTATGAGAATGAGTCTTGAAAGCAACATTACAGAAAGTTATTGGCGACTCTTCACCACCATTGAAGAATCCTCTCGACGCATTATTCAAGGATAGAATAAAGTCAAGTTCCCTCATAGTCTTCAGTCACAAATCATTCAAGGAGATATCAGTATGTCTCGATGTGCTAAAGATCTATGGGAATATTTCTAGTATGAAGATGATCCAATCCTTGCTCAGTATCCAAGTTTCTTCAACCCACTCCCATAAAGACTTTAATCATTATGTTTTGTTATCTTGTGAATTATTGTTTTACTTTTGATAAAGCAGATGTCACATTCTTGCTTTTGCTTTTGTCTTTTTTATGCTTTAGCATCTTTGCTTTAGCTTTAGCTTTAGCTTTAGTCTTTTCAGTTTTAGCATCTTTGCTTTAGCTTTTGAATTATTGCTTGCTACATGTGTGGTTTGTATTTTATCTTTAGTATTGAATTCTATTCGCATGAGAGTCGTTTGTGGATGCATGTTGTGGCTTGAATGAAATGGAAAATGTGTCGCCTCTTGTGGTATATAGGATGGAAACCCGGACATAAATTTCATAGCCGATTCCGAATGGACGGTAGTATAATCTGTACTTGGGATACAACTCCACGTACCACTTGAGTAAACGACACATTCTTTTGTTTTATGTTTCTTTGATTCATTTATTTATTCTGCATGTTACTTTTGTATGTATGATACAATCGAGCGCATGGGCCTAGTAAGTCGGATTAAAGGTCCCCTATTTGGAGGGTTAAAATCCTTTACCACAATGCTTTGCCGCGCCGGTTGACGTGTGTTCGGTTGAATGTAAGATATGTTCAATTGGGCATACCAAGTTTGATATGATTGTCTTTATTTTGGTATGCATGATGTGATCGAGCGCATGGGTTTAGTAAGTGCGATGAAAGGTCCTCTAATTGAAGAGGTTAAAATCCTTTACCATGATGCTTTGCCGCGCCGATTAACGTATATTCGGTTGAATGTAAGATGTGTTCAATCGGGTATATGAAGTCTAAGGTTATTGTCTTTATTTTTTATATGCATTGAGATAAGCGCATGAGCTTAGTAAGTGCGATGAAAGGTCCTCTAATTGGAGAGGTTAAAATCCTTCGCCACGATGCTTCGCCGCGCTTCGTATTTCGCTATTTGCTTTTTTTATGTATGTATTGCGTCATATTTTGTGAATCAGGTTTGTTCCCGTTCGAACGCGATTTCGAACGCTATACGAACGCGAACCTTCTGTTTCCCGTTTGAACGTGTTTTACAAACGCTACTCGAACGCGCATGCATTTTGTTTCATCAGGTCTGGATCCGTTCGAACGCGTTATCAAACGCTACACGAACGCGAACCTTCTGTTTACCGTTCGAACGCGTTTACGAACGCTACACGAACGCGCACATACTGTACTAAGTCTGTCTCATCATATTTCATGCACAACTGCCTTTTGGGTGATCTCCCCTGCATTATGTAGCCAATCATATTATTTGTATTCCTGCATTTATCCATTCGATGTGTTCATGAGATAGTACTCAAGCATGATTAGGTTGTTCTTAGTTTTCCCTATCATATGATTGAGAAATGTTCATGAGATTGCCATGTGATGTTGCATGTTGTGATGAACTTGTTGATGTATGCATGTGAATTTAGAAGCACGATACTCTTGGAAATAAGTGTTACTTAAACTTGATTAAATTATTACATAAATCCTTTCATTACAAATGACATAAGTAAGGGACCATTCCGAACCCAACGGTTTGAGGCCTTCCCTTACGAGGGGTGAGTGCGGCCTTAAATCTTTGTCCCGGTTCACACCGGGTGGCGACTCCATGTTATTTCGTACTTCCCAACTAGGCCGCGAGCCTAGAAACAGCGTCGCCGATTTCTGTGTTCCCACACCTATCACCTCATTTGACCCTCCAAGTGCTAGCTTTGTGAAATTTTTGAAGCAAAAATTTCCCCAATAGAGAGAAGAAGAATCAGCCAAACCAAGGGAGAAAAGAGTGAATAGTTTATTGTTCCCAAAGATTGATAGGTGTGTGTGTTAAAAGATTCATTTAAAATAATGCCAACTATTTCCATCAAACTTTGACATTGGATGTAAGTCAAGTGGTCTCACCACTTGTTAAATTCAAAATTTAAGTTGGCTTCTCCAACACACAACTAAGTCACGAGCAATTTTATCGGATTCGTTTAATTTCGAATTAAACGAATTTGTCGTCGCTACATAATTAAATCCAATTTAATTAAATAATTATAGCTCACAAAATTATTACGATAGTCGCTTTCGAATTAATTCGTTCGCCCGAATTAAAATCCAATTTTAATTTCGTATTGAAATCTGATTTCAATTAATATATCTGATATATTATTTTAGCCCAAATAAATAAATTAAATAGAAAAATCTAATTTAACTATTAAATTTATTTTATCGATTAATTCTAAATTAATCGCGTTCTCTCTTCCATACGAAGTTAATCCCAGATTAATTATTACCTCAATTAATCCCAGATTAATTTTCTCTCTCAAAATTAATCCCAGATTAATTCTATATGAGTCAAATGTCATTGGTGAATCTTTGGGAAGCGACCCAAGAGATTTCTGGATATGTTGGCAGTAAATCCGGTTATCGGACTATCCGAACACGTGCGTACCTCGTACCACTTTCTCACCGATTTACAAGACATGGTTGGCTTCTAGCAAAACATCGTGCTTACCCAATTATCTAGAAATATTCACCAAGGAATATTATATGTATCAGACGTAGTAATATTATGTAATGCGTAATATGATCCAGTATCGGATGTCACATGCTAGGCATAGGGCTGGCTCTGTGGCTGCCCCGTATGAAGCATATATCGGATCCCGGGTAACTAATCTCTGTAATTGGGAAGTCATGACCTAGTCATACTATCCCGATAGCTGCAACTTTTAGAGTACTAGTTTCGTATCATGTGTGACCATCATCTCCATATGACTGAAGTGATACTCTCATCTTGACATCACATCCAATACACTACGATTCTCAGTAAACCCAATACAGGCGTACACAGAACCTGTTAAAGCTCCAGACGACCAATACTAAAGTAAATTGATTGTCGCAAGTAATAGCGACGTAAGTCTCAGGTTAAAGATCACATACACCTATCCTGATTCGAATTCTCATAGACACATAGTCATACTACCAATGGGATTCCGAGTGGGTCTATCCAGAGCGAACTATTCCCGGTCCAACGGCTAACAGAACCTCTTATTACACTTGCATAAGTATCCAATACCTAAATATATGAGAACTATGACGTTAAGCTTCCATAACTTGCACAAGTGTAATACTAGTATATTCCGCATTATCAATGTCCAGTCTCGATAATACTTCGACTAGAGATATTTAATGATTAAACCGTTCGTGAATTAATACTGTCTCATATCTTATTAATATGATTTAATCATATTGACTTTTATCATTAATATATATCCAAGTAATGCAATTACAATAACGATAAAATATCAATTTTCTCTTGTCACATAGTTAATTTGTAAAAAAACACAATGTTCTTTACAAATAGTGATGTTATGGGTCATAATTGTCCAACAACATATTCGTTGCATCATAAAAAATCTCCAAAAAATCAGCAAAGTATTGAGCTTTCTTTCAATCCATATATTTAGGAGGCCCAATCATTTTGCTCTCATTTTCATCATCTCTAAAATATGGAGCATAGTGACCATCATCATCAATCATTCGATCAAATGCCTTCTGTAAGTCTAATGCAGCATTCAACATTAAGTAGGTGGAATTCCACCTAGTAGGAACATCTAAGATGACACTGCCCTTGCTCTCAATCCTCTCACGTGCTACCGCCGATTTAAATGCTTTCAATATTGATGGAGAAGATCTCACATACTTAACAGCATTTCGAATTGCTATAATGTTGTCATCCAATTCTTTCAGACCATCAGACACAACTAAGTTTAATATGTGAGAACAACACCGCATATGCACATACTCTCCATTAAGCACCAATGCATCTCCCCTCCACATCTTCATCTTCCTCACCAACTGTTGGATGGCTACGGCATTGGCACTGGCGTTATCCACAGTCATAGTAAAAATTCTCTCAATACCCCAGTATTGTAAACAAGACTCTATTAACCTTTTGATAGTGTCTCTTTTGTGATTGTTAATTGGATAAAAGCTAAGGATTCGCTGATGCAACTGCCAATCATTGTCTATAAAATGTCCAGTGATAACCATGTAATTAATGTTTTGAATTGACGTCCATATATCGGTGGTCAAACTAACTCTCTGATAACCCGCAGAGAAAATACTCTTCAACATAACTTTTTCATCAGCAAACATCTGTAGGATATCTCTAGTTATAGTCCTACGAGATGGGACATCAAAACGAGGGACGACAACACTACAGAAATGTCGAAAACCCTATTTCTCTATAAAGCTAAAAGGTAGCTCATTAACAATGATCATCTCCACAGCTGTTTTCCGACACGCTGCTTGATTGAAATGATCGTCTCTCACGGAGAGATTTCCACTTGTGCCTCCCTCTTCACCAACCCCAACCAAAACACTTTGTACTTCACAATAAGCCAAATATGATTTACAGGTCTCCATATGCCTCTTCAAATTGGTTGTGGACCGATCATTCGCACTACAAGCATAAGTCTTCTGACAATATGTACATACAGCCCTATCCAGATTATCTTCACACATGCGGAAAACTTTCCACACTTCAGATCTTCTATTTCTTATTTTAGTTGCTACTGATGTGATTGATGGTGATGGATCATGTTTTTTTGACAATGATGGTCTGTCGGAGTTTGATGTGAATTTTCTCTTCTATTTCATTGTTTCTGTTAATTGTACATCAATAGAATCTGATTCCGACCCACTACTGTTGGGTGAGCTTTCAAACCCATTCATCTACAATGAAAATAAAATAGACAATTAGACATATTCGTACAATGTTGTTTAAATATATTAAATGAATAAATGTAATGTGTTGTATAATTACATCATTGACATAAAGCAAAAAGGTTTAAAATATCTAAGTAAACAACATCCTAAAACTGTAAATAATTGTTATCACAGTCAACAATTATTTAAATAAGGAAACAACATTGCTAGATGCCCCTAAGACACATATAATTAACTTTTATGTTGTGTAGCATCACTCATTTAAATAATAATAATAATAAATATCTTAACTTTCTTAATGAAGAAATTATAGAGTACATCTGAAGTAATTCTCTCTATTTGATATCATATCATCTTCTTCTTTTTTCCTGCAACATTTAAACTATACAATAACATATTACTATTGTGCATCTGTGCCCATGACAGTAACTGCACAAACACCTATCACACTCTTTCAAAATGCAACATCCTAATTGTGCATGGTCTAAAAGGATGGATTTAAAGTGCCCATGCTATTTTTTTTTTTTTTTTCGAATTACAATTCTACAATATACAATCTGAAATCTACTGGGATATTCAATACATACAATTATCGCACACCCAGACATCTATGTCTATTAAGAGACGAGCCCTAACCGAAAATATCTACTCCCACTCAAATAATCGGGGAGAAATCTACTCTCAAATCTCAATTTTTGAGATTGGAGACAAGAGAGTCCCTTGCGGGGGAGAACATGTGTTACCACTGGGCCATGAGCCCCAGTGGCAAAGTGCCCATGCTATAATAAACAAAGAATCAGTATAAATTATCAAACTGACTGAGCAAGCTTACACAAAAGCCAAATACTCTTAACTACAATTAAAAATAACAAATATGCTTCACCATTTAATTACTAAATTTCAATTAAAAGCCACACCTCTAGTCTCTCATGCCAAATTAATCAGCTTTCATTTCCAATTATATCATCTTTTAAATAAACAAATACAATCATAGTAAATAGGGGTGATCACGGTTTCGGGTCAAACCGCAACCCGACCCGAACCGTACCGCGCGATTTAAAAAAAATTAAAAAAGATTTTGGGTCAATCGGAACCGAACTGCAAATTTCCGGTCGGTGTGCTGTTTTGACCCAACCGCGACCCGAACCTCCCAAAACCGTAAATTTTGACTCAAACCGCGACCCGAACCGCCTAAACCGCCGACCCACATTCAAATTAGATATTATTTTATATATTTCTTCTTCTTTAACCATGAAATTTAAGATATTTAATGATCATATGATAATATGCAATGTATAAATGAAAATTATGTATTTTTTCTTTTCAATTATTATGTGAAAACACAAAAAAAATTCCTTAAAAAAATTTATAATCCAAACCGCCGACCCGAATCGCCCAAACCGCTAAACCGCCAACCCGAACTACCGCGGTTTTCCTTATCAAATTAACGGTTTCGGTTTCTAATTTCCCAAACCGCTAACTCGCGCGGTTTGAAGTGAAAAACGAAAAAATTTGACAGTAAACAAATTCAAATTATTTCAATATTTTGAACAAAATCAAATCGGCAAATCCCTAATTTTGAATGGACAGTAAACAGTACACTAAACAAGAAAATGAAGAAGGGAACTTACTTTCTTCGATTTCCCATTTGAATGGCTATGAACTTTGATGAATCAGAATGAAGATGAAACAAGAAAATCAGAGCTTTGAACTTTGGCGCCGACGGTGAACTGAAGAAGTGAAGACTGAAGAGGAAGACCGAAGACTGAAGAGTGAAGAGTGAAGTGAAAGTGAAGACCATGTTTCGAAGAAATGAACCATAATTATTAATTAACTTAGGTTTAATATGCAAAACGACGTCGTTTAAGATACTCCAAAACGATGTCGTTTTGCATATTAAATAAAAGAAAAAAAATTGAGCGGATTGGATTAAATAATCAGATCCGATCCGATTCGGTCCGATCAAATCGGATCAGACTTGATTTGATCTGATCCGATGCCCACCCCTAGAGGCCTTGGTCTTGAGATGTGTAAGGAGGTCATGTTGCATAGCTCCCAGCGCCTGGTATCAGAGCCATGTTGCTAATTTTTCCCGGAAGATACATGAAGTATAAATAATAAGCATTCAAATGAATAGTGACATCGATATGCTCCGAGAATAAAAATAGATAAAAATAAATATGGACCCAACAAACGTGACTAAATTCAAATTTGTTTTTTTTTTTTTTGAAACATGGTGATTTGTATACTCATTTGAAAACAAGTTACAGATTAATAATTAATATTTTTTTCTTATTAGATACTTTATATTTTGAGATAGATTTTGTTTGGAATAAAAATGTGTAAAAAGTAAAAATAAAATAAAATAAAATCATCGTCTCACATAGTCACATGCCCTTATCTTAAATTTGGAGCGGATGGTAAATGTGAATAACAAATATCCTTGGAGATATATAATATAATAGAGGTCTCATTTTTGGATATTTTTATAATTCTCCTTGAATTAGTTGGACATCTCATCTTCTTATACACGTAGAGGATTCGAGTCTATATATGTTCACATGAGATATTTTATTTTATTTTATTTTTTAAAAAAACAACCAATTATTGCATACAAATCCTCAATTACATTAAATATCAATTGGATTAGTTTAGATAATCAAATTTAGGAATAAAAATCTAGAATTTAATGATAGTATCACATCAATGATGTAATATTTAATAATATCTTGTCATATATATTTTAGAAAATGACGATCCAGTGTATGAGACTTCACATACTGTGAATTGGATTAGGATTAGAACTAGTCGTGGAAAAATGAATTGACGAATCGAATTTGTATTGAATTTTAAACGAATCAAATTAAAATGTGATAGATTCATATTCGATTCATTTACTAAACGAATCATAATATAATGATTCGTATTCGATTTATTTACTAAAAATATAAATATTCAAAATGACATAATTTATCATAATTAATTTACATTAATAAATGTATATGAATTACGTAATTAATGAATTTATTAAAAATGACTTACCAAATATAGATAATATTATTTTTTGTAGTAATTGATAATAATTTCTAGAATTTTAGTTGAAAAATAATAATTAATAAAATAAATCTTAAATGAATGAGTGAACTTAAATTCATATTCGATTTATTTAGAAAAATAATCAAATTAAATTAACTTATTTATTAAACGAAAGGATTTTTTCAAAATCGAATGCATAATTCGAATTGAGACTACTATTTAGAACGATAAGGCAATGAAAAAAGTGGACTTTTTTCCGGAAAATTCCAGCTATAGACAAGATCACTGATCGACACTATCTATAACGTGACAAATATATAGCCCACTCGTCTCGACGTGTAGTGAAAAACACGTCCGGACTACGATCTCGTACTTTCACAAGAACTTGGCTTGAAAACCCCCGTGCATATTTATAAAACGCTCAAGCGCGTGAGACTTATTTTGATAGAAAAGCTTAAAAAGGTTTTATAATTTGAATGATTGCAGTGTGAACGGGGATATCTTTAGCAAAGATTCCACAATCCTTTTGGATTAGACCAGCACGAGGCCGCCACACGCCTAGAAACGTGTTCAAATCTTGACCTTACACGTGGAAAACATCGAACGGCCCAAGATGGAGCTCTTCCGCTCTGGAACTCTCTTCACTCTTGTATAAATTAAGCCACACGCCTCAGGATATTCTCAGCCACCATATTAACCATTAATCTTCAATTTCATTTGCCGAATTTCTTAAATCTCTCCATGACAGCAATGGCATTGAAGTTACCCTTTTCAGCTTCTTCTAGCTTATCATCATCTTCATCTTCTATGATGATGAAGAAATGTTACTCTAATGCTGCTGCTGCTTCTTCTTATCCTGCGTTGTATTTCTCATCGCCAAGAATGAAGAATAATAGTTTGAAGGTTTCTGCAATTTTGGAGGCAAATAGCATGCCGCTTACCGGCGTCGTGTTTAAGCCATTTGAGGAGGTCAAGAAAGAGTATCTTGATGTTCCCATTTCCCCTCAAGTTTCACTTGCTCGCCAAAAATATGATGACGAATGTGAGGCAGCAATCAATGAGCAGATCAAGTGAGTCTTGCTTTACATTTACATGTTCATATGTAAAAGTTCTTTTATATATATATATTTATACTAATATACGCACATGTATACATAATAATGATTCAGTGGCATGTCATGTCATGTCAATCAGGATATCCAATTAGTGGGATGTCATGTCAATCAATACATCTAAATTTCTAGCGATTTTTTTGAAAATAAAATTTTGGACTAGATCTTAAATCCTAAATTCGGATTAAAATTTTGAATTTTGAATTTTTAACTCGATTCTTGTATCGAATTTCGGCTAATTCTACACGTGTGCAATTTTAATTATTATTTTACAAACCGTTTGAGTTACTCTACTAATTTTGTTTATGGGGTTTGTGTTAATAGTGTGGAATACAATGTGTCATATGTGTACCACTCCCTGTATGCATATTTTGACCGGGACAATATTGCCCTGAGGGGCCTTGCCAAGTAAGTTTACACAAACCCTTTTGTTTTACTCTCCTTTCTTTCTTTCATGTTTTTTAATTGCTTCAAGTGACGAATAATTATTATTGTTGTTGTAATTAGATTTTTCAAAGAATCAAGTGAAGAAGAAAGGGAACATGCCGAAAAGTTTATGGAATATCAGGTATTTCCCTTGTTGAAGAAGATATAATATTTATCTTAGATTGGAATCGCTAATGCCTCTGGTTCAATGTGTTGATTAATTAGAATTTGCGCGGTGGAAGAGTGAAACTACACTCCATAATGATGCCCTCTTCGGAGTTTGAACATGCAGAGAAAGGAGATGCCTTGTATGGTAAGTTTCCTCATGTGACTGCAGCACTTAATCATTTATTTTACTCTCTTTCCAGGCTCAAATCATTTACTTGATTTGTTTGTTATATTATAAAGTAAGTAGTTTTAATTCTGATTCTGATGTTCTTCCGTCTGTTGATTCAGCTATGGAACTAGCATTGGCACTGGAGAAGTTAACAAATGAGAAGCTTCTGAGCTTGCAAACTGTAATACATCTTTACCCTTTTAGTTTTATTTTTCTATAAATCTTAAATGAGAAGTTGTGGGCAATTTTATTTGAGCCCGCAATTAGTCATTAGTTTTATTGTTTGTTTATGCCTTTAGAATTGTCTTTCTCATGAGCTGTACTCTGTTATTGATGAACAATAGATGGCAGACAGAAATAATGATCCCCAAATGGCAGATTTTATTGAGAGCGAATTTTTGGGCGAGCAGGTGAGCTCAGATTTCATTTTTCTGAAAGTTCACATTCTGGGTTGAAGTTAAATGTAAAATCCCAATTTAACATATGCTTAATCTTGTCTTGTATGCTTGTATCTTTCCGAGTCATTTACAATTAAAATACTCATTAAAAGAAGAAGATCAGCAATAATTCCCTTTTTTTTTAATACAAGTCACTGTCTTCAAGAAATTAAATACAGTCGATTTGAGTGTGATGATTTATTTGGATATTTTATAGGTTGAAGCCATTAACAAGATAGCAAAATATGTTTCTCAATTGAGGATGGTTGGAAAAGGCCACGGTATGAATCAAAATCTATAGTTGACTTTTATTTCACTCAGCCTCTACCATTGCATTTAATAATTGCGATTGTGCAGAAAATGAAATTTCTTTCATTTTAAATTTCTTTCATACAATTTTCTGGTTCTAAGCCAAGTTGATTATGTGGTTTTTACAGGAGTTTGGCACTTCGATCAAACCCTCCTCCGCGAGGGTGATGCTGCGTGAACCATAAGGTTTCCTTTCTTTGTGGTTTAGTCTGCCCTCTTCGTTTGCTGAAAGTTCTCAAGTATTTCGAGGATAGGAGGATGGATATGTGGAGAAAAATAAACTGAATCGCCTTGCTTTATGATTCATATTCATATCAGAGTAGTTGCTTTTGAATAGTTAGTTCTGAGTGGAGCTTGTGCTTATTTTGATGTAATAGTTTTAAGAACAGCACCATTCCATCTTCCTGATTGTATAAATGGTTTAGTTCTTCAATAAAAGTTCTATTTCTGACTTGAAAGATCTTCTTTAACTCACTAGCTTTCTAAAGAGCAACTTAGTGTCCCTCTCTGTCATTTCTCTTGATTCATTTTTTTTCCCATGGATACCAGTGGTGATCTTCATGGAATCATTTGGAAGTATAATCAACAAAATATGCTAAACCCTTTACTCAGTTACTGATATGTACATGAATCAAAAGCCTTCAATTCATCCATAAAAGGAAAAACAAAAAGATCAACTAAAACCAACTCTGTGTAAAAGAAATGACATGTATATAAATTCAAGTTGGCCTAAAACAAAGTTCTCTATTATGAAGGCCACTTGTTTCTTCTAGTGTTATTGGAGGCTTTTGGAGGACAAGCTGAAGAATGAATCATTGCCCACATCACTTGTATATCTTCATATTCTTCGCAAGACTCCAGGTCCTTGTAAAGACTCAGAAGTGCGTCTCTCCTCCCTGCCATGGTCACAACAACACATAATTTACAAAACCAACCAAACAATGCCTGCCATAACATTGAAAATGAATCAATAAGCTATCATCTTGCATCCATAGTAGGAAAGCAAAAAATAATAGTCAGAAATTTAGAAAAAGAAAAACAAGAAATTAACTAAAAACTGTCCAGGAAATTGACTCTTCATGCAATCTTATTTGCCAAAATCCACTTTTACAATCAAATTTAGAAAAATAGTTTGAATTTTATATACAGTTTATTAATTATTCATCTTTATTTGGAATCTTATAGCGCTATTGTCTATGATAATCTCTAGAAACAAAAAGTTTTAATTTTTTTTTTACCTTTGTTCTTGTTTCTGAAACCTGAAGTAATCTTCAGAAGTATACACTTTGTAGAGAAAAGAAATGAGTGTTTGAAAGACAGCCAGCCACTCCACTTCCTCATCTTCACATAGCTTCAGCTCCCATTTTCTTTCTTTTATAGGTTCATTTTTACTATGTGTCCTCAACTTCACTCTTCAATAATAAAATAATGCTTGAGAGCTAAGCAACAAAATGCATCAGACATAGCACAAACCAACAGTCATTAAGACAGAGGAGCCTTTGTCATTTGCTCAAATTTGGTTTTCTTGCAAATACATTTCTGTCCTCCTAGGTTAATCAAACTGATGCATATATAACAATTCATAAGTGGGGGTTTATTTGTCATTTTAGAAAATGAGGGGACACTCAAAAATCAAAACCCATTTGATGAAATACCAAAAACAGAAAGAGTGATAAATTCAGAAGTGCTAATGCTGGAGAGGGAAGTGCTTATTGAAAGCAATGGACACTGAGTAGGAGAGATCTTTTGGACTTGCATTTCTCACTTATCTTTCTTACCAAAGATTCCCAATTCTATTGTATTCAAAGAAAGAAATATGGGTCCCTTGGTCAAACGGTTGGTTGGTTTTTCTTTCGGTTCCTTAGTGTTTGTGTCTAGACTTCCCATTAATGAGTATTTTTAAGATTAAATTAGATTTATGTTAAATTATTTAAACATGAGTAAGAATAGTTAAGAGCATGCTTAGTTTCTTTGGATGCTTACGCCACGGTCGGTATCGCTTTCGAAGCTTGCTTAATATACTGGCCGATGCTACTGTAGCAAGAAAAAGCATGTGCAATGAAACCATTTCTGGTAGTTTTGTGCCCAACTGCATCACATCCATGACACGTCATACCAAACTTTTAACTCTTATAGAGTCTAGACGAGGAATTTGATTTTAAATCGCAAATATAATTTATTAAGGGTGAGCAAAATCGGTTTCGGTTCCGGTTCCGTATAGAACCGGAACCTACCCGGAAAAATTCGGTTCCGCACTAAGTGGAACCGGAACCTACCCAATTAAACAGGGTACCCTATTATTCGGTTCAAATCCGGTTCCGGTCCGGTTCCGAATTACCATATTTTAAAATATTTTAATGAAAACTATATTCTGATACGAGTCCGTAGGAAAAAAACGGGTACCAAATCGGAGTGTGGAACTCAAGAACGAAGAAAATGAAAAATATTTTAATTAAAATGAATGATAAACACTTAATCACAAGACATTAAAATTGACAAAGACTATCAAAGCATACACCTTCTGCTCAAGGAAAAAGTTAAGACATGCTAAATTACAATTCATGTTATATTATAATATGGGAGTCCATAATTTATATCACACAGTATCACAAAATGGATTTGGTTTTTTTCCAAACTTTGAGAATATTTTTGCTCTTCCAATTGAAGATACAGTTTGGCCTGCTAAAGTTGGATCAAGTGAAGAAAACAACTTTTGAAACTATAAGCAGCACAATTATGCTACCAAATCAATCACAAAAAATAAAAATAAAAAAAATAAAAGTATTATGTTCAGCTTATATACCAAGAGTAGAACTGATAATGCAGAGAGCGAGCACACACAATGTCAACAAAGCTCCCAGCAAACATAATTGTTACAATATCAGAAAACACAATCTAAAAATTTAGCAACAAAGAGATGAATTAAAAGAAATATCTCAGAGCACCAAAATTTAAATCTCTAAATATTCATATAAATTTCTAAATGTTCATATAAACCGGTTCTGGTTCAGATCATTTTGGAACCGGAACCTACCCGGATAAAATCGGTTCCTTCATTTTTGGAACCGGAACCTACCCGATTATAACCGGTTCCGGTTTCGGTTCCAAACCCGAAAAATCAGTCCGATTCCGAGTAGAACCGGAACTTGTGCTCACCCCTATAATTTATGAATGATCATATACCTCTGTTCTTATTTGGAAATTAACCATAGTTTAGAGAGACTGGTGATGATACACAAGTCGTGTGTGAGTTTTGTCATGCTATAATCCAAGCAAAGCTCAAGAAATGGAATGAATGATGATCATAAATAAATTATTTTGTGCGTAAATTGTTCACATCAATCTACAAACGGCATATAAAACTAATAGCATGACTTTACAAAGCCAATGAGACTATCAAAATCAGCCTAATCATTAATCAGACTCGAGATGCATAGCAGATACTAAACGAAATTATTAAGAGCAGATGCAAGAACTTAAATGAAAGATCAAGTAGCTGAAAATAATATCCACCAAACAGTCATCTAAAGTCCGAAGAAGGGCAACCCAGGTTCAAAATTCTGCTGATAAAAAATAGAAACAACAATTCATTTTTTGCATCATTCATACAAAGCAGAAAAGAGTACAAATCAGCACTCGTTGAATAAGAAAAGAACTAAAGCACCAAATTGTATCCATAACTCATTGTAAAACTTAAGCAGCGGCTTGGGCAGCCTGCCTCTTCCTAGCTTCTTCGATGATGGATAACTTAATACCCTTGCCCTTAGGAAGTGACACCCATGGTTTCGAACCCTTCCCAATGGTGAAAACATTGCCTAGACGAGTTGCAAATTCATGACCAAGGGCATCTTGAATGTGGATGGTCTCAAAACTTCCCTTGCGCTTTTCCCTTTTCTTGATGATTCCAACACGACCTCTGTTCCTACCTCCAGTGACCATGACAACATTACCAACATCAAACTTGATGAAGTCAGTAATCTTGTTGGATTCTAAGTCAAGTTTGATGGTATCATTAGCTTTGATGAGTGGGTCAGGGTAGCGGATGGTACGCCCATCATAGGTGTTGAGGTATGGGATACCTTTCTGGCCAAACTGGACAGATCTAACTTTGCAAAGCTTGAACTGCATCATAGAAAATTCAAATAAATTTAACATGACTAAAGAAGTTGACATATTCACAGCATAAAGCTGAATATGCAAATATCCATAAAACACAAACAAGTCTATGAGATAATTGAAGAGGACCAACAACATGCATGGCATATCCCCATTCATTACGCTTAATTCAGAGAAGCAAATTAATATGACAAATTAAATGAGTAACCGTGGATTAAGAAGTGATAACCATACCTTTGCCTCCTCATCCCTGATGGAATGGAGACGGAAGCGACCCTTGGTGTCATAAAGGAGACGGAAATTCTCGTTGGTCTTGGGAATTGACACTACATCTGTTAAGAAAACAGAAAGTAAAAGGAACATAAATACCCAGTACCTCAAACAAATAATCCTACTAAGAATAGGCCATGCAGAAGAAAGAAAAATGTTCTGCTATTGCTATCTTATCTAATAGTTCGAAATCAAGATTACAGAACATCCATTTCAACTAAACAAAAATTCATAATTATTTATGAAGAGAAAAGTTCACATACCCATGAAACCAGCAGGGTAGGTCTTATCTGTCCTAACCTTCGCATCAACAAGAACATGTCGTTGCATCAGAATAGCAATGACTTCACGGTATGTAAGAGCATATTTCAGACGGTTACGCAATATAAGGATCAAGGGCAAGCATTCCCTTGACTTGTGGGGTCCAGATGATGGCTTGGGTGCCTGCAGACCAAGAGAATTAGAATTAATCAACAAAAGCAGCTTATAAGTAGGCAAAAAAAGGAAAGAAAATAGTTTAAGATGGCAACCATACAAATGCACCACCAAGCTTGTCGAGCATCCAGTGCTTAGGGGCATTGAGCCTCTTCAAGTGTTTCTTCAACCCTCTAGCCTGTAAATGCACAAAGAATATAGAGGTTAAACAACAAAGAATTACATTATAAGAATTCAACTGAAACTATCCGACGATAGCAGCAAAAACAATAGCCAGAAAACTAGTAATTACACAAGTAATAACAAAACAAATACAGAAGAAAAAGAAAACAGGGTGCACAATAGATAAAGTGTGCACTGTAACACAAATTTGATATGTTCCATTGATAAAAACAGCACCACAATCAATACATTGCAAATTCACTTGATTATTATTTAATACCTATACCCAAATGCAGAGAATCATACACATCTAAACATGAAAACTTTTTAATTATTCAATACCCAATACGTAAATTATCAATTGTGAACACTAATCCAATCCATTCATAACATTTGTCCATGGCAAAGACGATTAATATAAATCAAAATACACAGATACGACCTAGAATAAGATCCTGTGTTTTATAACCAAATTCACATATTCTCTTCATCTTCAAAAAAGAAAATCATACAGTAATTTCCAGGCTACTGGAAACTTACTGATCCAAAAATAAAGTTCCAAACAATACGGAAATGCAAAAGACGAACCAATGACGAAACAAAACATTTCCTGTTCTTATAATATTATTCTAAACGAGGTAGTTTCGAAGAGTGGCTTGACTATAACACAACGATTATTAAGGATATAAGATTAGAGAAAGTGAACGGAAGGCTGACCATTATTGTGAGCTCAAAGCTGCCGCGGCTGCTTGTTCTCTGTGGCTCTGGGAGAAGAGTGAGAAGGTTACTAAACCCTAGTTTTTCTGTTCTTATTTTTATTTATTATTTTAAGATGTAATTGGCCGGGTAGGGTTGTCTTATGGGCTCAATTGGGTCGACGTTAAAAACTGTCCAAGCAGGCCCATCATTCTTTTGCCATTTCCTTTTATTGTTTTCTATTTCATCTATATTACTATATACCACACTTCATTGTGGTGACTATATTGAGAACAATGTAACAAATTAAAACAAACTCAGATAACTTACTTCTTCTTTTTTTTTTAACGTTGAAACCCCGCTTTTAAATCATCTTATCCGAGCTCAAATGGAATAGATAAAACCTTCAACTGTCTCAAATTCTTATAAGCAGTGCACCTCTAAATTCAAACTTATAACTTCACAATCAAATATTTAGCTTTATACTATCAAATCATTGTGCCAGATTACTTATTACAAATGTGATTTTGTTCACTTCTACATATAAAAAAATAAAATAAAAAATACAGCTTGTTCTTGTCGAAAACTATACTGATGGTCACAGAAACTTTTGAAAAAAAGAACAAATAAAAATACATCAAAATCAGAAAACAGCTACAGCAGTTGATTACAATGATCAGTATCTCCCAGCAGTTTCCCTAATCATGGATGATAGAATGAATTAAAATGGAGACCTCATCAGTTGTTGGAGCCACATCATATACAAACACAAAGATTTAACTCATCAACCTTTGCAGAATAAAGAAAAAGAGATGCCTAAAACCCCATATGAAGCTCAAATGACACTTACCTGGAAGAGAAGTGGGCAAGTGAGAGACAATGCTACCAATGATTCCACCACCACCACCACCACCTTCATCATCTTTCTTCACTTCTGAATTTTGTTCAACACTTTTCACGATCTCCTCTTCATTTTTCTACTCAATTAATTCTGCCACTTCAGGTTGTTGTTCATTTGGGTGAAAGAAGTTGTATATCACTGTTAGAACTAGGGATGGCAGTGGGTAGGGTATGGTGCGGGTTTGCCATTACCAAACCCGCACCCGCATATGTAAATAAATTACCAAACCCGCACCATACCCGTTGCGGGTTTTAATTTTCATTACCAAACCCGCACCGCATATAAAAATAAATTACCAAACCCGCATTGGTACCCAACAGATTTTTTGCGGGTTTTTAAAATATTGAATTACTTTGTGTTCTTAATAATATAATTTTTTTAATTAAATAATTTATTTTTAATTACTAGCTATAGTTTTCACATTTGTTTTTCATTTAACATATACAACATGCAATGTATGTATATACAATACATAGATAACATAATGTATGAAAGACTCGGTACCATATGTTTATTTTTTCATATAAACATAATTAAAACGAGTTCTTCCATTCATAATTATAATGATCTAAGTTAGCCAACCTAATCGACAATAAGCTAAAAAGTAATCACCAATCTTTGGTCATATTTTTTATGCTAATTGTAATGAAAGTGATGCTTACAAAGCTCAAGTGGTGTAAGTGTAATGAAGAAGCAGGAAAGATACTGAAGTTGCTGCAAACACTAGCTTATTTTGCTCATCTCCCGTTTCTGATCATATGAACTTAATCCAAATTTTTGTATTATAATTTTATTAACAAGTGTGATTAAAAAAATAATAGTCATGTAAAAAATCTTCAGATGGGCAGGTTGCGGGTTGCGGCTGAGTGGGAGTGTGGAACTGTGGATTAATGTTTTAGGTTTATGTTTTGTTAGTTGTTTTTATATGAAGGTTTTTTTATATTGTCCTAAAAATATTAATTAATAAAAAATAATATTGCGGGTATGCGGATACCCGCAACGGATACCCGCATTTTTTTCTTAATTACCAAACCCGCACCGCACCCGCAGCGGGTTCTACTTTAAATTACCAAACCCGCACCGCACCCACTAATATATTTACCAAATCCTACCCATTGCGGGTGGGTTTTTGCGGGTTTGCGGGTTTGTGGGTAAAATTGCCATCCCTAGTTAGAACCCTTGTTTGATTTGAAGAAATATTAATTTGAGAAATAACAATTCCAGAATGGAGTATGGAATATTACTATATTTGATTGCAAAACAAACTCACGAAAATACCAGAAACAAGTCTAGGAAAAACAGAAGAACAAATGACAAGAAATCAAGTAATGGCCCCTGCCAAATTACACTTAATTTCCGAGATATATGAGTTTCCTCATCCCACCAAAAAGATAATATTCTCACTAACTATCTCCAAAAGGATTACACCACCCTTTATAACCTACTGCTAGCCTCCTTTCTTTAGCCCATGATTACTCCAAAATAGATTCCCTCCACGTCAGCAGGCGTTTTGCAACACCCCATTTCCCTGCCCCTCACTTGCACTTTTTCCGTTTCTTCTTGCATACATGTGCTGCTCTGGTGGCTTCATTGAAAGGCTTTCATCCCCTTGTTTGGTAGTCCAATCATTGCTCATACCTTCTTCATCACACACCGGCCCACCTGCAGTTGGATCATGGATCCTATCAATCACATTCTTGATTAGCCCACCACCTCCATTATCAACATTAACTACTTCTTCTGATGACCCTGATCCCTCATTTTCACTTCTTGCACCAGCGCATTGCTTTACTTCAACTTTCTTTTTATTAACATCACTTGCTCTAGGGCTCAAAGGAGAGACCAAGTTATGGATAATATGATCTAAAAGCCCACCTTTTCTCTCTTCACCTTGTTCAGCTTCTGATTCTTTTTGCTTGCTATCCTCTTCTTTCTGTTGAATCACATCTTCTTTTTTATGCAGTAAGCTTTCAGCTTCAGTCACAGCATCTTCCATCTTTTGCTCTTTTCAGTTTTTAATTTTATCCCTCCCAAATAATTTATACGGGAGACCATGGAATTATTTAATGACATATATTTAAATTATTTTGAAAAATAATTAAAATACGTAACGTCCCCATATAAGTTTTTCTGTATAGGAAAGCCTAAGTGACAAACTTCTCCATTTAAGGCATTGTTTAATAAAAAGCTATAGTTTTATTACACGTACTTCGTAGATATTTCTGTTAAAAATTAAATCTGCCAATACAATGATGACATGTGTCAATCCACAAGCCTATGTGCCAGGTGTATATGTCTTCTCTCTCACAGCAGGAGGGTCCCACAACTGTGTGGGGCCCACCTGCTGTGAGAAAGAAGACATATACACCCGGCACATGATATATCACCTCCACGCAGATTGTCAGTTGTTATGATCTCGATACAGAATCGGTGGAGTGTGAAGAGTCTCTAGGATTAATCCTGTTTGTTTTCTCCCTTCTCCAAAGTCGGATAGTAAAGTAACAAGATAATCCACTCAAGATAGTTCCTATATGAATTTATAAAATATATGAAAATGAGGAAATTTAACTTTTTTATTGCGTTGAATATTAATTTTTCACAAATTTAAAATCTTAATTTTGATCTAAATTGAGGAATCCAACCAACCGTTCATATAAACTATCCCAAACAACCGTAGGCTGTTGCAAGACCATCCTGAATCCACTGTAACCGAGAAGCTTTTACAGGACTTATTTTCTCTTTTGGGATGAATTTACTTTATTCAATATATAGTTCAGTTTCTCTCCACCAACTGGGGCCAAAAAAAACCCAAACAAATAACACGCACACAAACTAAACAAAAATACAGCTACATTTCATGTCTAATTCTACTATTTTTACTGTCTAAGATAAGAGAGAAAATTATAAATTCGCATCAGTACAATGTTCAGTAAAAGTAGATCTACAGATTCCGCTCTAGGTTTCGAAATTCCACACAATTACATTGAGATGAAACACTTACCATTTTACCAACCTGAAACCATCTCACTTTTTGATTCTGGGCAAGAATTGCCTGGAAGCAAGACAGCAATTTAAATTGCGGCAGTGAGCAATTACCAGTGAAACTCTTATAAGAATAGCGACTCTATGGATCATACGGGCTTGGACCATATTTGGCTTTGATCATTGCATCTGTCTTCTCCTGTTTTTCTTTGATCATTGCCTCCATCCTCTTTTCTCTTCTGGCTTCTTTCTCTTCATATTCAGCCCGGAGCCTCTCAAGTATGGTATTGAAACCAGGGACTTTCTCCAGCAGACTGTTTAGAGCTCCGGTCCTTAAGAAGTTGAGAACACGGACATATTCCTGCATGCACACAACATGAAGGTTATATAAGGCAGATGCAACCACCTTTCTCAAAATTTCAATGCAGACCGCCTTGAGGTGATCTACAAAGAAGTCCAAAGAGTTTAGGAATCAATGAGCAGATATTGAATAAAACATCTGAGATTTACCTAGAATTTTTTTAACAAACATATATTCAATGTTTAAAAATACGTATAACACCTGGAGGTGGTCGGCCTTTGAGGCGCGAGGCGGACCACCTCAATACGAACGACAAAAAAAAAAAAAAAAAGAATTTTTATAAATTGATGAAATGATGAATCTTGATTAATAATAAATTTATTATAAATATTTAGCAATTTAATAAATTAATAATTAATTATATTGTTAATAATAAATTTATTTGATATCATTCACAATTATTTTTTTTCGAAAATCACAACTAATGTTAATTAATGATATTAATTATGACTCTTTTTCACTAAAATCATATTAGAGCCAACCATAATGTTGAATTTGAATTGTATCAAAAATCCATTTTATGTCAATTTACACCTAATGCTTAATGTGACAATAAATTTAAAGAAAACAAAGGGCATATTAAATTGACGAAATGAAATTGACCAAACGATGACGTTTTGGAGCCTTAGAGACGAAATGAAATTGACCAAATGAAATTGAGACGAAATGAAATTGACCACACGACGACGTTTTGGAGCCCCCAAAACGTCGTCGTTTTGAAGGCAAAAACCGAAAATTAAAAAAAAGGCACTGTGAGTGAGGCGGCCGCCTCGTGCCGCCTCACGTCGATTCGGCGCGAGGCAGACTGAGGCGGCAGCCTCACGCGGTGTGAAGCGGCGAAAATCTGAAAACCGAAAGACGCGCCGCCTCGAGGTATTTTTAAACACTACATATATTTTTCTTTCTATTTGTTAACTTACAATTTCTAATATATAGATTTCAAGATTTTGCACCATGGCAATTGAAATTTCACAAACTACTGAGCTAAGCAAGCAAAAGCTTTAAATAAAGCTGGAAGAAGCAAGACCATACCAACAAGTCCCTATTCCACTCCCTGATGTAAGGAGGGCCTGTTGTATGGGAACCTAGTGGCTCACGATACCACTCTCCATCATATGTGATCTGATCCATAGCTTGCTCAATGCTTAGAACCTCCCATGGCCTTAGCCCAGGGATAATTTTTGATAATTGCAGCCTGTCCCCCAAAAAGCAACCAAAAAAATTGTTTCAGATAGACATATCTTGTGAGAAGATTAAGAGCGTCAGTACCACATTGTTATTCACAAATAAGAAGGCTTATCTTCATCTAATGACAAACGCAATAAACAAAGCAGAAGAGTTCATAATACCTGAGATCTTTCGGAATATATTTGTTTGGCATGTGGTCAGCTTCCAACATTGTTGTCAATTCAGAGCCACTAGCCCAAAGAAATAAAGCATGACTCGGAATTCTAACCCCAGGCCAAACACCACCGTTAGCTTTTAGTACAGCTTGATCACGTCTCTTGCTCTCTATAGCTTCTTGTTGGAGCTGCTTATAGGTTTTATTTTCACGTCCCTTGAGAGGAACCCAAGGAGGTATACCTTTTTGTAGTTTGTGAAGGAAAGCTGTTGCTGCAGCACCAAGCCTAACTGAAAGCGACGAGCCAGAAGATGAGAATCAACTAAAAAGGGAAACAGATGCCTTAATGTTAAAAAACCACTAAAAAGATAATAGACATTTGTTTTTAGTGCTTAATGCAGAATAAAACTTAATCTCAGTGATTTGCATAAATTAACATATTCTTTTTTCCACTTAATTCAGAATTTAAGATAAAAACAACTAAATAACATTAAGTTAAAAATTTTAACTTAAAAGGGAAAAACAACTAAATAGCATTAAGTTAAAAATTTTAACTTAAACACCTGATGCTTCCCTTACACAATTAATTTGTTTCCTATCATATAAAAACCACATCCCCTACCATCACAATTAAAAAATTTTCTTTATACAATTAATTATTTATGGTAAAATTTATCATCAAAAATATAAAAATAAATCACATCCCCTACCATCAAACAAATGTATAGTATTATTTACGTAGTAAACTACATATATAATATACTTTTCATTTAAATAATTTTTGTAGCTGATTAAATTTTTAAAAAGATAATATAAGATTTTTATATCATTTAATCAACTATATTTATATTATCAAAAAACTATTTAACTTGAAAATATTTCTAACTTATAGATACAAATGATGTAAATACAAGTTTAAAGGACATAAATGCCAAATTATTAGTTTTTAAACATTTATAATAAGAAGTTAAAAATAAAAACAAACATATCATTCACACATATACATTCAAATCCACCTTAGAATAGACAGTGAAAGAACAAGGCATACATTATTATGGAATTAGCCATTATGCATACTGGGTGGTAAAACTATTTAACAAATTGCATACCTGAATGTGTTTTAAGATTATATTAGAGGTTAAAAGGAAAAATAAATCATGGTTGCTAAATTAGCTTTTAGTATATATCAGGTTCAATTTGAAGGACTGAGGGAATATATGTACCTTTATGCATCTTCCACTGAATATGATACTTTCAAACTTATAAAATCACTCCAAACATGGGGACATTACAAAAGAAAAATAACTCGGTCAAGTAACTTTTGAAGTCAAAAGCATATTCTCATCCTAAGATCGAGGTTGAAATTACACAAGCAAATTTATTGGACTAGTACTTCCATTCAAGCTGGATCACTTTTTCGGCTACAGGCAACTCTTCAAAATTGGGTTGCCTATTAACAATCAACAGAGGCAACTCATTACAAATATTATAAATATAAATTACATTCTCACACAGCCACTTCTCGTAGTCACAGACAACTTACAGTAAACAAAATGAAAAAACATAAGAAGAAAATCCAACAAACCTTCCCAAGTAGCAATCGCCTTTTCCATGCCATAAACCATGTGAATCGGTGCCCATTCATCCATGTCCTCACCCCATATGAATGTATCCTTATCAATAATCCCAGCACCCCAAGCCGTCTTAAGCGTAATCAACTCCAATGGTCCCCTTGTTCGACCCAACCGATCCTTATAGTACCATCCCCCACTCCTCATTATAACTACATCAACCAACAATAACAACATTATCCAACAAAACTCACAGCACAAACAATTCATAACTGAAAGAAAAAATCAATAAACCATAAACTCAACCCAAAAACTAGTTTCAGAGTTGAGGGTTGCCTTCGGTGGCGAAACAAGAACTTTGATTGAATGGGAGCAAATCAAATTATCTCATTAACAAACCAGACTTTTCAATAATTTATAATATACATTTTAATAAAATTTCGGATTGAGCGGTAGCAAGTGCCCCTGACATGTATGAGGCTCCGCCACTGGTTGCCTTATATTCATATTCTTAGACCAAGATCACTTCTCAGTCATAGGTCTTTTGTCTGATCCATGTCCTGTTGGTAGATAGTTTAAGAGTTGAGGGACCAAAATCACTTCTCAGCCCACAACCATTGATATAAAGAACCATTAAGATACTGTACTTACAATAATAGTATAAAGAAACATTTAGATACAGTACTTACAATCATAGTAACGCTTCTCGAGCTGCTTATACCCAATAGCCTGAGCAACATCAATAGGGCGGCCGGGCGGATATGGTCGCTGTCTAAAACCCCAAAGACCAAACTGAAACTGCTTCATAAAATCCCAAAACTTATCATCACTCTCTTCTTTAGTCTTTATAGACTTCCTCGGCATCGGCCTCCCATCCAATCCAATCACGTGCGGCAAAGCCTGCCAAAGCTTCTTGTCCTCCGGTCTGTACGGTCTATCATTATTCTTCAACTCGACTTCATTCAAATAATCCGCTATCTCCTCAGCTCGCGCAATGAACTTCACAAGGGGACTTTCCCTAAACGATTTCCACCATTGTTCATTTTCTTTAATTTCTTCTTCGGTTGGGTTCTGCTTGTTATCGAAAACCGGGTCTTCGTTTAGGGTTTTTTCAACTTCCGGGGCGTGGCGGTAATCGGGTAAGTTTTCGCATTCCCAGAAGTATTGCTCCAGCATTTGTTGATAGTATCCGGGCTCTTTCGGTTCGGTTTCCAGGTCGGGTTTTTTGGGCGCTTTGGGTTTGAAGATGGATGATGAAATTGATGCGAATTTTGAAGTGGGTTTTTTGGGATTGAAGAAAGAGAAGGATTCGGTGAGTGAGTGAAGGTTGACGAGTGGAAGTGGATTTGTGGGTTTATTGAACCAGTTTTCGAAGGGATTAAAGTTGATTGAAGCCATTAGGGTTTTGGGTTTTGGTTAACAAGGAGATTGATAATGTTGAAAATGGAGTTGGTGAAAGAGAGTGAGAGAGATGAGTGAAAGAATGAAGATAGTATTGAGAGTCGAACGAAGAGGGAGATGCCGGCAATGGTTGGGCCGTTTAATGTGGGATTTGATAAATATGGGCTCTTGGCTTGTCCAACGTAAGCTTTTGAGGCCCAAAATAGATCAAATGCTTCCAATCTATTTCCAAATCTTCATCAAATTAGAATTTTCTTCTATCAAAACATCCTTCCAAATATTTTTGAGAATTAACACATATCATGTATATTTCTTATGAAGAAAGCCCATCTTGTAATTTTTAAATATTTAGTAATTTAAGAAGTGCTTTTCTTTAAGATAGCTAAGAATCATAAATAGATACAAATGACATTTTAATTGTTTGAAAGTGTTTTTAGTGATACCAAAAATACTCTTAAAACACATTATATATTGTATTGTACCCACATCTTATGTAATAATTAGGAGATATATGAGTGAAAAAAAGTGAGTGTCTTTGTTTATTATGTAATATGCAGTGATGAAGACATCCATGTACCCAATTGAATTTGAACCTATTAAGACTCGAGTTTTAAGCGAATCAAAAGAGACTAATGGATGGACAATAAGTCAAAACGTGCATGAAACGCAAGTAGTGAACAGTAACATGTATAATGTTTGCGTGAGCAGTATTGGTGAACAAGGAACTTAAACAATGTTTTCTTATTGTGTTTTAGTTTAATTATTTCATTGAGGTTTGTTTAGTTTTTCTACTTTATTAATAGGTTAACCTAGGTTTTACACTAGTATTTAAAGTTAGCTTTATAAACTAGTACAATAATCCTAAATTATTATGAAATTGAAGGCTTTTATCTATTTTGAGTTTGAACTTTTATCGGTTTTTCATAATATTCTTGCATTAATTCGCTTGGGCTAGAGTATATTCAATTTTGTGAATCTATTATAGGGTTTAGTCAATTCAATTCTGTGAGTTGGTTAAATCAAATCTATCTTTACTTGAATTTAGGTTAAAGACCATAAGTTTCCAATTATAATCTAGAATAAACCCTAAATTTGAATTAAAATCCATAATCCTTGTGCAAATTGTTAACTTATTGAAGAAGAATTCATACATTGTTTGATGATCAAGGCTAAGAGTGGCTAGGTTTGTTGTTGGATTCTTAACCAACAACTTGGTGTTTTCATTGAGAGGGTTAATTTCCTCTAGGCTGAGCTAACGATCTTTTTATTGTTTTTGAAATTAATTTACTGATTTGAGAGTATGATTTGATTTGTGAACAATGCTGTGAATAGTAATCGTGAACAGTGATGTAAATAGTAAATGTGAACATTATCCAAACAACTATATGAATAGTATCCAAATAGTAACTTGTCTTATTTTTTAGAAGCAATGGAAATCATAGATTATCCCAGTGCTATAGGGAATATTCCTAATAGCAATCAGGTAAGATTCGAAACTTTATGAGAGAATCAAGTAAGACTTTACAAGGTAATGGATCAGTTGACAACGTTGATATAAGACTTAAAGAGAGCAACCAATGAAGGGTTAGAGAGGATAGAGAGAATAAAGATCGAATGAAAGAAATGAGAGAGATATATTAGGCGAACTCATGGAAAGGGACCACAATATAATATTTCGAGACATGGGAATTATTTGAAGGCTGAAATAAAATGGTTGAAGCCTAGGGTTGAGGTCAAGCCGAATGAAGTAGATGCGAGATTTAGAAGATGAGATCGGGTAGAAAGTGGTGCAATATAAGTTGAGAGATGGCTCAATGAGATGGAAATATTATATAACTATAAATACTTCATATTTCAATTCATTTTTTCATATTTCAAGTTTCCAACAATTTATTCTACTTTATCTTTTCATATTCTCCTACAAACTAATTCTCAATTTCATTTTCATTTTCATTTTCAACTTTTTTATTATTTTTCCAATTTCAAATTTCTTTATTATTAAAAAAAAAAGTCAAGTGGATGATCTTCAAAACTAATGAGAAATACTACTGATATGGGTAAGAGCCTTATGTTACCAACATGACAAGATTTTGAAGATACCGATGATTTCGATATGTCAACACCATCGTCCATTTTTGACTTTTCCCAAAAAAATCAATATCAAAGTGTGCTAGAGGATACCAATGGATAAAAAAATCTGATATCTTCAAGAAACACTGCAAGAAGATACAAGATCCTAATAACATCTGCAAGATATTTGCTGTATGCAACTATTGTAATAAACAATATTCATTTAGCGAGGAGTATGAATCTTTATAGAAGCATATTACAAATAAGCACGCATCAAAAGCAGATATTGATCAGGCACAAACCCAAATAGCCTAGTATGCTAGCTCTGCTCCTTTATTTCATTATTTTGACACAAATAATAGAGAAGAATTAGCAAAATTTATTTCTTTTGAACACATGTCATTTAGCTTTGGTGAAAAATAGGTTTTGTTGATTATTGTCAAAATGCTTTAAATCATGCTACAAAATGTGTTTCAAGAACTACTTTAAGTCAAACAGTTCACAAACTTTATAAAAAATGTAAATAGAGTTACAAATATATTTTGCTAATTTTAATGGACGTGTTGTTATATGTAGTAATATTTGGAGTGATCATTGGAATATGCACCCATACATGGACATCACTGTAGGAAACGCTTTCCTTGCGCAACATAAGTACATTTTTTCTGCCATTCCCACCAAGTGGCCGAATGTAACCAGCAACACCACTGAAATTTTGCTTCTATTTTGAAAAAAATTTCAGCCATTGAACATCAGCACAAAATCTTACTGTTTTAGCACCCGATGTGCTCCCAGCACACTGCCAAAACAGCCCCCAATTTGCGTGATCAATGACTGTGCTTCAGTTCTGTTTTTACACTTGAAAACAGCCCTAACACAGCCCCAAAACAACCCTATGTGTTCATAAAAATTTCTGAATTAAAACTCAAACAAACCGAGCCCTGTTTCACCAACACAAGTTACGGCAGTGAGCAAAAATAAGTCTCATTGTCGTGTGACTAAGAAAAATGATGAATATGAGTTTTGGTTCAACACCACAAAGTCTTCCGAGCTATATCTCGTTACCAACGGAAACTAGTGTTGGCTAGACTTATAAAATAAATTCCTAAACGTTTTAGAGATTGAATCACACTTAGATTTTTGTTTGTTTTTCTTCTTGTTCTTTATTTTTATTTTCTTAAACACTTTGAGAGAATTTGGAGAAGAATGAGATAGAGGCTAGGGTTAGAATGTGAGAGATATGGTAAAAAAAATCTAATTTTTTTTTTTTTATATTTAGGGTAATTAATTTTCAAAATTAACAAACTCTTCCCCTCCACACCTATGGAATTTTCGGCCAAGCATGTGTGAAATCAAAAAATTTTGTAACAACAATCTTAATTACCATAATGAGAAAATGTTACAAAATTAAATATTCAATTAACCTTTTGAAAAACATAACTGCCAAAAGTAATCAAGAGTTTCTAAAACCCAAAGCTTGAAATTCCAATAATGGCCTTATTAAATTATATCAAATATAATTTAATTTTATACATTTAATAATTATCATATAATTATTAAAACCATATATTAACTTTTAATATATAGTTTCAAGTGTGACAAATAATATCATTAATCATATTAATAATATTTATACATTTGTGAGTATATAATTGGACTATCCAATTATACTAAATCTGCTACAGTATATTGAGCTAGCACATGGACCTACGGTTCCGAGCTCCAATAATCTCAAAATATTAATTAAGCTCTTAATTAAATATTATGAAGTATTAACTCCAGATTATTCCACTAAAAATATGAAGTTGCACTCTCATTGTCGCATATAGTATATTAAGCCGAACCACGTCGGTGTCCATCGATATAGTCACTACATACGAATTGACCATTCACGAGTATATTATAATTAGAACCGGGTCATAATGTTCGTTATTACCCATCTAATTATTTTTACCTTAAGTACCATTGATTCTCTAATGAACGATTTATTCATAATCATTATGAGTTTTAATCTTTCTATTCGTAATAGAAATACTTGAGCGCTCTAACCGTTCAAGTACCGAATCAACCCTTAAGGAAGATACTCATTTACTTCTTGCAAGAAGAAGTGAACTTCATATATATGTAAAACGTCCTCAGCTACACACCAGACCATGCCTCAAAGTACGTAGCTATTGGTCGGGACTGCTACACTAATCTCACATTTGTAAATCAAATGACATAGTCTGTCATGCATGAGTTCATAGTACACTCAGGATTAAGATCAATCTATATATGACCATCTAGTAGATCAAAATGAAATTCTTTATTTAACGGATATTATAAGAAAATCATTTCTATCTGGGTCCAGTTCTATATGATCACATCATACAAGGTGCCTCCATTCTCATGTCTCCACATGGACGATCTCGGATCAAGGTCGCCATACAATTATATAATGGACTGCAGCTATTGAGAAACCACAAACAAAGTACCCGTTTTTTTTGCTCTCTATGGACTATTTTAGATTACTAACTTCAGACTTAAATCATCTTGTGTACGACACTCATACACTAAGTTTGAAGGTACATGTGTAATCTAGGGTAATCAAGATAATTTACAATATGCGAAATTTAAACAAAACACTTTGATAAATGAATAATGCTTCATTTTGTTTTATAACATATAAAACTGTTTACATTACATGAAGCTCTAGGGCATATATCCCAACAATTACATGTCATTTGATTGATGATGAATGAAATTTATAAAAAAAAAAATTACATTTATAGTTTTTGATAAAAGACATATTGCTCATAATATATATATAATTATTAAAATTATTTTTGAAGAATATTATTTTATTAATAAAATATTTACAATTTCTTTTGACAACGCAGATGCAAACACTGCATCTATAACTGATTTAAAAATTATTTGTCAACCTATTTTCGATGGTAGATTATTTCACATAAGATGTGCATATCATGTTTTAAATTTATGTGTACAATATGGGTTAAGAACATTATATGAGCATCTTAGTCCAATAAAATCTGTCATATCTTATTTATGGTCACACCATAAGTAATGAAAGAATAGTATAAATTTTACAAAGTCCACAATATGAGGCATAAGAAATTTTCAAGAGATGTTTCAACCAGTTGGAATTCAACATATGAATTGTTGAATAAGTCATTTTCATATAGTGAATTATTATGTTCTTTTATTGTTTCACATGTTAGCGATGTTAGTTTATATCCTCAACAGTAGAGTATTTGCGGACAAAATTTAGATATGTTAAAGGTATTTAATGATGCTACATATATTTTATCTGATGTTTATTATTCTACTGCTTATTTATTTATTAATTAATGTATTAATATTTTTGTTGTTATGTAAGAACATGAGAATGATGAATACTTGTACGAGTCGGCTGCAATCATGAAAAATAAATGGTACCAATATTTTGAAAATATTCCTTTAATTAACTTGGTTGCTTCTGTTTTTAACCCTCGTACTAGATTAAATGGTTTGAACGATTATTTAGATATTTATTATGAATGTTTAAATAAACAAGTAGATGTTAATAAAATTATTAGCAATATTCAAGCTGATATATTTCAACTATATCATGAATATTATTCACAATTTGGTGAGAATGCCCCCACATCCTCCCAACATATGAAAGTTGAGCAATCTAGTACAACAATATTTATAGGGCAATTCATACACATGCGGAAAAAAACAACCAATGGTAACAAGTGCCGCAACCGAATTTGATGTTTATATAACAAATTCTTTTGAGATTGGTAATAGTACATGTACAACTACAAACTTTAACATTTTGGAATGATGGAAGTAACGCGCCAGACTATTTCCAATCTTAGCATTAATTGCTAAGGATATTTTAGCATCATCAGTGTCAACTGTTGCAGCTAAGAAAACATTTAATACTGGATGAAGTATATTGGATGAGATTCGGTCAAGCATGAGCCCAAAATCATTGGAGGCTCAAGCATTTCTTGATGATTGGTCTAAAGTTAAGCGTAAGATCCAAGAAAATATCAGAGAGAGAAATGATTATTTATTCAACTTAATCGAGCGAACTCAAGTAACGACAACTGAAATGGCCGACAACGAATAGCCGATTAGGAATTAAATTCAATTTCAATTGCAATTATTATATAGTAAGTTGTAATTTTATATTATATATACAATAAAATAAATTTTGCCAAATCCTTAGACTTAGAGGTTAGAACCGGTTCTGGTTCCGAACCGGAATCGAATGAGGAACCGGAACCGAACTAAATCATACACTATACGATTCGATTCCGATTATTTCTTTGGTAAGAAGTGGAGCTGAACCGTGGTCAGGGCTAATTTAGAGCATATAGGCATAAAGAGACCATTATGAAGGTAGAGAGCATGATGAGGAAAATGAGTTTGATTATGATGAAGAACATCAAAGGCAAGTTAGGAGGCCTTATGGTCGAATGCCCCATCGTGAGTGGCGAAGGGACAATTGAGGGAATAATGAAACCTACGAGGGTGAGAGAAGAGGAAATAGATACCATAACCAAGGACCGAGGAAATCAAGAATGGATTTTTCCCCCTTTAACGAAGGGGACCCGTATGAATGGTTAGATAAGGTGGAACATTATTTCTATGTCTATGAAGTGGCAAAGGAAGATAAAATCGTGACGACTTGTTTCTATTTAGATAGAAAGGCTAATAGTTGGTAGAGATGGATTAAAGCGTAATATGATTAAAAAAAGAGGCAGTTAAGGTGGACATGCTCGAGTATGAATTTATGGCTCAATGGGGTCCATCACCCATTGTCAACCATCATGGGCTAGACCCGGCCGGCGGTTCGGAACCGAACCGAACTGGCCGGTTTTCGATTTCACAAGTGTGGAACCGGAACCGAACCGGTTCGGTTCCAACCTTTTTTTTTTAATTTTGAAAATAAATTAAAATAAATGAGATTAATTTAATACATAAATAAAATTATTACATTGAAGAGCTTGAGCTTAAATTTTTAAAAATTTAAGTTGCCTACGTATCCTTCAGGGGTGAGAGGAATCAAAATAAGAAAATTGACTAATTGCAAATGATAATAACTAATTGAATTGAGATTGAGAATAAGAGAATTGTAGGAATTGAGAGAGTTGAGAATTTAGTGTGTTGAAATAATGAAAAATTAATCATATTTATAGAGTTTTAGAATTTTTTTGACACAAAAAATGCCCATAAATATAACCGTTTTATTACCGTTATTAGGGATATATTAGGAATTTACAATTTTTAAATTTTTTTATGCCTTAACGACATTTTTTTTGAACGGGGTTAGGGTTTTTGTTGGAACCATACGGTTCTAACAGGAACCATTTCGATTCCGGTTGGAACCGTTGAACCGGTAGAACCGGGGTTGAACCCCAACCAAACCGGTCGGCCACGGTTCCGGTTTCGGAACCGGAACCGTGGCCCGGTCTATCATGGGCAGATGGCAGAACTCAGACAAGAGGGTAAAGTATAAGTTTACATAGAAGAATTCCATCGATTACAAACTATTGTCAGAGGTTGGACTGAAGAGACATTGGTAGGGACATTTGTAGATTGGTTAAACCCATGATTAGCCAAAGAGCTCAAGTTAAAGCAACCACAAAGGTTACATGAAGCTATGAGGTTGGCTGTGATTTTAGACAAAGTTACTGTTTCAATAGGCAACAGGTCAAAGAGAATATGAGGAGCAGACTTGCTGACACTGTGCAAACAAAAACTCTATGGAAAATGAAGGAATTAGCTGAATACACTACGAGGGAGAAGTCCAAAGAAGTCAAGAAGCTCTCTAGGGAGGAAGTACGAAAGAAGTTCTTATGTAGATGAGTAGTTTCTTATCCTTGAATGGTGGCAAAAACATCAATGATTGTTTTCAATCATGTCCGTGATTGCAATGGAGGTATTAGCGGCACTAGTCTCAACTATATTTATTGAGCATGCTTTTAGTATGAGCGGTAATATTTTTGATGACAAAAGATCAAGGTTGAAACCGGAGATGTACGGGCCAAATTTAGTCCAAGGGTAATTTCGACCTTTCGCTTCAGGCCCACTACTAAATGCACCCCTGAAATCCCCTAACCGAACCCAAAGACATTGTGCGGGCCCAGGCTCGGAGAAGCACCATACCCAAAGACCAATACATGAACCCCTATAAATGCCAACCAATGAAATGTCCAGACTCATAACTACCTGCCCATAACTGTTTCATGACTGCCTATAACAGCCTCTTCATGACTCGACTGTTACAAGGACCCAAAACGTATGAAAATTAAGGCATTCATGAGTCCCACCTGGAATCGCCTATAAGATGAACCAAAGTCCAGAAGAGAAGGGAGGAAGCTATTCTACTCATAGCTCAAATAATATTCTCTCATAGACCCTCTACCTACAGCCCACATGGTAGCTCACAGGAATCAAGGTAATCTCTAACCTTGCCCCTCCATCTACGGTATTAATAGCTCACTTCCACTACTGACTTGAGCGTCGGAGTGCCCCCGGCACCCACCACACCGATGGGTAGTCTACTCCCGCTCACTCTACCTTTGTTTTGCAGGATCGCTAATGCCCCCAACCTATAAATTCTGATTGTGGACCTCGGCCGAAAACCAACATCCACATGAGACGTTAGAAACTCAAATGTGTCTTAACGATTGGTGTAGGACGGATCATCGTGAATAAGAAAATCAGCCGGAAATTTTAAAAATTTGTGTGTTAACACAGACACAACTAATATCGAAGGCTCAATGACCAGACTGTCTTCCCCGAATGAGAATGAATAAAATATAAATTGGGTAAATTATTAAAAATAAAATATAACATAACTACGTGAGTGTAGGCACTGCATTTTTACACATACACCCGATGAGGAGTCTTATTTGGAGACAACTACCTTTTGAGTCACGGAAGCCGCGGGAAACGGATATCGGAAGGGGAAATTCAGAATACACAAGCTCACTGTCTTCGTTAGTGCTGCGTTCGCTACTTCGTTCGAACGGGAAACAGATTGCGGGCGTTCGTGTCGCGTTCGAGGGAGCGTTCGAACGGTGTCAGTAATTCTGGTTTTGCTGCTAGCTTCACGCCCAGCCCATTTAGCTCCCCAAAGCCCAAAAACACATCCCAAATTAAATAAATAAATATTAAATTAAATATTAAACATTAAAATCAAAACATTTAAACCATTTACCAATTAAAATAAACAATTACCAACTTAAACTAAAATCATGCCTAAATTAAACAAATCACATACTAAATTAAAATCAATCATAACCAATTAAAGCCAATCATATATTTGACTTCCTAATCTAATAAGATACTTACCAATATAAAATATTTGTATTCCTAAACCAACCCAAATTAAATATTACAACTTCCTAATTTAAAATATTTTGCCCCCCCTCAATCCTTTGATTTCCTTGTTTAAAACTAAATCATATCCTAATTAAATGCACAAAATCCCTTCCCTTGTCAACCCTAACCCTTCTCTATATAAACAACCCCTAACCAAGGTCATTCCTCGGCTTGACACATATAATTCACACCCAAGACTAAACAAGAGAAAAAGAAAAAACACTTCACATATACACAGAAAGAGAATAAAAGAGCCCCAACCGTCTCCCCCATAGCCGAATCCACCACAAGTAACCACCTTCACATCACCGAAATCACAGACACCAAAACAACCTTTAATACAACCACAAATACAGCCCCTAACCACCACTGAAAACCACCTCCGTAAACCCCCCCCCACACACACATCACCGAAACAGCCACCTATACAGCCCTCCACCACGAAAATTACCACAAAACCACACCCTAAAACACGCCTAAACAACCTCCTAGATTACCTTAAAACAGCAGCCCAAATCCTTAAAAAACAGTAACATAAAAACTGCATAGATAATCTTAAGAATAATCACATTTAATTGCACTAAGAACTCACACAAACTTGGAATAGTTTATTGAAAACGTTAAAACAGGTGGTCCGTGCAGTGAGCAGCTAGACAGAGACCAAATAAGAGCAGAACGGAGTTCGAACCGTAAGCAAAACAGCGAAGCAGTGAGCTAGGACGTTGAACCAGCGGACCAGGAAAGTTGCGGAGCTCTACCCCCCTTTCGATCTCCGTGGAACGCGAGTCCGGGAGACGGCTTAAAAGGTTAGACCTGAGGGTACCTTTCACACTTATTCTCATTTTATTCTCTGGTCATTTATTTTGATTATATTTTCTGTATTTGTGGTATTCGTTGTGTGTATGATGTATGTTGTGGGTATTGGATGAATGAGAGATGTGTCAACTCTCGCGGTATATCGGATGGAAACCCAGACATAAATTTCATAGCCGATTCCGAATGGACGGTAATATGATCTGTACTCGGGCCACAACTCCACGTACCGCTTGGGTAAATGGCACCATCTTCCCTTTGTGGTGTTGCTTTTGTTTATCTAGTTTTCTTTGCTTGAATTCAATATGTCGTTTAGTTATGCATGATTCAACCAAGCGCATGGGCTTAGTGAGTTAGTCCAAAGGTCCTCCATTTGGGAGACAAATAGCCGAAAAGGCCACCTTTGTGACACTACTTCGCCGCGCCGGTTGATGTATGTTCGGTTGGATGCGAGATACGTTCAATCGGGCATACTTAGTTAATATTATTATCTTTATTTTCATATGTATAACTCAATCGAGCGCATGGGCTTAGTAAGTGTGATGTGAGATCCCCTATGGGGAGGGGCTAAAAGCCCTTTACCACAATGCTTTGCCGTGCCGATTGATGTGTGTTCGGTTGGATACAAGATACGTTCAATCGGGCACACTATGTCTGATATTATTCATTTCATGTGTTGTAATGTGACGCGCATGGGCTTAGTATGTTGGTCTAAAGGTCCTCTCTTTGAGAGATCAAGAGCCCCAAAAGGCCACCTTTACGGCAGTGCTTCGCCGCGCCCCTTTTTTTGTGTTTATGTATTGCATCCCATTTCACGCATCAGGTCCGTGTCCGTTCGAACGCGTTCACGAACGCAACTCGAACGTGCATACATTTTGCCTTATCATGCATCAGGTCTCATTTCCGTTCGAACGCGTTAACAAACGCCATACGAACGTGAGCATTCTGTTTCATTTCCGTTCGAACGCGTTAACAAACGCCATACGAACGTGAGCATTCTGTTTCATTTTCGTTCGAACGCGTTTACGAACGCAACTCGAACGTGCATACATTTTGCCTTATCATGCATCAGGTCCCGTTTCCGTTCGAACGCGTTAACAAACGCCATACGAACGTGAGCATTCTGTTTCATTTCCGTTCGAACGCGTTTACGAACGCAACTCGAACGCGCATACATTTTGCCTTATCATGCATCAGGTCTCATTTCCGTTCGAACGCGTTAACAAACGCCATACGAACGTGAGCATTCTGTTTCATTTCCGTTCGAACGCGTTTACGAACGCTACACAAACGTGCACACACTGAACTGAGTCTGTCTTATTATATTCATGCATAATTGCCTATTGGTTGATCTTTCTTATGCAAATGTGTCAATGTATTACAATTCGTATGCTTATGTCATGATAACATTTGAGTATTATTTCTTGCGGTATATCGGATGGAAACCCAGACGTAAACTCCGTAGCCGATTCCGAATGGACGGTAGTGCGGTCTGTACTTGGGCTACAATTCCACGTACCGCTTGGAAAAGTGCCCATATGTGTGCTTGTATGGTCAATATGTGTGCTTGTGTTTTCCTGAATGTGATATGTAAATAAAGTTGTATGTTCGCTGCTATCTTGATATATGTTAAGCATGCAATTTTAAATGTGAGATATATGTGAAAATGTGCACATAAGTTTTATTCTGCATATGAGAACTTAGAAGCATGATACTCTTAGAAATAAGTGTTACTTAAGCTTAATTAAATTATTACGTGAATCCTTTCATTACAAGTGACATAAGTAAGGGACCATTCCGAACCCAACGGTTTGAGGTCTTCCCTTGCGAGGGGTGAGTGCGGCCTTAAATCTTTGTCCCGGTTCACACCGGGTGGCGACTCCATGTTATGTAATTCTTCCCAACTAGGCCGCGAGCCTAGGAACGGCGTCGCTCAGGTCCTGTGTCCTACAGTGAGCTTTGATTCTTCTACACCTAAAGAAAATACGTAGACAGCTTAATTAAGTGCAAGTTTTTTTCCCAAAATAATAAATACATTAATTTTACATTTTCTAATTTTATTTTATAAGAAAATTATGATTTCAACCTTAAACCGGACCGAACCGGACGATTTGGTCCGGTTTAAGATTGCGGTTTAGACTTGACTGAAACCGTAACCGAACCACCAACTGAACCGTAAACATACGGTTCGGTTGGCTGTACATGTCTATATGCAAGGAAGATATTAGCGGTAGTACAAATAGTAAAAGTATGGAGACCTAAAGTTCATTATAATCACAAACCAACAGGCTTTAAGACACTTATTAGAGCAGAAGATTGTGATGCCAAAACAACATAAGTTCATATTGAAGCTTATTGGATTCGAGTATAAAATAGTCTATCAGCCGAGGAAGGAGAATAATGCAACTGATGTCTTATCTAGAAAAATAAATAGTTCGATAATATGGACTGTATATATGGAGGACGATCTCGGCTTGACAATTCTCAGTGGGATAGAATGGAGGATATGGGATAAGCTAAAGAAAACATTTCGTTACAGAAGCTGGAGGAAAGACCGGGGAAGAAGAAGAAAAATTAGCAGGTGTTGATACAATGGAGTGGAGTTCCAAAGAAAAAAGCTTCTTGAGATGATTGTGATGACATGATAGAAATGTTCCTAGAATATACCCATGAGGGTAAGGGCATTTTTGAAGAGAGAGTGAATGTTAAGACTCTAGTTATAAGCCAATCAAAAGAGACTAATGGATGGGTAGTAGGTCAAAATGTGCACGAAACACAAGCAGTGAACATTAACACGAACAGTATCACGTGAACAGTGTTGGTGTACAGTAACGCGTGAACATTGCGCAGTAACATTGTTTTCCTATTATGTTTTAGTTTAATTATTTCATTAAGGGTAGTTTAGTCTTTCTGCTTCATTAATAGGTTAACTTAGGTTTTATACTAATATTTAAAGTTAGCTTTATAGATTATACCACTAATCCTGAACTACTGCGAAATTGAAGGCTTTTGCTTATTTTGAGTTTGAACTTTTATTGGCTTTTCAGAATATCCTTGCTTTGATTTGCTTGGGCTAAAGTATATTCAATTCTATGAACCTATTATAGGGTTTAGTCAATTCAATTCTGTGAATTGATTAAACCAAATCTACCTTTACTTGAATTTAGGTTTAAAACCCTAAATTCCCAATTTCAATCTAGAATAAACCCTAAATTTGAATTAAAATCTCTAAACCACCAAATTAACCAAATTCCTTATATAATTTGCTAACTTATTGGAGAAGACTTTGTACCTTGAGTATCAAGCAAAGGGTGGTTAGGTTTGTTGTTGTATTCTTAATCAGGTCCTCAACAGAAACCTTTGAGAATCAGAAGGTTGAAACTTTCTTTATTGTTTTTGTAATGCCTCAACTCAGAGGTTTTTGTCAAAAGTGTTTTGTAGATATCAGGTGCTTTTTTGTTTCAGAGATTGCTGAAAGTACCTACAAGCAATAGCGACAAGAAATCTCTATACCCAAGAGGGGGGGTGAATTGGGTTATCGCTATAAATGCGGAATTATAAAATCTTTGCCGATTTTAAGCTCTTATTACCAAGTGGGAGTTTTAGGCAATTTTCTCTATTGTAAATAACAACCTATATGCAAGTTTTCTAATCAATAATATAAATGTAAATAAACTTGCAAATAAGTGAAGGTTAAGGGAAAGAGAAATGCAACACCAAGATTTATAGTGGTTCGGCCAAACGTGCCTACGTCCACTCCCCCAAGCCTCGCTTGAAGATTTCCACTAGAATCGAGTTTTCCGTGGTTTACTCGTAACCAAGAGTTTTCCGCCAAGGCGCACTCCGAACCTTTTACAAGATTGAGTTTTCTACGTAGGCTCACTCACAAACCTTTACACTTTACCCAAACAATGGGATTTCACAAACCACAAGTGTTTTTGATATGAAAGATTTACAACACACTTGGGCACTCACAAATAATAAGAAGATTGTGTGAGAGCAAACCCAAGTGTTCTAAGCTCACTAAATGATGTGGAAGATGTGTGTGTGAGCTTGGATGAGTGTTTATGAATATGAAGGTGTATGACACTCTTTGTTTGCCTTAGAGAATGTATATGAAGGTTTTCTAGATCTCTAACTTAAGGCAAAAGAGTTGGGGGTTCTATTTATAATAAAATGCAAAGTTTTCCCCAACTTACAGCGATACCGGCGAGCATACGGCGAGGATACCGGCATGCCGGTCTAGGGCTCCAACGGTAACATAACGTTCAAAAAACTAGCCGTTGGACCGGCGAGCAAACCGGCGAGGAGACCGGCGAGGAGACCGGCGAGGATACCGGCGAGGAGCTCCCTGGTTCTAGAGAGCATGTTTTGCTCAGCCAAAACCGGCATGAAGACCGGCGAGCAAACCGGTATGGAGACCGGCGAGGAGCTCCCTGGTTTCAGTTCTGATGACCAGTCAAGACTGACGACACTTGGTATTTTTGCCATAACTTCCTCTAGAAAATTCCAAATCATGATTTGTAAATTTCTACATAAACTAGACACATAGATCTAGCTTCTGTAAAAAATTCAACTCCAAAAACATTAAGATGAATTTTAAGGAATTTTTCTAATGTGACGTGTACGCAGAAAACGCACATCTGAACATGTTGTACTATAAAGGCTCTAGCAAAAGTTCTATGCATCGGAATTATGTTCCGTTTGAACCGTAGCAAACTAGAGACACATATCTATCTAACGGTATATCATTTGAAGTTTAATTCAACCGTTTGATAGTTTTTGGAAGATCATTTACCGATGCACTTGTGCATAGAAATTCATTTTTGTGCAAATAAAGTGCAAATGATTCTTTAAGCATTCTAATCCATTTTAAATGCAAGTGATGCAAAATGTATGATTCCTAAGAGCTTTAGATCACTTGAGTAAACTCACTTACAATAAAATTTAGCTCTTAATCATTATCTTCGATTTGCCGCTAGTCTTCACATTCTCGCTCTTCACTCCTTATGCTTCGACACTTTTTGTATTGCTTCGTGTTTGCACGTCGAAGTCGTCAATTGCGTTGACGTCATCAAAATCCAATTACGCGACCAAGTCGCCAACAATTGCATGTGATTAGTCATTTCATGTAGTTGTAGGCCTTCATAACGTACATTTTTTAGCTGGCCTTGTCAAATACCAGTTTAAAATAAGAACATTATTGATACTGTATTGCTGTAGTAGGTCCTACTGCCCATTTCTCTTCTCCTTGTGCTGAATTTAGATGACAGATTAATGCTTTAAATTTCTGTGTTGATCACATGCTTCTCTCTTGTGGAAATTCAATGACTGAAAAAAATGATGCCTTATGTAATTTATTCATTTCATATGCATTCTGTAGTTGCTGCTAAAGGGAAAAAGAAGCTGAAAAAGAAAAAGTGAAAAAGTTCAAGTTACTTTAAATGCTTTTTACTTTGGCAACTCCAGAGCAAATCAATGGTCATACATTTATCACAATAGTGAAAGATGGACTCACTATAAAAGTTCTCTTCATTGTACTTTGAACTCACAAATGGCTTCCAAAAAGCTGTTGACATTCTTCTTTCTTGCTTCTCCATTGCTTCTGTTCATCTCTCCATCTTGTAGTGAGAATGTTACAGTTTCAGTTTACTATGAGACCCTGTGTCCGTTTTGCGCAGACTTTATAGTCAACCATCTAGTGAAGCTGTTTCAGAAGGGACTTAACTCCATTGTTAATCTTCGTATGATCCCGTGGGGCAACGCTATGATACAACTCGATGGAACTTTTGTTTGCCAGGTTACATTTATACGTATCTTGTCCCCCACCACCCTCCCAGTTCACTTGTTTAAGCTTTGTTAATCAGAAAAAGCATTTTGGTATATTAGTGCCTTCCTTCAAGTCTTGCTTGGGTACAAGACATTTCTTTTGATGGAAGAAAACATTTATAAAACAATAAGGATTTTTAAATGGCTTCTTCGGAGTCAATCTTATTGTTTGATTATGTCCCTAAAATGCCATCTGTACTACTCACAGAATCTTGGAACAGCATGCCATTTCAGTGTTTTGAATTTCTTTTAACGGTTCTGTGATTGGAGTCATTTTATTTGCAGCACGGTCCAGGTGAATGCTTGCTGAATACTATTGAAGCATGCACCATTAGCATCTATCCTGATGTGGTAAGTCTTTTCAGTTGGACATGTTGTAGTGAAAGCTGGTCTTGAGCTATCACTTTTATGTAGTCACCGACCACTTCCAATTCTCTCAAGCTCATTCTCTTGCAAGGATTTGCGGATGTGTCACATTTGTATATACATCTTGTAATGATTTTCTTCATACTAATTGTCAATAAAATTCAAACGCAGGTCCAGCATTTCAGTTTTATCCAATGTGTTGAGCATCTCACCTTGGAGAAAAGGCAGGTTGAGTGGATGAATTGCTTTGAATTAACTAGGTTGAGTAGGGTACCTATTGATTGCTACAGAAGCGGACAGGGGAAACTGGTTAGTTTTATGCATGACAATTTCTATCTGCTGCTATATGTATGGCCCTTTAGATCTTTCATCCCATTGAATGTTACTATGAATCATCTTTATCAGCTAGTTCCGGAATTGATTTAATAATAACATGCAGCTGGAACAAAAATATGCAGCTGAAACTGCTCAGCTAAAACCACCACATAGATTTGTGCCATGGGTAGTTGTGAATAATCAACCACTTCAACAGGTTAATCACATTTGTCATTTTTGGCTATATCATCCCTCCTAGAGTCTACAGAAGTTACAAGCTTTTTTTTCTGGATACAGGACTTTATGAACTTTGTAAACTATGTCTGCCAGGCTTACAAAGGCAATAGAGTACCAGAGGCTTGCAGATCACCTCATAATAATATTCCAGTGAATGCAGAGTCTGCTAGTTCAGTTTGCTATACAGGTGAGGCGAAGAATTAGACAAAGATTTCTCTGTAGAATAATTTGGGTGAAGATGGTAGCTTCAGTATTTAGTTGGATGGTTTTGTGTGGCTGGTCAATTTTTTTTAATGGAATAAATGCATCTATGGTGTTCAGGTTGGCTTGTTTTGCTTTGGATTGTAGGACTAGTTTGGCTAGAATAGCATACATCATGGACCAGTAATCATGACAAACAAGTGTTTTGCCCATATTTTGATACCGAACTCTTCCTGATTTGGTCAGTACATATAGTCTGATTGAATGGTATGTTGCTCTAAATACAGAAGCCATGTGCAGTCTGCTAGGTGTTTTTGGCCATAAATAATGTGACAGATCTTGTTTTTCATTAAGTTCTAGTTCACAGGTTAACATTCTCAAAGAGGTATTCTTTGCTATCTTAGTGCTAATAGTGAGAGCTTAGATAAAATTATTTTGCAGAAGTGATGCAGCAAGCTATTAAAATTTTGCATGAATGGGACTTGTTCTTAGCACTTACAATGAAGTGTAAAAGATTCTGAATGTACCATAGTCATCTCATGCTGGACCAAATTCTGAGAGTCTGTGTGATTAGGACATGATCAAAATCAGTAACAACAGATTGGCATGCTCAATATGTTAAGTTGCAGCGCAATTATCTGAATATAATGAATAGATTTGGGTAATTTGTGTTGGTTGCCAGGAAGATGCACCAAAAGCAAAGGCAGCTTGCAACAAGTTGTTGCAAGCTGTATGCAACAAGTTGAGTTGCAAGCTGGAGGAAAACGTGTGTAGCTGTCAAGTGAACAGTGCACACGTTTTCTAAACCCTATAAAATGAGCCAGCCACCCATTGTATTGTAATCCCAAAGTGTATAAGCTTCAAGTAGAAAGCTTGAGAGTGTGTGAGGTTTTTTTGTTAGTTTTCTTGTTTGTAAAACTTGTGTATTATTCTTGTAGTAATAATACGAATTCGGTTTTTCCTCAAAAACACTCTAAAGTGATCGGTGAATCACAACAAGTGGTATCAGGAGCTTTGGTTCTTCATTGGGATCGAAAAACCGAAGAACGGAGTTTGGTTCGGAAAATTCGAGTTCCGGCAAAGTTGTCAAAAATCAACTTTGAGCACACCATCAGCTAGTTCACGTCGAGACGAGCACGGTGGTATTTTCCGGCGACCGAACCGACGTCCCAGCAGCCCGCACGCGCCGCACGCGCCTTCCAGAGAGAAGCCCACGCGCCGCCAGTCGTACCACGCGCCTCACGCGCGCCAGAGGTTGAAGACGATCCGCGTCAGCGCCACGTCACGCCCACGTCAGCGCCACGTCAGCCCAGTCAGCGCACAGTCAGCGCTGAGTCATCCGCCACGTGTCCGACACGTCAGCCGCCACGTCAGCGCCACGTCTGCCGCCACGTGTCTGCCACGTCAGCAAGCCGGTCCCACCTGCCACGTCAGCACTGCCACGTCAGCAGCCTGGTAAATTTCATTTAGCCCCCTGAAGTTTTGAAATTTACAGTTTTGCCCCAGAAGTTTTAGGAATTTACAAATCAGCCCCTGTGTCGGATTTAGACCAACGAAGTGTCTATTCCACCATTTTCGACCGTTCCGGACGCAACGGTGACCTCGGATTTGTGAAATTCAGCCCCTATTTTAGTGTATTTTCATTTTAAACTTTAAAACTTAAAATGGAAATGGAAGATTCACATTCTGGTGCAATGATTAAATTGGCTGCAACTAATTACTCCCTCTGGAGACCTCGGATGATAGATTTCTTGCATTGCAAAGATTTGTTTGATGTCATCGAGTTGAAGGGAGTGAAACCAGAGTCTGCTAAGGAGTATGACTGGAATAAACTCAACAACAGAACTTTGGGTCAGATAAGGCAGTGGATCAGTCACAGTGTCTTCCACCATGTAGCACAGGACACAGATGCTTATGGAATGTGGAGGAAATTGGAAGACATGTTCCAGGCCAAAACAGCTCGGAATAAAGCCTTAATCATGAGGCGTTTGGTAAACCTGAAGCTACGGAGTGGAACTTCCGTTGCAGAACACACCAACGAGTTCCAGAGCCTGGTGAATCAGTTGTCTGCAGTAGACATGCAACTGGCAGACGAAGTTCAAGCCCTCTTGCTACTCAGTTCCCTTCCTGATAGCTGGGAGACATTGGTGGTTACTCTCAGCAATTCCGCTCCAGGAGGTTAAAGTTACCATGCCTATGGTAAAAGATGCCCTGTCGAATGAGGAGTCCAGGAGAAAAGATGTTGGCTCAGAACAGACAGAAGCCTTCGTCACAGAGACTCGAGGAAGACATCAAGGAAGAAACGGAGAGGAGAGAGAGGCAGAAGCACAACCAGGGGTAGATCCTCAGATGGAAGGAAGCCTACCTATAAGTGCTACCATTGTGGCATTGTAGGCCACCTAAAGAAGAATTGCCGAAAACTGCAACGAGAGCAGAGAGAAGGCAATCACCAGCCGGAGGAAAGGACGAAGGAGAGAGAGACACTGGTCGTTGTCCAAGCAGATGTAGCAATATGCTCCATACAGGAAGAGACATGCCTTCACAACGCAACCCAAGACGTTGAGTGGGTGGTAGATACTGCAGCATCCTACCACGTCCTCCTCACAGAGATTACTTCACAACCTACAAAGCGGGAGACTTTGGAGCAGTGAAGATGGGAAATATCAGTTCCTCTGGGATAGTAGGAATGGGTGATATTCAGTTGCGGACAAATGTCGGGTGTACATTGATCTTGAAGGATGTCCTGCATGTTCCAGAACTTCGGCTGAATGTACTCTCGGGGATAGCTCTTGACAAACAGGGCTATGAAAATCACTTCAGAAATGGCACATGGAGAATGACGAAAGGTGTCATGGTTGTCGCCCGAGGACATGCTTGCGGCGCACTATACAAGACTCATGTGAAGATTTGTGCAGACAGCCTCAAAGTAGCTGAAAAAGAGGCTTCTCAAAATCTGTGGAACCAGAGACTCAGACACATGAGTGGGAGAGGGTTGTCTACCCTGAACAAGAAGGAGCTTACCAAGGATGATGCACGAGGTCCTTGCAACCACTACTCAATTGGTAAGCAACGCAGAGTCTCATTTGATTTCTCTTCAGAGAGAAGATCAGAGTTGCTCAGTCTGGTGCACTCTGATGTTTGTGGTCCCTTGGAGGTTGATTCATTAGGTGGTAACAAGTATTTTCTGACTTTCATCGATGATGCTTCACGGAAAATCTGGGTGTATTTCCTCAAGACGAAGGATCAGGTCCTAGATCAATTCAAGCTGTTCCACGCCATGGTAGAGCATGAAACAGGGAAGAAGCTGAAGTGCCTTCGCACAGACGCTGGAGGCAAGTACAGTTCCAGAGAGTTCGAAGCCTACTGCTGGAGACACGGGATTCGACATGAGAGAATTTTCCACACACTCCACAAGATAATGGTGTCGCTGCAAGCATGAACCGCACCATTATGGAGAAAGTCAGAGGAATGATCAGTATGGCTAAGCTGCCAAAGCCATTCTGGGGAGAAGCTGTTCGTGCTGCCTGTTACCTGATAACAGATCACCATCTGAACCGTTGAACTTGGAGATTCCGGAGAAATTGTGGTCTGGTAAGAATCCCTCCTACACTCACCCTAGAGTATTCGGTTGTTTAGCCGTTGTATATGTATCCAATGAGCTCAGGGAGAAGCTCGATGCAAGGACAACTCCATGTATATTCCTAGGCTATGGAGATGAAGAATTTGGATACAGACTATGGGATCCGAAGGTGAGATGGTCATCAGAAGCCAGGAAGTAGAGTTTCTCGAAGACCAGACAATTGAAGACATTGAAATGCCCAGAATGTCTTCCAATTCCAGTGCCAACAGAAATCCAGACTCAGCACCAGCACAATTGGCCACAGACAGGGTGCACGAGGAAATACCAGAAGCAGAACCAGAGGAGGCAGATAGAGATGTTGAGCAGGGGGAGACACAGCCTGTTCCATCAGAGATTAAAGAAGAAAGTGTTGAGCAGGGGGAGCCGCAACCTACTCCACTAGAAGCTACAAGATCATTCACAGAGATGGATGATGACAGACCTCCAGAACCAGTGGACCTCAGACAAGAAGATCTGAGCGAGGCAGGATTCCATCAACCAGATATCCGGGATCCGAATATATTCTGCTTACTGATGTGGGGGAGCCAGAGAGTTTCCCAAAGGCAAGAAGGCACTGAGGAACAAATGGGTGAAGAAACACAACAGAAGAAAACTGTGCAGAGACACAGTGGATTGTACTATGCAAAGACATAGCAGGAGAATACTGTACAGAGATGCAGTGAAGTGTGCTGTGCAGAGACACAATCGACATTTCAACAAATGAACAATGATCGGGACAAGCTAGAGTTGTGCAGAGACATAACCGGGATAGCTGTCAGATGATACAGAGAACTACGATTGGCTTGATCCCAACTCAGGGTACGTAGGCAGTCATACAGATGCAGCCAGGGGAGGATCCTTTGGAGGATCCGCTTTTGGGTGATTGATGGTCGGCTCAGATTTGGAAAATCTTCACCGAGGGGGAGATTTGTTGGTTGCCAGGAAGATGCACCAAAAGCAAAGGCAGCTTGCAACAAGTTGTTGCAAGCTGTATGCAACAAGTTGAGTTGCAAGCTGGAGGAAAACGTGTGTAGCTGTCAAGTGAACAGTGCACACGTTTTCTAAACCCTATAAAATGAGCCAGCCACCCATTGTATTGTAATCCCAAAGTGTATAAGCTTCAAGTAGAAAGCTTGAGAGTGTGTGAGGTTTTTTTGTTAGTTTTCGTGTGTAAAACTTGTGTATTATTCTTGTAGTAATAATACGAATTCGGTTTTTCCTCAAAAACACTCTAAAGTGATCGGTGAATCACAACAATTTGATCAATAGAAGTGCTTTCAGAATTGATAATCCATTCGCTACAGATTTACTGCATGTGAATGTTTGTTTTACCAGGAATTTGGGAAACATATGAAGTGATAAGATCTCAATGTTATGCTTTCCTAGAGATTGTAATTAATTATTCAACAACCTGTTCACAGAAATGCACTTAATAATGAAGGTGAGTGATGGACTTGCACAGCTGGAATGCATCAAAATCATCATTTACCATAAACCCCCTTTACATCCCCTGTGAATATTTCAAGCATTCTAATGAAATTATGAAATTGATGGAAACTGCTTAAAGAGAATAAATACAAATGACAAATTTTAGCTCCATAGTCACTGTCAGTCGCTATGGAAATTACAACATGAAAATGAGGGTATTGTTGTCACATTACTCATGAAAGATACAGTCCACTGAATAGTTTCTCCAGCTATGTATTCATTAATACACATACTGTGGACTGGCCCTGTGTCCATGCTCTCAAAAATGGCTTCTTATGAATTAGTCTTCAAAATTCTCTCAAAAATGGCTCCTTATGAATTAGTCTTCAAATATCTCTTCACTTGGCTCTTATTCTTGTTCATAATTTCTCATTCAAACAATTATGGCACTGAGGCTTCATTATCTGCCAAACCTGAAAATGTTGCTCTCTCGGTCTACTATGATACTCTGTCTCCAAATTGTTCCAGTTTCATTGTTAAGAATCTCGAGAGTGTGTTCAACAATGGCCTCATCTCCATCATCAACCTCCGGCTGGTCCCTTGGGGTAATGCTTACATCAGTAAATCTAACAATGCCATTACTTGTAAGGTCACTCTTTAACTCAAATCTTGTTGAACTTATTCTGCATATATTTCATTTAAACGCAGTTTTTAGCACCAATTTTAAGTGCTTTTTACATGAGGCAAGCCTCACTTGCAAGGCCTGGGAATTATCTGGGTCATATCAAAGCAAGCAGATGATCTACATTCTACAGTAAAGATGCTTAGATGAGATGCCCCCAAAAATCAAAAGTTCAATGGTACCAAACTTACCAAAAGAAGTGAACTGGAAAATGAAGCCTCATTTTCCAGACATACTTCAACCCTATAATAATTTTGTTCATTTCTTATGCAGGTCCACTTCCTTTTTTTCTTTCCCTTTTCTGTTACTGGTGTTTAAATTTTTACACTGTTCCTGTGTTCCAATAAATGACGACAAAAAGATAGGCTCTATTATTATTCTTAATGCTTATGGTCCATTAACAGTTGTAATTGTTTGCAAATGTATACTTGATGATAATAATCATGGCATGCTACCATTATCAATCAAATTTTTTCATATTATCTTCCCATATGCTTGTTTTTCACAGTATAAATATGACTTATATACTTTCTTTCACCAAATTTTGCAGCATGGCACGGATGAATGCTTGTTAAATGAAGTTGAAGCCTGTGCCATCAATGTTCTGAATGATGTGGTGAAATCTGCTTTCTCTTTTTAAGCAACCATACTTGAAAACTAGAGTTGGATCGGGGATCAATATTTTTTATTTATTTTTTGTTACCATACAAATTATGGGCATACTTATTCAACTCACTGCTATCACAGTTATTGTTGAATAAGCATGTAGCAGAAACTGAGAGCTGATATGATTTCCAATTAATCGTTCTCGCTTAAAATTCTGATATTGCAGAGCAAATACTTTGGTTTTATTTACTGCATTGAGTTTCTAGCTATTGAAGGGAGGCACAAGTACTGGCAAACTTGTTTTAACACATTAGGATTGCCTGCAAAACCTGTTCTGGATTGTTATAAGAGTGGAAATGGAGCAAAGGTCAGCTTCATTGTCACAATGGTTACAAATAATAACTCTAGAGATTCTTTTTGATGTCTCTTTTGGTGTTCTTTTAATTGATCTGATGTGGCAAGCAGCTTGCACTACAATATGGATATGAAATTGCTCATCTCATTCCACCTCATACAATTGTACCATGGGTGGTGGTAAATAATCAAGCAATCAGAAATGTAAGTCCTTAATCTATGACTATGCCTCCCTCACTCTTCTCTCAAAACCAACGCGGCGACAATATCAACAACATTTTTCCTGCAGGACTATGAGAATTTTACAGCATATGTGTGTAAAGCTTACAAAGGCAATGTGTTACCCAGCGCCTGCAAATCGCCTTCACCTGGTATCAACTCAACCCAGAAGGTAAATTCTCTCAATCCAGCTGGCCATGTAAGCGGCACAAAGAAATGAACACCTTGCAGGCCAGTAATGAGGATGTCAAGGTTCAAAAAGCTCCCAGGAAGCATCCACTGAAGGAACCTTAAGAGGTCTACATTTTCGAATTTACCTTCAGCTTAGTCCATCTTGTTGGTCCATTATTGTTAGTACATAAAAATTGATACGCCAATTTGCATTTTGGAAAGTGAGATGTGTATAGTACTGTTATTTAATGTAATATTACTAAAATGGAACAGCTTGCAAATCATAAATTTTGATATTTTGATCTACCGATATGATTCATAAATTTGACATCCACTTGGTGCTTATTGTCCTCTCCTTCTATACAGGCGGTGAGGACAGTCTTAGGACTCAATCTAGGAAAGTTAAGAACAAATCTTTCCAGTTTATTAGTAATTTACGCAGCATTTCAATTATTTTCGAGAATTTATACAACTTCTGAAAGGAAAATTATGGGCTAGAATATGAAATTTATACTAAAGTTCTATCGAAATACCACAAGTACTTCAATATGTATATATATTTATTAATCATTGTTTTTCCTTTATGAATTCACCCTCAAGGACTAGAAATGGAGGCATTTGAAGCTATAGATAGTCAAGAGCACAAGCACAAACAGTGTATTTGGAGTACCTTTTCAGTTTTAGTGGGTTAGCTTCTTAAATTTCAGCTGCCATAGAGATCCACTTGAGAAAACACCCTAATGTTAAAAGAATTTAGAGAAAAAAAGGAAAAAGTAAAGGGACAAAGTAGCATGCTATCATAGTGAACATTAGGTTTTGATAAGATGCTTAATCTTCTTTCCCTATTGTTTCATAATTAGGCTGGTGCTGATTTGATTAGTAGTAAGCTAATCTACTAGGCACAAGCCGTCTTTTTTTGACTAATGGTGGTTGGAAGATTCTTAACAAAGTTGCTTAAGATAAAATCCTAAATTGGGATTGTTTAAGATGATCAATCAATTATTTTTATTCACTTTTAAAATGAGAAAAACTAAGACAAGCTCTTTATAACCTACCGACCTTCCACAATAAAGGACTAGTTGACAAAAACTGTTCATGTTGATTCTAACTTTTAAGCAGTGGTAGTACTGAAATTTTAATTAACCTTACAAGAATATTTCAGAGAAGTAATGACTTTAAATTTCTTGAGGTTAATGAAAGAAAAGGGTAAAGATATAAAGTGAAGCTGAGTAGGAAAATGGATTATGAGATTTTGAGCAGTTTTAGAGTGGAAAAAAAAACTGTATATGCATAAAGAAATATTTGAAAAAGAAACCTGGAAAGTGCAGATGGCATTCTCATGAAATCAAGAAAGTGGCAATCACTTTCAGGCTTTTATGCGAATTACACCACCCTCCACTCAAAATCTAGGAGCAATAAGATAGCAAACAGCAGTGTGGTTAAACAGAACTATAAATACTCACCACAGATGGGAATTTATAAGTTCATGTAGGCATGCTGCTCTCAAAAATGAATTCTGTAAAGCTATTCTGCTTTATTGTTTTCACTTATCTGATGTTCATATTTATATCTCGGCCTTGCACTTCTCTGGAACATGATGGTGCTAAAAGTTCCCTACTATCAAACACCACGATAAGAAAGTTGATCTGACTATGTACAATGAGACCATATGTCCAGCTTGATTCATCTCACAAGATTTAGGGAAGGTCTTCCAGAATGTGTAAGGTCCAGCTGCAGTTGCATGAGCTGCATGTTGCCATCCTTTGAAGACAAATGTTTCCAGAAGATCCAGCTGCCATGCATGAAGAGAAGCTGCCAAGGCAACTTTAGGTGGAGTTGAAACTTGGAGGAAGAAGACATGACAACTTTAGGTGTGATTGCCATGATTTTAGGGATGAAGTTGGCAAAAACGTGTGGCACTGTAGCACACGTTTTTGCCCTATAAAAGGAAGTTCTAATTCAGTTGTAAGGCATCCCAAAGTGTGTGTAAAGAGTGTAGTGAGGTTTTTTTTTTTTTTTTTTTTTTTTTTTTTTGTAAATTTAAACACTTGTATTCTATTCTTGTAAGTAATAGAAAATGTTTCGGTTTTTTCCTCAAATACACTCTAGAGTGATCAGAGAATCACAACAAGTGGTATCAGTAGCTAAGGTTACACGGAGGGATCCCGGAACTCGGAAACAGAGCTTCGGTTCGGAAAACTGATTCCGACGAAAGTTGTCAAAAATCGGTTTTAAGCATACCATCAGCTAGCTCACGTCGAGACGTGCACGATGGTATTTTCCGGCGATCAAACGGACGACCGAGGATCCCGCACACGCCTAAACGCGTCGACGAGTGGAGACCAGTCGCAGACACGCGCCCACGCGCTGATCCAAGGTTGAAGACAATACGTGGCGCCACGTCAGCATACATGTCAGCTCACCATGTCAGCATACCCGCCACGTCATTCTGACACGTCAGCTGCCACATCATCTGCCACGTCAGCAACACGTCGGCAAAGGTGCCACGTCACACTGCCAAGTCAGCATCCTGGTAACTTCATTTAGCCCCTTGAAGTATTTGAAATTTATAGTTTTACCCCATAAGTTTTAGGAATTTACAAATCTGCCTCTGAGTCGGATTTTGACCAACGAAGTGTCTAATCCACCATTTTCGACCATTCCGGACGCAACGGTGACCTCCGATTTGTGAAATTCAGTCCCGATTTTAACCTATTTTCATTTTAAACTTTAAAACTTAAAATTGAAATGGAAGATTCCCCTTCTGGTGCAATGATCAAACTGACGGCAACTAATTATTCCCTCTGGAGACCTCGGATGGTAGATTATTTACACTGTAAAGATTTGTTTGATGTTATCGAGGTGAAGGGAGTGAGACCAGAATCTGTTTAAGAGTATGACTTTAACAAACTCAATAACAGAACTCTGGGTCAGATTAGACAGTGGATCGGTTACAGTGTCTTCCACCATGTAGCACAAGATACATATGCTTATGAAATGTGGATAAAGGTGGAAGACATGTTCCAGGCCAAAACAGCTCGGAATAAAGCTTTAATTATGAGGCGTTTGGTGAACCTGAAGTTACGGAGTGGAACTTCCGTTGCATAACACACCAACGAGTTCTAAAGACTAGTGAACCAGTTGTCTACAATAGACATGCAATAGACCAACGAAGTTCAAGCCCTATTGCTACTCAGTTCTCTTCCTGATAGTTGGGAGACACTGGTGGTTACTCTCAGCAACTCAGCTCCAGGAGGCAAACTTATCATGCCTATGGTAAAAGATGCCCTGTCAAATGAAGAAGCCAGAAGAAAAGATGTGGGCTCAGATCAAACAGAAGCCCTTGTCTCGGAGCATCGAGGAAGACAACAGGAGAAAAATCAAGGTAAAGGGAGAGGCAGAAGCAAAAGTAGGGGCAAATCCAAGGACGAGAGAAAGCCCACATATAAGTGTTTCCACTGTGGCATAGAAGGCCACTTAAAGAAGAATTGCCGGAAACTGCAACGAGAGCAGGGACAAGGCAATAACCAGCCGAAGAAGAATAATGCGGAGACACTAGTAGTTACCACATGAGATGTAGCTATATGCTCCAGCCAGGAAGAAGCATGCATTCACACCGCAACTCAGGATGTCGAGTGGGTGGTAGATACTGCAGCATCCTACCACGTCACTCCTCACAAGGATTTCTTCACAACATACAAAGCAGGAGACTTTTATTTTCAACCATACCACACATCATAACATAAGCAAGTCAGGATAGACATCTAAGCAAACGGTCATTCATCGACCCGCAATTTCTTCAACTAGTCACCTTGCTAACTACTCAGGTTTTCACCGCTAAGAACCTATAGTGAAGTGCTTACGAGTCTAGCATAGATCAACAATTCAAAGCATCAGATAAAAGCACATCAAGAGTTTATCGTTTCTAAGATTTCATCTTAAAGCAAACGATTTCATCATCGGACTTATGTCTAATCTATCAAGGACTAAAAACAAACAATTTTTTTTTCTTCTTTTTTTTCTTTTCTTCTCTTCTTTTTTTTCTTTTCTTTTTTTTTTTTGCCCACCATAGTCTTTCTATTTTTGCCGCACAGTTTTCTGTTCCTCCGTTTCCTTTTCCCGATATCCATGTTTGCTAAACTCTTTTTGACAAATCTTTTTTTTTTTTCTTCTCTAACCCAACAAATATCTATGATGGCTTTTAAGACACAGAAGGTTAACATGATGCATGTATGCATGAGATGCATGAGATACGTGCAATGTATGTAATATATAAGCCCATTTAAAAATTTTTACACTAGTTGGCCCATTATAATTTTAAAGTATTCAATCATACTATTGCGCAGTGCAAACTTGTCCCAGTTGAAAAGGTCCAACAGGTTTACACTTTGTGATAACATGGCTAAACAACTTCAAATGATAAGAGGCCCAAACATAAAATGGCCCATCGACATTTTAGAAGCTTTTGGCCCAACTGTCAAAGGACACGAACTCGTCCCAGTTTAAATGGCCCAACAAGTTCACATCTTTTGACAAAAGTTCCAACTGGATCCAAATGACGACGGTCCAAAACATCAACATAAAAAAAAAAAATTCTACTAGTTCTACGACTAAGGTTCACATGTGGGTTTACGGGAGTGCGGACAAAGGCTCTCGCTGACGAAGGCTCTCGCTGACAATGCCTTTAACCAAACCCCTTAACCCACTATAGACACGGTCAACTAAAACACAAATCATAAACATCACAAGACATGATTTCGGAGCCGATTCTCTATCCCCAGTGGAGTCGCCAGACTGTAGGAACACATAACTTGACGACGTTGTTCTAGGCTCGCGGCCTAGTCGGGAATACGGAATAGCCCACGGGGGACTAAACCGGAGAATAATGGAGTCGCCACCCGATGTGAACCGGGAAAATTAGATTTAAGGCCGCACTCACCCCTCGCAAGGGAAGACCTCAAATCGTTGGGTTCGGAATGGTCCCTTACTTATGTCACTTGTGATGATATGGCTTGTGCAATAAATTAACCGAGTCTACGCAACATATATGCTCAAAAGTCACTTAGATCTAATATGTATTCGTCAAGATAACTCCTAATCTAAGTTCGCATGCTTGAAAGTAATTCTTTAAACGGAAAACACAATATCACACAATGAGCATATTGAACCATCAAAACAAGGTAAATAAATAACTATTCAAGTATAAACACAACCTAAACAAAACACCATGCACCAAGAATAACATAATTATGCTTCGGAAATAAATAACGAACTAGACTAAATCATGCTTTAAACAATAGATAAATAACCTACAAACTATATCATGCTCAAATATAAGTTTGGATGGAACGAGACATATGTCTCTTAAGTGGTACGTGACGTTGTATCCCGAGTACAAACCGCACTACCGTCCATTCGGATTCGGCTACGGAATTTACGTCCGGGTTTCCATCCTATATACCACAAAATGGAACACATATTCCGCTCATCCAACAATCACATCATGCCTCGAACGACTCTCATGCGATAATATTTAAAATAAATAAAATAAACGAAAGATAATAAATAAAAGGGTGCCCTCAGGTCTAACCTCTTTTGTCGTCTCACGAAAGGGCGTTACACAGCCGTCGGAAGGGTCGATACTCCGCAACTCTTCTGGTTCACTAATCCAATGTTTTTCCTCGCTGTTTTGCTATTTGGGCTGCTGTTTTCACTCCGTTTCGCGCTGCTATTTTTGTTGTATTTTCGGGTCACTGTTTTTGGTAATTAGGGGACTGTTTTGAGGGTTATTTGGACTGGTTTGGGGGCAGTTTTTGAAGGGTTTCAGGGGCAGTTTCTGGGTGTTTTCTGGGCGTGATTTACTAGTGGCAGTGGCGAGAATGTTGGCTGCTGAGTGGGTTCTTGTTGCGTGGGGCTGTTATCGTGAGGAGGGGCTGATTACAAGGGCAGTGTTTAGTGGCTATGAAGGCTGTTGATGCGTGAAGGTTTGTAAGGGGTTGTTGAAGGTGCTATTAGTGCGTGAAGAGGCAGGTGTTGGCGTGAGGGGTGGTTCGGTGAATGGGATATGTGCATGAAGTTACCGCATGAAGTTACTGGATGGAGTGTGGAGCTGTGCGTGAAGGCTTGCTGTGAAGGGTTTCACGTGAGAGGAATTGGGGGCTGTGTGGTATGCGTTAACATGAAGGTAGTGAGCTGGTCGGTGTTTGTGCCTAGGGTTTATGTGAGTTGCTGACTGTGTCGGTTTTTATGTGTAAATCATGGCTTATGCTTTATTTGTGGCTTGGTCGATGGCCGAGAGAGGTGTGGGATGGGCATACTAGGGTTCTGTGGCCTGCCTTGTATGTGGCTTATGACTTGTAGGTGAGTGTGTGCAGTGAGGCCTGGCCGAGAAGATAGCTGCCAAGAAGGCTTTGTGGTGAATGGAGGGTTGAGCGTCGTAGTAGGGCTGAGGAGCAGGTGGCGTTGATTAGGGTTAAATGGGGGTGATGTGCTTGTGATGAAGATGAAGGGAGAGGTCGCAGGTCAGTGCTCGGCTAGTGAAGGTTTAGAGAGTGCACAGTGCTCGGCTAGTGAGTGGACTTGGGCTGTTAGTCGGTGCTGATCTGAAGGGTTGCTAGAGGTATGAGGGCTGATGTGTGGGTTTGATGAGAGGGGAGATCTTGCGTTAGAGAGGAGGACTTAGGGTTTCTGGTTGATGTTAATGGCTTGTGATCGGTGATGGCTTCAACATGGTCAAGGGGTGCGTGAGTGAAGGCTTGTTGTAGTGTGAGAGGCTGCCAAGTGAAGGGAAGAAGATAGATCAGAGCTGCTAGGGTTTTTTAGTTTGGTCCATTGCAGAGTGCTTGTATGTTGCAGGTACGAGAGAGAGTGATGATGAGATTGAGGGCCGAGAGAGGTCAAGGGAGAGAGTCATGCGAGAGGGTTTGTTGGATGCTTATATAGTGAGAGGGTAGGGTTAGGGTTTTGCATGGGTTTGAAAAGGAAAGAAATTAAATTAAAAGGGAGGGATTTATTTAATTTATTTAGGGAAAGAATATCTTTAATTTTGGTGGGGAATTATTTAAATTAGGTGATTGATTTAATTTAACTTGATAGGTGATTTACTTAATTTTGGTATTAGTTTTAATTTAATTTAAATTTAATTTGTTTTAATTTAATTAGAATTAATTTAATTGGATTTAATTTGTGAATTTAATTTGTGACATATATTTTAAATGTTTTAATTATTTAATTTGTGAGATGTGTTTTAAAATAGAGGTCCAACAAGCGAACCCGAAGCGAAACAAGCGAGTTAAATCCGACCAAATGCTAATTTCCAACTTTGCCCTTCCGACGTCCGTTTCCCGCGGCTTTCACAATCAAAGAGGTACTGTCTCCATACGAGACTCATCATCGGGACTTATATGCAAAAATGCAGTGCCTACAGGGAGCTGATCCGATCTTGGAAGGCTATACAGATTCAGATATGGCAGGAGATCTTGATGGTAGGAAATTTACATCAGGTTTCATCTACAGTTTTGCAGGGGGAGCTGTTAGGGGTGGGCATTATAGGATTCGGATCGGATCGGACCGAATCCGAATCCGATCCGATCCGATCCGAAATGCCCACGGTTGTTTGATTCGATCGGATCGAATCATGTTATCGAACTCGATCCGATCCGATCCGATAATTATCGAATCGGATCGGATTGGTTCGATCCAAATTCGAATCGGACTAATTCGATCCGAAATCATCCTATTTCGGATCGGATTGGTCCGATCCGATCCGAATTCGTGGGTTTGAGTCAAAAAAATCGAGCGGATCGGATAAAATCCGATCCGATCGAATTTTTTTTTTTATTTAATATGTAACGACGTCGTTTTGCATATTAAAAAAAAAATTTGAAATCCGTCGAACCGGACCAACAGGATTCGATCGGATTTGCTAATCGGATCGGATCCAATCCGATCCGATCCGATGCCCACCCCTAGGAGCTGTGTCATGGAAGTCGAGATTGCAGAGGTGTATTGCATTATCCACAACAGAAGCTGAGTACATCGCTATAGCTGAGGCATGAAAAGAAATGTTGTGGTTAAAGTTTTTTCTCCAAGAGCTAGGGATCAAGCAGACAGGATACAAGATACATTGTGACAGTCAAAGTGCTCTGGACTTGAGCAAAAACTCAATGTATCACTCCCGAACGAAGCACATCGATATTCGTTATCATTGGATACGCGAAGTAATGGATCAACAACTGCTGAGACTAGTGAAGATCTATACAGATGAGAATCCAGTCGACATGTTAACAAAGATGGTTACTCGAGACAAGCTAGAGCTGTGCAGAGACATAGCCGGGATCGCTGTCAGATGATATTGTTTTCGAATGCAGCTGGAGGGGGAGAATTGTAAGGTCCAACTGCAGTTACATGAGCTGCATGTTGCCATCCTTTGAAGATAAATGTTTCCAGAAGATCCAGCTTCCATGCATGAAGAGAAGCTGCCAAGGCAACTTTAGGTGGAGTTGAAACTTGGAGGAAGAAGACATGACAACTTTAGGTGTGATTGCCGTGATTTTAGGGATGGAGTTGGCAAAAACGTGTGGCAATGTAGCACACGTTTTTGTCCTATAAAAGGGAGTTCTAATTCAGTTGTAAGGCATCCCAAAGTGTGTGTAGAGAGTGTAGTGAGGTTTTTTTTTTTGTTTTGTAAGTTTAACCACTTGTATTCTATTCTTATAAGTAATAGAAAAGGTTTCGGTTTTTTCCTCAAATACACTCTAAAGTGATCAGAGAATCACAACAGAATGGTCTCAATGACATTGTCAAACTCAAGCTTGTCTCCTGGGACAGTGCTGAAATCGTGGAACCAAACAATACAATACTTTTTCAGGTCAAGTTTAGCATTTTCATCTTCATTTGCCTTTGCTTCTAATAGACATGCTCAATCACATCGACAAATATTATTGTTATGCTCTGCATCACTATAGAAGCTTGTGCCATCGAAGCCTGGCCTAACCAGGTATAACATGACTACTCAAGTATCCTTTTCCATTTATACACCAATATCCATGTAGAGTATCTTACAATGATGCATTGTTACAAAAGTGCAACTATATGACATAATTTTACTAGTCATATGCCATATGTGTGTTTAAGCTATATGATATAGAGAAGGTATAAATGGACATTCACTTGCTCTTAATCACTTATGTAAAACTGCTGCAGAAAAATCATCTCAATTTCATTCACTCCAAAATTTAGTGGAAAAGCTTGTGGATATGGAAAAAGCATGGCAAGCCTGTTGTCAAAAACTGAACTTGAGTCAGAAACCAATTCAGAAGTGCTATTACAGTGGACATGGAAGGAAGGTTGAAAATTATTCAAAAGTCTTGCTTTTTTATGCACTATCCTTTTTTCTCTCAATTTTACAATGCATTGGTCTAAACTTGAAATAAAATTGATATGCATGCATGTAGCTTGAGCTGAAATACGGTAATGAGACTATACATTACTCTGGGTCACAGTGAATCACAAGCCACTTCTCGAAGCAAGTCCCCCCCTCCCTATTTCTATCTCACTTATTATGAGTAACTTTCTGAGTGCAGGATTATCTAAAATTTGTTAGCTATGTCTGCAAGGCTTACATTGGCCCTCATGTGCCAGATGCTTGCAAATCACTGCCCCTGCCAGCCAAGAACAAAGATGCTGGGAATGCAATTCCAAGCACTTCTGTCTGCTATGCTGATGAAGCAAGAAATTTAGATATAATTCATGCCAAATAAGGCAAATTCTAAGTTCATACTGGAGATATTGCATAAAGATTAAACATTAAAGCATGATTAATTACATCATTATCTTCTTTGTCTTGGGTGTAAATTGTAATCATGTTTCTACACATAAATAATAAGTAACTTCAATGTTGCTGAGAAATCAATTTCAAGCTCCTGAAGCAACTAAGAGTCTGAGACCTAGACTGAACACATCGGATAATTATTAAACTTTGATGAAGTATCATTCTTTTAGCTCCGTCCATCTTCGCTGCAAGTCGTAATGATGTTGCTATAGGTATAATGTAACTTGAATTAGCCTTTTGGATGATGGATAATATTGTGCAACTTTGTAACTAAACAGCTTTGCTTTTGCTTCTTGAATCATTTCAATTCATCCACCCAATTACACAGCTCGCTGACAGGTGTTGTCACACGCATATAACGCAAGCGCACGTATCGTTCAAGTAATATAAAATCGATCCCACGATAACTTAATACCTAATGTATTAATTTATGAAGCCAAACTTTTACGAGTATCTAATGGATTGATTGTTTGTTGAATGGTGACTTTAAACTTAAAACAGAAAATAAAATGGTGCAAAAGGAAATTGAGGAAAATTCAATATTATTAAACTATACAGGGTTGTGAATCTTTCCAAAATCTTTTTAAAGATGAAGTGGTTATTTTACGTTTGTGTAATATATCAGTTTATTAACCTGGAATATGAAATTATGCAAAAACTTCTTCCGAATGTCAGATACAAATACCCAGTGTAACTTAATTAATCATATTCCTATGTCAACCAAGTTACCTGAATTCATTAAGATTAAGTTCCAATTATGGTTACCCCCGCCCGACAGGTATATTCATGTTCCAATTATGGTTACCCCCGCTCGACAAGTATATTCCTATCATGTAAGAAAATCTATTAAAGGGTTATCTATCCTCAAGGAAGATCGTGGGCTATTGAGTCTAGGGTTTAAACCTAAAATCTCTTTTCCAAGTTCATTTTAAGTTTACCAAATCAATTTTATTAATGGTCAGTTAACAAGAAGCATTAAGCTTAAGACTCAATAAATAAACTTTTATATTACCCAAACTTTAAATTAACCCTTTATAAACCGGTGATATTGGAATTTATCACAACCCCAGATAACGGGCTTAGTTACGACACATATTTACAACTAGTAAAAACTTAAAAATAAAAGACATAAAGTAAAATGCTGAAAATTAAATGCTAGAAATTAAAAAGGAAAAAGTACAATCAAAGAAAATGTTAGGGTTAAAGGATTCACTTTTATTACTACTATTTTAGATATATCTCTTAATATAATATATTAACTTGTGTGATATTACCAATCAGCCATATAGGCGGTAACCTGATTAAGTCAAATTAATAATTAATTAGCAACCGACCAACCAGGCGGTATCCTTGCTTAGTCAGGTTAAAACTAATTTAATATCAATTACCAACCGGCCAATATAGCGGTATCCTCATTAAGTCAAGTTTTAAATAGTTATTATGTTATAATTAAGGGAGATTAATCTAAATAGTAATAATAAAAGTTTTACCTTTCACCCTAGCATGGGGAAGTTACCTCCTCATAGCTGAATAGTAAAAACTGAAAAAGCAAAGAAAGTAAATTACTATTACAAAAAGTAAATAAAATTAATTACAGTTTTGAAATTAAACAAACTAGATACAAACTCATTATTATTCTCAAGGAATTACAGAGAGGAAGGTACATCTGAAACTGAAATTTCGAGCTGAATTTATAGGCGTCGTGTCACACCCGTCTCCTTAGGTAGAGTAGGGGTGAGACGGAGACTAGAAACTGGCAGAGTTTCCCCTGTAATATGGACTAATCCTCCAAATACAAGGAAAAATCTAAACTGAAAATAAAAATATCATCATAAAACTAGGATCTTCATGATCCAACTCAACATAATATCCATAAAGGAAACACAATAACCTCAGAATCAATTAAAGGCTCAATGCCTATAACCACATAACAAATTCCCCCAAGAAATACATATCTAGAAATACAGTCTCAAAACATAATAAAGACACTCTACTGTTGGCACAACCTTTTCTCTACTGGCAGGAATGATGACGAAACAGCAGATGAAAGAACGATCTACTAATCTGCTAAACCTGAAATGTTAAGGAATGGGGGGTAAGCTCACGCTTAGTGCAATGGATCACAGCTTAGTGCCGTGGATAATCAAGTAACAAAGTGGATCGAACAAGTCTTTCATAATATAAATAAATACATAAGCTGTAAATCGACATCTCAAACATTTACCTGAAATCGTAAATCTCATTTCTCATAAAACTCAAATCATAAATCTCATTTCTCATAAAACTCAAATCATAAATCTCATTTCTCATAAAACTCATACTGCCTCAAAAATACTCTGTAAAGATAAGTCTGTTTATTCATCTATATGCACAACCTCATGACAAATACGGCAAAGCTGGCAACATGGGGCTTCCCCACGGCAAAACTGGCATCCGGAGCAACTGGCAACGTGAGACCTTATCTCACGGCAATAACTGGCAACATGAGACCTTATCTCACGGCAATAATCTGGCACATATAAGTACACGGGGTGCATCCTAACATAAAAATCATTTCCAAAATCCATGCTCATATATATCAAATCATGCAAGTTTCTCATATATCACAAACACATGATTTCAACATAATCAATATTCGATCCATACTTCATAACAAAATATATAAACTTTCTGAAAACAAACTCATTTAATGCATTACCTTAAAATTCATTTAAGAAGACATACATACTATATACTTTTGAAAACATCAATGTTACAGGTTTATCCACGCACCTGGTGAGCTGACTACTGAGAAAGGAACTATGCAGCAGGACCGTCCCTGCTTATGGTATCACGATCACCTAAAGAGATAAAAGAATTTACTATAAGGAACATAATCTTAATCTAGAAAATGTGATAGAACATGAAAGAAACGTGATTCGGTCGCTCTCGTAAACTTAACAAAAATTAAGATTCGAAGGTCCGTTACTACTCGGAATGGTCTGAAATTCGCGGAGGAGACTCGGGAAATCGGCACGGAGACACTGTCTGGCGCGTGGTTGCCACGCGCCGTTCACTCAAGCCGCGCGTGGCCTCACGCGCCGCCACATAAGGCGCGTGTGAGCGCCACGCACCGATCGGATGGGGAAAAATCCAACGGCCGTGCATTCCTCTCCCTCTCCCGGATCTAATGCCGCTGACGGTTCGTCGATCGGAGTTCCGGATCAACGGGAAATCGAGAAAAACCATAAAAAGTTTCTTACCGATATCTCTTCAAAAATTGGAAGTTTCCCAAGGTGAAACCACCACCAAAATGATCCTCTCAACGAGATCTACACTTTTCCTTAAGGACTCGGTCGGATTTGAACTACGGATCGGGACCGAAACTTCTCTTTTCTCTCTTTTCCTTTTCTTTCTCTTTCTTTCTCTCTCCCTCACGTCTCTCTCTGACTCTTCTTATCTTTCTTTCTTTCTTATCTTTCTATCTTTCTTATCTTTCTATCTTCTATTTTTTTTTTATTATAGGAAGAGGTGGCTGCTGAGCAAAAATTAGGGTGTGCGTGTGTGCGTACAAAATATATACTTATATGTCAAAATTCGTTTGCCACCCTAAACTTGATCTGAACCGCATTTTAATTCCAACTTCCACAAACTTAATAATTTAATCCTTAAATTTATTTGGGGTGTTACACGTCGACAGGCTTCACGCGTCGTGACGCGTCACCCTCTTCGCGTCGCGACGCTCCGTGATTTGCGGCATGGCTTGCGGAGACGACGACACGTGGCAGTTGGATTCGCGATAAGGTGACACGTGGCAGAGGGCGTTGGCAACTCAATGATTGTGTGGACGTGGTGATGACATGGCTGACACGTGGCGATGTTGATTGTCGGCACCGTGCGATTGTGACACGTGGCACAAGATGATTGGTTGATGATGATGTGGCCGACACGTGGCAAGCTGACTTGGCATGTGACTGATGTGGACGCCACGTGGCTGACACATGGATGACATGTAGACGACACGAGGCGATGACGATTGTCGGTAGCATGTGATGATGACACGTGGCACATCGCACGTTAGCGGATCTGCTCTGATGTCGACACGGGGCAGGCGCACGTTAGCAGATTCGGCGCACGTTGGCATCCGGTGCATTTTAGCAGAACCCCTATGATTGGTCCACGAGTCCAGGAGCATTTTAGTAGAAGTCCAGCGCACGTTAGCGGTCGCGACACAGGCTGAGCGTCGCGACGCGTCAAAAGATGATTTTGCCCTTTTTGTCCGTTTTTCATTATTTTGGCCCCGAATCACCTATAGAGAGTACTGAAACTTTATTTATCTACAAAATAACACAAAACACATCAAAATATTCACAAAACTCGAGAAACTATACAAAATATTAGGTCAAATGAGTGGGAAATAGTGATACATTTACCACTCATCACTCGCCCATAATCTACTGGGTGCCGAAATGGAAAATTGAGGTTAAGTTTGGTAGAGAGTTTTGAACTGAGATTATAAGTTAGCTTATAAGTTGTGGAACAAAAGTTAGCGAAGAAAAATAATCTTATGTTGTGAGATTATAATTTTGTGAGAATATAAGTTAGCGTTTAAACATTAGTTTATACGCTAGGTTATAAGCACAGCAAACAGTGCCTTAATATCTAAGCCTTGTAATATGCAAACTGACATATGCATAGTTTGATTATCATATAATTTCGAATATTATGTCTAATTTATCTTGATATACCTATATGAATTATACATTTGGTTATATAGACAAACCCGTATCTTGTATGAATACGAGGGGTCAATATACATGAATTGACATCAACTTAGTACTTTACCCCTAAGTATACAAATAGTGAGACAAGCTTAGACTCTATACCGGAAAATTAAGAACAAAGCTTTCCATTCTAGTATCAATAGGTCCCGGAACCTGAAAGTAATTAACTCAGCATTTTCATAGTGGTCCTAAACTTGTGACTTCTGAAAGAGAGATTAAAGATCAGGAATATGAATGTCAGATCTTATTAAGACATTGGAGCCAATAGAGTCCTTCCATGTCAATAATGCAGCTGGTTTAATAAATGTACTCCAAATGTTTTATTTCATGCTGGAGAAAGGTAATGTGTAATTTTGTATCACATGGATATCAATTTAAACTGTTTATATATTTGCACTGTGGTAATACAAATTCAGGTTCATTACTAATGATCAAGAAATTTTTGCTCCGAGTGCTATGGAGGCAAAGTGGCAAAATACTACAAATACTTCAGTCTGTATTTATACTATTTCCTTTTCTTTTAGGTATTAGCCCTCAAGAAACTTGAAGTGAAAGCATTTGAAGGTAAAAATAATTAATGTGCTGTATGTTGTGATTCTCTATCACTGAAGAGTGTTTTTGAGGAAAAACCGATTTTATCACTACAAGAATAGAAATTACAAAAAACCTCACTATCTGACACTCTCTAAGCTTTCTTCACTTGAAGCTTAATGTTTCAATTTATAGCCAAACACAGGGCTCAAATGTCAACAAATGAATAGTGTTTCCACCTACACTAGTTTGCAATTTTGCTTCATTTGTCAAAAATTGTTGCACCATTTTCCATCTCCACCTAAAGTTGCCTTGGATGGTTCTTGGAGATGGAGTGCAGCTGGAAATTACACTGTATGCCTATCCAGCAATGAGTAGGGTCTTGAGAATACTGTGACCTTGGTGCTTAAAGAATAAATACAGCGTACAGTAATTAGGTTGCAGCAATACTTAATATAGTTGCTTTAAGATCGCTTAACTTGATAGATCAACTCTATTATTCTCTTTAAAAAGGAGAAAATTTAATGAAAGCAAAGGGTAGAAACATAAAGGGGAGCTGAGTAGGAAAATAAATTATAAGATTTGAGCTGTTTTAGAATTGAAACAAACTGCACAAGTATAAACAAGAATAAAAACAACCAGAAAAATGAAAGTGGCAATCATGTTAAGGCTTGTTGGGGAGTTATAACATAAGCTTGACTCAACCCTTTACTTTAAAGTTCAGGAGAACAATTACATGAGATTCAGAATACAACAGAGTGAGTGTGCTTAAGTTATATAAACCAACCTCATATGGGAATTTATATGTGCATATTGCTGTCAAAAATGACTTTTTCGCATCAGCTATTCTCCTTCATTGTTTTCACTTCTCTGCTATTCATGTTCATCTCTCCTCCTTGCTCTTCTTTTGAATACGATGGTACTGCGATTTTCCCTATTGCCAAACACAATGAGAAAGTTAATCTATCATAGTATAGAGATAGATGTTTCTGTCTGCTATCTAATAAAACCTTATAGAAGAGTATGATTTGCATTGTCCTGCTTTGATATAACATGTTTCTTCACCTGGTATCAATGAAAAAAGCAAGTTAAATTTTGAACAAGCCTTATAGAGTATGATATGAAGATAGTGCCTACCGCGATGGTCAAGTCTATCTGCTTGGTCACGGGTCTGTGAAAAGCATGGATAAGATTGCGTCCATCAAGACCTTCTCATACCCTAATTATAACGAGAGCTAATAAAGTATGATAATTAAGGGGAAAAAATTAATAGAGATGAAATCAGCTGAACTATAGGTATCAAATTTGTAAAGTAAAAGAAAAGCCATAAACAGTAAGAGATAGCCAGATTGGGTTGGCAGTCAGGTTAGAAGTTTGAAGTTGCAAGACAACTTGTAAGTGGACTTTAATTTATTGCATTGCCTAATTATGCATTCAATTCACCCACCCAATTGCACAACTCATTCATTTATAAACTAGTGGATGCTAAAAATGGAGGATTAAATGTCTAAGACTAAGCCAAAGGCTTTGCTTAAACATGATAGATAAAGAACTCATTATTTGTTTTAGCAGTTTCTAAAGATGGGCAAACTTGTGAAGGAAATTCACTCAACTTAGAGCTTTTGGCTTTCTTTTGATATATTCTTAACACATTTAGAAACATTCATATATAAATGTAACTGCAGTACTGTACAAAAATGTGCGACTCAGTGACCACAGAATTTCAGAGAAGAGCACTTAATTCTGCACCCCACACAAGAAACTGAGGTGGGTAGTAAGGAAAGGTAAAGGTTCAGTTGTTTCAACAATTCATAAAGCATAATCAAAGGACACTATATTTATTGGTAATATGGAATATACAGTGAGTAGTTAAAAGAGCTATATATATTGCACCCCACATAAGAAATTCTTTGCATTGCACTAGCTCTCAGAAATGGCTTCTTGTCATTTAGTCTCCTTTGTTCTTTGCATTCTGCTACCCATCTTCATCTCTCCAACTCTTTCTGCTGAATCTGAGAAAGTGAAACTTTCTGTATATTATGAAAGTTTGTGTCCATTTTCTATCAATTTCCTTAAAAATGAATTGGTGAAAGTTTTCAATACTGATCTCAGCACCATTGTTAACTTAAGGCTAGTCCCCTTTGGCAATGCTAAAATTTTTCAACCTGGGAATAGAGTCATTTGCCAGGTAACATTTGGCTTAAAATAGGCATCTTTTTGGTTTTTGTTTCTCTTATCCATTCCTTTGTTTCATTTGCAGCATGGCGAGAATGAATGCTACCTGAATACCATACAAGCCTGTGCCATTAACGCCTGGCCTGATGCCGTAAGACCTGCAACTTCTTAGTCGATATCTTAAGCTGACTCATAATGCCACTGGATGACTGGAAGTACTTGCTTGATCTTATCATTTCTAAATCATGATACAGGAAAAACATTTCAAACTTATTCTATGCATCGAAGGTCAAGCTTCTTCCCGTACACAACCAGAAGCAGCATGGAGAAAATGTTGCGATCAACTGGGATTCAGTCAGAAGCCGATTGACAGTTGCTATCAAAGTGGAGAAGGAACAAAGGTTAGATTCTTCTACAGTACTTGTCTCCAGCCAAAGACAAAACAAATCTTTAGTGGCTATTATGTTGTTTTCACTTGTATATTAAGGTTTTGACATTGGTTACTGCAAATGGATATGCAGCTTGTACTGAAATATGGTGAAGAAACAAATTCTCTAAAGCCACCACATAAATTTGTACCATGGGTGACTCTGAACGATCAACCACTTCAAGTAAGTCCCTAACATCATCCCTCTCTTAACTTCTAACACGTGAAATTTGAGTGGAAAAGTGAACATTTTTTGAACTTTAAATGGAAAAGTGAACACTCTTTAAATTTCGAGTGAAAAAGAATAGAACACTTTAATAGTGTTGGCGTATTAATGGTTTTTGCCGAAGGCGCAGCAGAACGTGAAAAATCCGATTTTTCGAATTTCAAAAATTTTTCTTTGGACAATTAAAACAAACTATTTATTTTAATATTTAATTCCAAATCAAATTTGAAATTAACCAAATACCTCATTTAGCCGAAAATACGCAAGTAAGCAAACCTTTTGTATTTTGTCCATTTTTGTCCAAAAGTGTCAATTACACATTTGAGTATTTCCAAAACACTACCAAAATGTTTAATATACATCTAATGTACTCAATTTAATCCATAAAATGAAAAGCCCCAATTTTGGATTTAGGCATAAACCCTAAAAATTCATTTAATCAAATTACACCAAAATTGACTTTCAATCTAGCTTTAAATTAATCTTTCCAACATTCTTAAAGCCACACCACAACAAAAATATCCAAGAATAATTCTAGGATTATATAAGTGGCATAAAAACTCTACAATGACAACTTAAATTTCCTTGAGAAAATTAAACTCTAACAACATTTATTAAGCTTAAAAATTCATCACACATGCATAATTCATCCCAACAAGCATCCAACAAGCAAAACTCAAATTCATGAGAAGAGAAAATCAAATATACATATAATATATTCTCAACAAAGCAAAAGAAACATTTTTCTAACTAAAGGATTAAGAAACATACCTTAAATTTCCAAATCTTTAAGCTTAAACTTTGAATTTGATCTCACCAATTTTTCTCTCTCTTAGGTTTTACTATTTTGATCTTTTGAAATTGAATTAGAGAAGAAAGTGAACAATTCCTCTTTCTTTAAATGGTAATTTCGAAATATGTGGCCTAGTGGGAGAGAGAAACAATTTTATTTTATTTGATTTTAATAAAACAATTGCATAAAACCAAATAAATATCTTATCCCACTAATATTTCCAATAAAGCCACATGTCAACATTACAAAGCATCCAACACATGTCTAATACATGTGAATTACATACTTAATAATTCTCAATACATTTATTTAATAAATTAATTAATTAACACTTTACTTAATTAATCCATTTAATCAAATGTATAATGTATTTCTACATTTACAATAAATGTTAAAATACATTTAAGGTTGACATATGCTCCAAAATTTATTCGATAATTAATTAATACGTATCTAATCAAATTATGTATATAATACACATACATATTAATTTAGAAAATTACCGAATAACACGCATGTGCATTTTTCCTTTTAATCATTAAATGATTTCCGAATAATCAATATTATTCATTTTAAGTCGCCCTAGTGCTCTATGAGTATTTTTGATTATGTGAGACTCTCTAAGTTCGGGTATATCCGTCACGGGATCAAATCTCATGTCCATAATGTATCCACTCATAAATTATGACGACCATGGATATTCTCACTGAACCATACAAGTTGAGATCTTCGCATACGTATAATCTTTCCGTCATAAGTATCTGGATAAGTACCAGAGACATAGATATAATTGTCAAATCTCATAAGATATTATCTCATCGACGTATAGATTCACAATTTCTCAATAACACTCAGAACTCATTTCTGAGTGTACCATGGCCTTGGATTTGATAAATCACAATCTCATGAAGTGGATACCTAAATCATGTACGCATGACTGACAGATCTTCTCTGGACGCATCACCGGATATCATTAGCATTAGTTCACACCCAACGAACAGGTAGAGGTCTAACCTAAAAAGGTCATAGACGTGAATGTCATCAAAGTGTGGAGGATAACTCATATATCCACTGTGTTATCTCAAGTCAAATGACCACTATGCTACTCAACTCGAGAAGATTCCTATTGACGCTAGCGTACCATCTATTAGGAATCTTCTGTGAGTCGTTCAGTGTTCATCCGCTATGAACACCTACATGTCTATACGAGTCTCCATAGACTTGTGGCTCACTGAGATAAGCCACCGGAAACTAATATTCTGATATACAACATGTACCAGTCTCCCGGGTTTACTTTCGGACCAAGAATGTAAACCTTGACCAGGAACTGTTTAAGAATGATACTGTTATAACGTTTCTCAATGTCAATTGCGACGCTTTTGTAATTACGTTATAACTTAATCATTCTTAGGTCAAACACGTCTTTACAATTTCTAATAAAAAATATTGACGAAACTGTAAATTTTATTCATAACAAAATATTGTCCATACACGTATTTACAAGGAAATACATGATAAATCGGCACATCGAGTACCAACTCCAACAATTTCTCTCACTTACTCTAGTGCCATAACTGATGGTATCTAATACCCATCGCCTCTGTATGCTTATCAAATAACTTATGAGGTATGGCCTTGGTAAGCGGATCTGCTACATTGTCTTCACTCCGTATCTTGCATACGATAATGTCTCCACACGACACAATCTCTCGAATGATATGGTATTTTCGCTCCACATGCTTCGATTTTTGATGTGTCTTGGGTTCCTTTGCTTGCGCAACAGCTCCAGTATTATCACAGTGCAAAGGAATCAGATTCTCAATGCTTGGGACAACTCCCAATTCTGTGACAAAGTTTCTAATCCAGACAGCTTCTTTTACAGCCTCAGATGCCGTAATATATTCCGCCTCAATGGTGGAATCAGCTGTCGATCCCTGTTTGGAACTTTTCCAACTCACTGCAGGCTGCAGCACCGTTAAGGGTAAATACGAATCCCGATGTAAACTTTCTATCATCCAGATCTGCTTGGAAATCTGAATCTGTATACCCATTAACTTGCAGTTCTTCTTCTCCATAAATCAAAAACTTATCCTTAGTACCTTTGAGATACTTTAGGATATGTTTAACGACCATCCAATGGTCGTTACTTGGATTTGATTGATATCTACTGGTTACACTAACCGAGTAACTAATATCAGGTCGTGTACACAACATGGCATACATAATGCTACCTAAACACGAAGCATAAGGTAGATTAGACATTCTAATCTTCTCATCTTTAGTTTGAGGACACATTTTCTTCGAAAGATGTATACCATGTCGGAATGGTATGTTAACTGTCTTATAGTTATTGAAATTATACATTTCTAAGATCTTATCTATGTACGTGGATTGAGACAATCCAATAAGCTTCTTTTTTCTATCTCTATAGAGTTTTATACCCATGATATAAGAAGCTTCACTCAGATCTTTCATAGATAAGTTCTTACAGAGATAAGCTTTTACGCCCTGGATCATCCCGATATTATTCCCAATGATCAGGATGTCGTCCACATAGAGTACCAAAAACTCCACCATGCTCCCACTGACCTTTTTATACACACAGGATTCTTCTGTATTCTTGAGGAAACCAGACAATCTAATAACCTCATCGAATCAAAAATTCCAACTTTGTGAAGCTTGTTTAAGTCCATAAATGGACTTCTTAAGCTTACAAACCATATCTAAGTCTTGGCTGGACACAAAACCCTCTGGTTGTTCCATATAGATTTCTTCACCAAGAAATCCATTCAAGAATGCTGTTTTGACATCCATTTGCCAAATCTCATAGTCATGGTAGGCAGCTATAGCTAATAAAATCCTAATAGACTCCAACATCGCTACTGGAGAAAATGTTTCATCATAGTCGATACCAGGTCACTGTGTGTAATATTTTACAACCAGCCGGGCCTTGAAAGTTTCAACACTTCCATTAGACCATCTCTTTATTTTGTAAACCCATTTACAACCGACATGAATGATTCATTCAGGAAGAGGAACCAAATCCCAGACTTGATTCTGATACATTGAGTTTAACTCTGATTTCATGGATTTCTGCCATTTCACGGAATCAATGTCTAACATCGCTTCTTTGTAAGTCATTGGGTCAGTCTCTTCTACCAATAGCATATCAAGACCTATGTCTTGTATCAAAGACAAGCGCTCATAAGGTCTTATGACCCTACTCGACCTACGAAGTGTGTGCGTTAAAGATCCTTCACATTTTTGAACCTCATGTTCCTCATACGGTTCGTCAGTTATTGGCTAAACTTCATCAAGTTCAACTTATTTATGATCTCCTCCTTCTGCCAAAAATTCTATTTCTAGAAATTTTACGAAGCGAGCTACGAACACGTTTCGACGCTCAGAATCATAGAACAAATATCCTTTTGTATTTGAAGGATACCCAACAAACCTAAACTTTTGCCCTCGAGGTAAAAGCTTATCCTGCTGCGCCACTCTGACGTACGCAAGACAGCCACAAACCTTAATATAATTAAGGTTCGGTTTTCTACTAGTCCATATCTGATATGGGGTCATAGGAACAGCTTTGGAAGGAACTTTGTTCAAAAGATGAACTGTAGTAAGAAGCGCATAGCCCCACAGGTAATATGGTAGATCTGTATAACTCAACATAGAACGAACCATATCCAATGAAGTTCGATTTCTCCTCTCAGACACTTCATTATGACGTGGAGTACCTGAAGGAGTATATTGAGCGAGAATCTCATTCTCCTTTAAGTAATCAGTGAACTCACCACTCATATATTCACCACATCGATCTGATCGTAAGCATTTGATGAATTTCCCAGTTTGCTTTTCCACTTCGTTTCATAAATATTTGAACCTTTTAAAAGTTTCTGATTTATGTTTCATCAAGTAAACATAATCATACCGAGACAAATCATCGGTAAAGGTAATGAAGTATGAAAAGCCACTATGAGCAGTAAGACTCATGGGACCACATACATCAGAATGTACTAGTTCTTATAAGTCTGAGGCTCGATGTCCTACACCGGTAAATGAGGTTTTTGTCATTTTACCCTGAATATAAGATTCGCAAGTCGGGTAAGGTTCAATAGTGAGATTCTCAATCAAATCATTCCTAACCAACTAGGTAAGGCATCATACGCCAATGTGACCTAACCTCATATGCCATAGTTCAGTATCATTAACATCATATCTATTTCGTTTATTAGTCCCAACATTCAAAATATCTCTTGATGGATGCAAAATGTAATGACCATTCTCATTTGTACATTGAAGGATATGAATATTATATTTATCATATAAATACAGAGAATGATTCTTAATATTTACACAAAAACCTTTTGTATCTAATACAAAAAATGATATAATATTTACCACACATCCTGGCACAAAATAACAGTCATTTAACAAAATATTCCCACTGGACAAGGGAATCGCATATACTCCAACTGCAACTGCATCCAAAGAGTCTTCACTCCCGAAGCGTAATTGCAACGATCCAGATTTCAGCTTTCTACTTTCCTTCAGCCCCTGCAACGAATTGCATATGTGAACAGGATAAGCAGAGTCTAAAATCCAACTGGAAAAACTAGCTTCACAAGCTAAAGAGATATCAATTACGGGAAAAATAAATATACCTGAAGTAGAGGCCATGTCTCTATTCAACTGCGCAAGATATTTGGGAAAATTACGTTTCCAGTGTCCAACCTTGTTGCAGTGGTGGCATGTGTCTTCGGCAGCTCTTTGGGTTTTGGTTTCCCTATCTTACCCTGAGGTGCGATCTTCTTGTCTTCTTTTTCTTTCATTTGCCATTCTTTTGAGAAGCGGTAGAAAGAGAAGTAGGTTTGAGAAGGCGAGTCGGCACTCCCTTCTTTAGATCCTCCTCAGCAGTGAGCAGCATCCTATGCAACTCACTGTAAGAACATTGAATCCCATGCATATTAAAATTCAGCACAAACTGGCGAAATGTGCTTGGGAGTGAGCCTAATATCAAACTACGCCCCAGAGTTTCATTGAGTTGAAAGTCATATCGCCTCAATTGATCAATCAAATCAATCATTTGAAGCACATGAGGACTGACTGGTTGACCCTCATCCAGTCTGGAGTGGAACAGTTCCACCGCCACTCTATGAACAATAATTTGCTCTTGATTCATAAAGAGCTACATAAGCTTAGAGATTATGCTGTATGAATCTGGCATATCAATATATTGCCTCTTCAGCTTCAGATTCAACGATCCAAGGATGTATGATTTAACTTTTAGATCATCATCCTTCCATTTCTGGAAGGTTTCATGCTCATCGGGTGTTGACTCGGGTGGTATAGCTAGAGGAATCGGTCCATCCAACATACCATAAACTCTCGGATTCGAGGACAATCCTCAAATCCATTTCCCAGTCAGTAAAATTTTCGGGCCCAATTAGCTTGTTCGTATCTAGCATACGAGCTAAAGGATTGGAAGACGGAGAGCCGGCCATCGCAAATCTATCATATAGATAGCGAAAGAAAAATTAGCAGATAATACAGTTTCGTATCATATCAAATATTACATCAAATAAATCATGAATTTTTAATTTAAATGATGCCCTCCCACTGAATCATACAATACTGTAATCCCCAAACAGAAAGCAATAATATAATCAAATTAAATTCAACAGCAGGAAGTAGATCCTATAAATATATTTTGGCTCACTGCTTTGGCACGTTCTCGTCTACGTATATTCATTAGGTAGACAACCATTGTCAATCACAAAAGTGACTCATGAATTTCTGTTCTGATCGTTTCTCGTTGTGAAAGCTTTGGCACGTTCACAAGGAGGTGTTTTCAAGGCTTAACTTGTCAGTGACAAACTCAAGTTACCGGTGTAGTCCTGACAGCTTTTACACGTTCAGGATTTCCACTTTCACTTGAATTTATCTTTTATCAAATAAGTTCTACCGGCGCAAATGAACTACCATCAACCATAACTGCACAGCTTTGGCACGATACAGCTACAACATCAGGAAACATTCGCATCTGTACTGACAAGACGGACCAAGTAAAAATCACACGCAAAAACAATTTACTTAAAGCCTTATTTAAAAGGAATTTTCTGCTAAACTGTGAAACAGATTATTTAGATCTTATCTAAGAAAGCATGTATTTATAGAAATAAGTCTTAGATTATATATCAAAGAAAAAATATGGATCCGCATTCAAAAATTACAAATTAGGATTTAAATTTATAACATATGCAAATATCCATATTCAGATGTGCTTGACTAAAGTACTAATGGAGAAAATATAACTTTGACTATAAAATGACCCCAAAAAAAGTTGTCGGATAAAATGTAGTTCTATATATACATGGATCCGGATTCAGATCTGCATTATATTTTTGTGGATCTGGATGGAGTATTATCTATGCGGATTTTCGGATATCAGAATCCGTAAAAAAACCAATTTTTTTTTTTAAAAAAAATTTAAGTTATTTAATTTAAACATCTTAAATAAAATAAAATAAAATAACATTCATAATTAAATAATATCCATTTAACTTCTAAAACAACATTTACAATTCACAATCCATCCAAAATAATCTAAATATAAAAAGTGATCACTTTTCCACCCGAAATTCAAATAATGTTCACTTTTCCAAGTTATCAAATTACCGAAATACCCTAATGACGTCGGCAAAATTCTAACGGTGTTAACATCATTATCTTGGTGGAAAAGTGAACTTTTTTTGAATTTCGGGTGAAAATTTAACATTTTAAAAGTTTTTGAGTAAGACTGAATTTTAACAATACTTTGGGTGAGAAAATGATAATTTCCCATTAATAAATCAATCTTTCATTTCTCTTGGTGCAGGATTCTGGAAACTACATAGCCTATGTCTGCAAAGCATATAAAGGAAAATTTCTACCTAATGCCTGCAAATAACACCAGCAAGAATCAATAAATTGATTCCAACATCAGCAGCAGACTTCAAAAACTAGCATGATATATACCTATCAGAATAAGTAATAACCTTTTGCTTTGGTTCCTCGAGGCTGGTCCTCTAATATTACTATACAATAAATTGACTGGCTAATAGTTTTTTTTTTTTTTTTATTATTATTGAAATACTATCATAAACTTCTGGGCATGATGAATAGAAATTAAACTCTTTATACATGGTTCATAATAAAGAATCAGAGATAGGTGATGTAATAATGGTTGTGCAAGTATCAAATAAAAGAATATTTGTTTAGTTTCTTTCTATATGGTTCTTCTTGATCAATTGATCTTCTCATACTCTCAATTTGATGAACAATTTCATCAATTTATCACCTATCAGCTTTCAGCATGTACATTAAACTTCTTATAGTTAAAGGAATTAGGAAATACAAGTAATTTATAAAACAAAAATCAATTGATCAATTAAACTAATAATCTTCCCCACTAAGAATGTTGACTGAATAGAAATTTTCAAACTATATTATGTTCTTTTGATATATTAAGTGAACAGATACAAATCCAACACCAACAATTCAAAATAGAAATATTACTCTACATTGATGAAATTGATGTCACACAGAAAGGTACAGTTCCACAGAAGCAAACATGGCAATCCAAAATACACAAGGCAAACAAAAGAACTAGCAAGAAGCATTAATCACAAAATAAGTTCTATATTTTCCATATGAAGAGAAGAATGCCCAATGCCCTAAAATCCATCACAAATTTATTGTCTTCCAAATGTTATGACATATATCAGAAGCTGCCATCTTCGCTGGGTCATATTCAAACTTGTTGACCACATTTTTATCCCTGTCCACTATATCTGTTAAGTGTTACGAGTTAAGGTTCACCCACATGCCACAATATTAAAAAACCTCATTTTCTGTATATAACCAAAGAAATTGAAGAATAAAATATCAAAAACCAAAAAGAGTAATGGATCATAAAAGAAGGATACAGCCTGCAATTTTGGATTGATCATCCAAGTTGGGGATAATATTTGTGACTGATGCATACATTGAAAGTTTCATCCTGTAAGATCAACAAAAAAATAATCCTTTTTAATGGTTTTACTAAAAGAACAGATCAATAAAACAGTCTGCTTTCACAAAATATAGACTAAACTTCATTTCCCATTTGGTCAAGTTGCATTTGTACAAGCTTGTACAACATCTCTAAGCTGCTCAGCAACCAATGACTATGTCTATGAAGTAAGATAAATTATCATAAAGCTGATAGGCTCCAGTATATTGTCTCACATCTACATAAACAGATGAATTTCCTAGTTTTACGAAAGAAGCATATTTAAACCATGACTGACTAGCTTGTTCATCTTATATTTTTAGGAATTTAATACTGTAAAAGTTTAATTGCTCAAGCAAAATCTATCCCCAAAATTAATTGACTAATGCGGGTATAAACTCAAGATTGAGTACGAGATCCAAACAAAAATGTCAGGAGAAAAGGAAAAAATTCTGAAAATGCAAGCACCATGATAATGACCATCACTTACTCTGCCTTCAATTCGTCTTGCTTAAATTTCTTCAGAGTTTGCTTTTGCTCTTCAATTGCAATCCTTTCACGTTCTAGGTCATTAATCTCACTGGCGATAACTGTGATGATATAAACAAGAGATCAAAAACTAATCAATACCATTGATATACAACAAAAGTTCTCAAGCTCTCACAAAGCATTAAACTAAGACCGAGTATATACTTATCTAAGCTCCTCCTTAAGTGCACGCTCCTTTTCAAATTCCTCTTGTAATTCCATCTGAAAATGGTCTACGTTAGCTTCTGCAGCAATTTCAGATTTTGCCCGCTCTGTTTTCTGCTTGCAAGCATCTATCCTTTTCTCATAATCTGCTTCACAAATAACACTTATCAAGTGCCTGGTAATGAATAATAACACTAACAAATACCTACGCTTACCAAAAAAAAAGATTTACAAAAGAAAATTCAGAACCGACGCGAGAGTGGCACATTATTCCATTTACATAGAGTCATAGACCATCTTACTTATAAGTTGATTATTAAGTTCTTTCTATTACTGCTTAAATAATTGATTTTTGACAGCCACAAGTTTGTAACCGCTAATATTACTTCTTCAAAATTTTGAAAGCACATCAATTAAACTCATTTATACAAGACAGCTAGTGATTGTGCACGAGCTAACTTTATCATAATAATTATATAATTCAACACACCAAAATTAAATTATCTATGCTAATATTTCAGGTTAATCATGCATAAATGGGAAAAAGAATTAAACGAAATCTAGCAAAAAAGCAGAACAATTTTTACTATTAAAAAAAATAGAGAGAAAGTGAAAATGAGCAATAACCTTGAATGGCGTTCTGAACCTCGTTGAAATCAGCATTACAAGAGGACTGAAGCGATTTCGACTGATCCAAATACCGAGTCAAGTTGTTAACGTCTCGTTTCTCCTTCAATAACTTCACGAGATCGTCGCTGTATGAAATCAGATTATCCACGTCGATCTTTCTAGAAGTTTCCGCCATTGTAGATCACTATTAGCACCCACTTTAGGGTTTTTGATACTTTGATCTTCTTTTTTGTCGGAATTGAACAAAATTAAAAATAAAAACAAAGGTTTTGTTAGTGAAAGAAGGAGATGTGAGTGTGCGACCTGATTTTGATTTTGGAGATCTGGGATGAGACTCGGAGGGAAAATGCGCGTTTTGATTTGACGTATTTTGGTGTTAATTTATGTACAGATATAATAAGACTTGTTTGGTTCTCCTCTGTCAAAGAGTCGATATGTCCGAGTGGTTAAGGAGACAGACTCGAAATCTGTTGGGCTTTGCCTGCGCAGGTTCGAATCCTGCTGTCGACGTTGGTTTTGTGTTTTCATTCAATTCACCTTTTGGGCTTCGACCTTGGGCTCAATTCAGCTTACGGCCCGTTTTTCTCTTGTCTTATTTTTATGAATCAGGTTGTACTTTGGAGGTGTTATGTTTTTTATTAATCTGCAACTGCTATGAAATAAAACTAATAGTTGTCGAATAAATAATAATAACAAAATTTAAGCAATTTAATCCGTGATTAATTATTAATCATTAGTGGAGCGATTCAATTTAGTCGAAAATCGCCAATTTAAGTTTCCGTTTCAATTTTCTTAAAAACGCATAATTTCAAGAAATATTCATTTTCTTATTATTTTCCTCATTATTCTTTTTCTTTATAAATTCTAGTGATCTCTCTCCAGATTGTGATTGTTTAATATTTTTCATGATAAATGATTTTTTAAGTAATTTTTGGAAGATATTAATAAATGAGTTTTAATTATTATTTTTTTAATTTTCAATAATGTGAAATGTCAACTTTGATCTTCCTAAATAATTTTCAATTAATCACCGAATATTTTTGATTAATCGCAAATCTCGCAAATCAATGTTGGAGTGATTTGCTGTCGATTTTTGATTATTTTACCAAGGACGGAATGACCTTCTCCAACAAATTATTACTACATTTATGTACTCGTAATCAGAGTACACTCAACTAGAAATGGTGGATCATAGTTAAAATAAGTTATTTAGATAAGTGCAAGAATCATAATATGAATCAAGTAGTATTTTAACTCATATATTTACTTTGTCTAATAATCAGAATGAATTGTTAACAAGTTATATAAATTCCCTTAGTAAAAATTGTATATTAATTTATTATTTATTAATTATTTTATCAAATTATTAATTATTAATTTACCAATAAATAATTTAATATTTAATAATTTATGAGTAATCATTATTATTCACTAATAAGTAATTTATTATTTATGAGTAAAATTATAAATCTCTCACTATTAAGAATGAGATTCTCAATTCCCAAATGATGTAGGGTGGGCACTATTGGATTCAGATCGGATCAGACCGAATATGAATCTGAATCCGATTCGATTCGATAAGAGTGGACTTGTTTGGTTCGATCGGATTTTGAGTCATTATCGAATCGGATCGGATTTGATCCGATAACTATCGAATCGAATCATATTTATTCGATCCGGTTTGAAATATTAACGAATCGGATAAATCTGATTTGATAACAGATCTGAATCCAATAGAGCATCCGATTTGATAATGAATCCGATAGTGGATTCGATTTGATAACGGATCTGATTTGATAACAGATCCAATTTGATAAAAATGATTTGAATTTTAAGTTATCCGATCCGATTCGATAAAAATTATATGAATTTATAATTTTTCAGATCAATTTTTCGAATCGAATCAGATTTGTTATCCAATCGAATCTACTATCGGATTTATCATCAAATCGGATTCTCTATCGGATTTATCCGGTCCGAAATTCAACGAACCAACCAAACACGATTTGATCGGATTCGGGAGCCAGATCCGATCTGATCCGATATTATCGGATTGGATCTAATCCGATCTGATCCGATCTGATGCCCAACTTAATATGATGGTGGGAATATGACTTCAATTATTCATTTCCAAAGTCATTGGATTCATTCCATTTTCGTCCGCATTTTCCAAACTATTTTAAAGAAGTAAACACTAATAGAGATCATCTCCATTTAAAATTTATTACAATTTAATTTGGTTACTGTGTTCTTACAACGAACTTTGAACAATCAGTAAACCGAACTGGAATGATACAATTTGAACAGTGAAACAAATGACAACAACACAATTAATAGAACAGGACAATCGCAGAAGAGAACGGGAAAAACAGTAAATCAGTCCCAGCGATGAAGGCAGAGTTCCGAGGCTTGTTGATGCGGCAACAATCTCCTTAAAACAAATTCGTCCCCTACCGATTGGTGCAGTAGAACGCGAGACGTCTGTTTCCCAGGATGCAACGGAAAAAGAGGAAATTGGGCACCACCAAATTCGACTGCAACGAACAACCGAAGTGCTTGAACTCTTCTAAAAAAGAAAGCTTGAAACTTTGTTTCTGTATTCAACTAAACAAAAACGAAAATACACATCTCTATTAAAAAGAAATTAACATGCCAATTAAATTGAGTTAGTGGGAGACCTTCCATTTGATTTGTAACCACTTAGTTAATTAATAAAATTGAATTAACTGTTATGGAACATCAAAAGCTTGGAAAAATAAAGAGGAGGCTTGCAAAAATTCGCTAGGCCGGGCTCGCACATTTTGGTCCGGCATTCGTGTACGCAGGACACGCGGGTGCACACGAGCCAAGCTTGATTCGGATTTGATTTGCACCCCCCCCCCCCCCGCGCACGTAGAGAGAGCCTCTATCCTTATAACTCTTACCCATCTACATATGAGCAATCATATATAAGCATAATATTCACTCTATAGCTTTCCCATATGGGACAAGCTTACTTTTCTTTATTTTCCAACACCAATGGGTGAACTTTGAGCAACAATTTCTCATTCACCCAAGCACCATTTTAAGCATATGAATATACCATTTCGAAGTACTCACGGAGGAGTATCCGAATCATTCAATAACAACCACTAACACGAAGTGGACCATGCTTAAAATTGAGCCTCAAAATGCTTACTCATAAGCTTTTTTCCAACAATCCCCCACATGAATGAAATTGGCGAAAAACGTCGAATAAAATTATTTTATAAAACATTTTATTTTGACCTAGAAGAGTTCAACGGTTCAACACCTGCATAGATAGGTAGGCCTCAGCCTTTGAACCTTCCATTGTGAAAATATATCTCATTTACTGGCTGACAGTGGACGCGATGTCATTGAACTGTACTGCCGTTCATGTAAATGGAGAATATATATCACACAGATATTTAACCTAACACATCTGAGTTCTCATTATTATGTTCATTTTGGCCATGAACATCAACCTGGTTCTGCAAGAGTTTCTAAGAATTGAGCCCCATACAATTCCCTTTGAAGCGGCCCCACTTCTCTCTCACATAGGTGATTTCTTATTTAAGAGCATCTCGTAATACTCTGCTCGGATTCCCGACGCATAAGAATCATTAAAAGCCTTTGCTTAACCTCAATCCATACGAGCATCACTATTTCATTTCACCATAGGAATGGACTAGAGGGTAAACCCCCCACAGTGAACCAATTATGTCTTTTACGAGTAGGTTGTCCCATTGAACCTAGATCTTGGGATCTCCAGTCAACAAGGTTGGGTTGTCCTTCGTAATAAACATTTATCTAATGGGCTTTAGTCCCATTCCCCTCGATGATTTCACCACCAACTCTCTATTTAACCCTTTGGTTAGCGGATCCGCAATGTTATCCTTTGACTTTACATAGTCAATCGAAATAACTCCAGTAGAGAGTAACTGTCTAACGGTATTGTGTCTACGACGAATATGTCTAGACTTACCATTATACATATTGTTATGTGCCCTTCCAATTGCAGATTGACTATCGCAATGAATGCAAATTGCTGGCACTGGCTTAGGCCAACTTGGAATATCCTCTAGAAAATTTCGAAGCCATTCTGCTTCTTCAGCACACTTGTCTAATGCAATGAATTCTGATTCCATTGTAGATCTGGCTATCACAGTCTGTTTGGAGGATTTCCACGATATAGCTGCACCTGCTAGTGTAAACACATAGCCACTGGTAGACTTTGAGTCTTTCATATCAGATATCCAATTAGCATCACTGTATCCTTCGACTACAGCTGGATATCTATGATAGTGCAACCCATAATTACGAGTAAAACGTAAGTACCTAAGTACTCTCACTATTGCTTTCCAGTGATCAACCCCTGGATTACTCGTATATCTGCTGAGCTTGTTTACTGTACAGGCTATATCAGGCCTTGTACAACTCGATAGGTACATCAAACTCCCGATAACTCTAGAGTATTCTACTTGAGATATACCATCTCCCCTATTCTTTGATAGGTGTAGACTCACATCTAAAGGAGTTCTAGCCACAGCAGAATCATCATTGTTGAATTTACCAAGAATCTTGTCCACATAGTGCGACTGATCAAGAATAAGTCCATCTGAACTTCTCGAGATCTTTATTCTAGAATGACATCTGCTAGACCCATGTCTTTCATGTCAAACTTAGATTTAGCATATTCTTGGTAGATTTCACCATTTTAATATTACTCCCGACAATCAATATGTCATCAACGTAGAGACATAAAATGACATAGCCAACTTCTGTCTCTCTGACATAAATGCATTTATCACATTCATTGATTTTGAAACCATTTGCCAACATGGTATCATCAAACTTTTTATGCCACTGTTTCGGAGCTTGTTTCAATCCATACAAGGATTTAACTAACTTACAGACTTTCTTTCCTTGTCCTGGAGCTATAAAGCCTTCAGGTTGTTCCATGTAGATTTCTTCATCTAAATCTCCATTCAGAAAGGCTGTTTTCACATCCATCTGATGTACCTCAAGATTGCGCAAAGCTGCAATTGCTAGTATCATCCTTATGGAATTTATTCTCGTTACAGGAGAATAAGTATCAAAGTAATCAAGACCTTCACGTTGTTGTAACCTTTAATTACAAGTCTTGCTTTGTACTTGTCAATTGATCCATCTGCCTTCATTTTCTTTTTGAAAATCCACTTGGACCCTAACGGTTTACATCCTGAAGGAAGATCCACTAACTCCCATGTGTGATTTTGTAAGATGGATTCAATTTCACTATTGATGGCATCTTTCCACAAAGCACCATCAACTGACCTTACAGCTTCGTTATAGCTTTGAGGATCATTTTCTAGCAAAAATGTCAAAAAATCTGGACCAAATGATTTTTCCGTTCTAGCTCTTTTGCTACGTCTTGGTTCAAGTTCAACAACTTGTTGATCCTCCGGAACATTTATTTGTTCTCGGTCCTGACTATCTTCAATGATAGTCTCATGTACCCGTTTGTGTACATTTGAATTCGAATTAGTTTTACAAGGAAAAACGTGTTCGAAAAAGGATGCATTCCTCGACTCCATTATCGTATTCTTGTGAATATCTGGTATATTAGACTCATGCACAAGAAATCGATAAGCATTACTGTTATGCGCATATCCTATGAAAATACAATCAACAGTTTTTGGTCCTATCTTCACCTTTTTAGGTGGAGGAATAACTACTTGGCAAGACACCCCCACACTCGTAGAAATTTGTAGGAAGGTGCTCTTCCTTTCCACATCTCATAAGGAGTTTTCCCTGCATCTTTCCGTGGTACCTTATTTAAAAGGTAATTAGCTGATAAAACAGCTTCTCCCCACATATTCTGAGGTAAACCAGAGCTGATTAACATAGCGTTCATCATCTCTTTCAAGGTACGTCTTCCGTTCTGCAATCCCATTGGATTGAGGTGAATAAGGAGCTGTGGTTTGATGTATGATTCCATTTTGTTCACAAAGTGATTCAAAAGGAAAAACATACTCACCACCACGATCACTTCTCAACTCCTTAATTTTTTGTTCAGTTGATTCTCAACTTCATTCTTATAGAGAACAAATTTCTCTATAGCTTCGTCCTTGCTTTTCATCAAATACACATAGCAAAATCTAGTGCAATCATCAATAAAGGTAATAAAATATTTATTACCGCCTCTCGATTGTATTGAATTAAAATCACATACATCGGTATGAATAAGATCAAGTGGTTCAGAGTTTCTTTCAATACTATGAAAAGATGATCTAGTTAGTTTTGCCTCAACACAAGTATCACACTTATGTTTGTTATCAATTTTAAAATTTGGAATGTGGTTCATGTTAATTAATTTCCGTAATGAATTAAAATTAACATGTCCTAATCTACCATGCCATAGATTAGAGTACTCAACAATATAAGCAGAAGAACTAGCTTTATTGATATTCTTAGGTTTAACAACCATTACATTGAGCTTAAAGAGCCCATCAGTTACATACCCTTTTCCCACATACATCCCATTTTTAGTTAAAACTACTTTATCAGACTCGAACACCATCCGGAATCCATGCTTGTTCAGAAGTGATCCAGACACAAGATTCTTCCGTATTTCTGGTACATACAGAACATTGTTCAAAGTCAACTCTTTCCCAGAGGTCATCTTCAGAATCACCTTGCCTTGACCTTCAATCTCAGATGTTGCTGAATTGCCCATGTATAATTTTCCCCATTACCAGTAGGCTCAAATGAAGAAAACATGCTCTTGTCCGAGCACACATGTCGAGTGGCACCAGTGTCAATCCACCACTCTCTTGGGTTAGAACCCACCAGATTCACCTCAGAAACACAGCTGAAAGGTTAATGTCTGAAACATCTTGAGTCATGTTTTCCATCACATTAGCCTCTTGATTCTTTTTCTTCTTCGGCAGTCTGCACTCAGAAGACTTGTGACCCATTTTGTCACAATTGAAGCATTTTCCTTGAAATTTGAATTTCTTGGAAACTCCTCCTTGAGGGCCCATTTTTGACCCTTTTTCTTGAGGTTCTTGTTCTTATGGCCATGTTCAACAACATTTACTTTGGCCTCATGAGTTATTCCCCTCTTGTCAGATACTCTGTAATCTTCCTCAATTCTAAGCTTAAGAACCAAGTCTTCAATGCTCATTTCTTTTCGCTTATGCTTTAGATAATTCTTGAAATCTTTCCAACCAGGTGGTAGTTTTTCAATTATCGAGGCTACTTGGAATGTTTCACTTAAAACCATCCCCTCAGCATGAATTTCTGCTAGAATAATTTGCAATTCTTGTACTTGACTTAACACAGTTTTGGAATCAATCATCTTAAAATCTAGGAAACGGCCTACGACAAATTTCTTAGTACCGGCATCCTCAGTTTTATATTTTCGGTCTAAAGATTCCCAAAGCCCTTTTGCTGTTTTCATCCCGGCATACACACTGTACAAGGAATCACTCAGCCCATTTAGCACATAATTCCTACATAGGAATTCAGAATGTTTCCAAGCATCGATCGCACTGATCACTTGGATATCAATCTCACCCTCCACGGGTTCAGGAGCATCTTCCTTTAGAAACCTCGCAAGGTTCAAAGTGGTCAAGTAGAAAAACATTTTCTGTTGCCACCGTTTAAAATTCTGTCCACTGAATTTTTCAGGTTTTTCTGCAGCAGTATTGACATGGCTCACATGTCCAACAGGTTGTCTAGCCACAGAGGCTGCAACACCTTGGCTAGCCACAGCGGCTGCCATATTAAGCCCAGAGGCGGCTGAAGCAAGTTGGCTAGCCGAAGAGGCTGCCACTGCACTTTGGCCAGCCACGGGGGCTGCCACAATATTCTGCCCAACCACAGGGGCTGCCAGAACATCTACTGTGTTGGACTGTTTTCCATATCCACAGAACGAATTTTGTTTTAAGACTATTACAATTTAATTTGGTTACTGTGTTCTTACAACGAACTTTGAACAATCAGTAAACCGAACTGGAATGATACAATTTGAACAGTGAAACAAATGACAACAACACAATTAATAGAAAGGACAATCGCAGAAGAGAACGCGAAAAACAGTAAATCAGTCCCAGCGATGAAGGCAGAGTTCCGAGGCTTGTTGATGCGGCAACAATCTCCTTAAAACAAATTCGTCCCCTACCGATTGGTGCAGTAGAACGCGAGACGTCTGTTTCCCAGGATGCAACGGAAAAAGAGGAAATTGGGCACCACCAAATTCGACTGCAACGAACAACCGAAGTGCTTGAACTCTTCTAAAAAAGAAAGCTTGAAACTTTGTTTCTGTATTCAACTAAACAAAAACGAAAATACACATCTCTATTAAAAAGAAATTAACATGCCAATTAAATTGAGTTAGTGGGAGACCTTCCATTTGATTTGTAACCACTTAGTTAATTAATAAAATTGAATTAACTGTTATGGAACATCAAAAGCTTGGAAAAATAAAGAGGAGGCTTGCAAAAATTCGCTAGGCCGGGCTCGCACATTTTGGTCCGGCATTCGTGTACGCAGGACATGCGGGTGCACACGAGCCAAGCTTGATTCGGATTTGATTTGCCCCCCCCCCCCCCCCGCGCACGTAGAGAGAGCCTCTATCCTTATAACTCTTACCCATCTACATATGAGCAATCATATAAGCATAATATTCACTCTATAGCTTTCCCATATGGGACAAGCTTACTTTTCTTTATTTTCCAACACCAATGGGTGAACTTTGAGCAACAATTTCTCATTCACCCAAGCACCATTTTAAGCATATGAATATACCATTTCGAAGTACTCACGGAGGAGTATCCGAATCATTCAATAACAACCACTAACACGAAGTGGACCATGCTTAAAATTGAGCCTCAAAATGCTTACTCATAAGCATTTTTTCCAACAAAATTGACATTTATTTAAGTCATGTTTAAATAAGTAATAATCATATTTTACCTAAATCATATTAAGTTCAGTTACAATTAAATTTTACCTAAATCATATTAAGTTCAATTACAATCAAATTTTATCTACGTCACATTAATTTAATTACTATCATAATTTACATAAGTCGCATTGAGCTCAATCTCAATCACAATCACATTTTACCTCAATTACATTTGTGATTGAAAGTTGTATTGTATGTGTCTGAGTCTGATTACCCTAAATCACATAACATTGTTGACCATCAAGCACATTGGTGGCTAAAATTCATTGTCGCATATGCTTCAGTCATATTACTTATCATAAGTCACAATCTTCTTCACATTTGACTAAAATGAAAGATTATTAAATAATAATTTATTAATTTATTAATATTAAAATTACATATACTTGTAATATTTATAATAAAAGAAATATGGTATTTACTAAATAAACAAACTAATATAAAATGAATAAAAAAATGGTTGTGAGTTGTGACTGAATGTATATCAATGGGTTTTTTACAAAAAAAAAAAAAATGTAACTTATAATACGAATAAGTCACATTAGTAAGGAAAATTATGTTATGAGTACCTCAATCACACTGGTGACTAGCTCTTATAATCATAATGTATATTTATTGACTCATTTTATTTCCTCGAAACATAATGTAGGGTACTCATTTGAAAGATTATCATTTTATAAATTAAAATATGTAACTTTTATAATCAAATATTTTATATTTTGAAAGATGTTTAATTCTATTAGCTTATGAAGAAATAGAGGTGTTTGTGGTTCGGTTCGGGTCAGTTTTTTCGTTTACACTTCAAATCGCGCGGGTTGATGGATTGGGAAATTAGAAACTGAAAATGCAAATTTGATAAGGAAAATCGCGGTTGTTTGGGTCGGCGGTTTGGATTATAAATTTTTTGAAGAAAATTTGTTGTTTTCAAATAATAATTGAAGAAAAAAAATACTTAATTTTCATTTATATATTGCATATTGTCATATGATCATTAAATATCTTAAATTTCATGGTTAAAGAATAATAAAAAAATAAAATAATGTATAATTTGAACGCGAGTCGACGGTTTAGGTGGTTCGGGTCGCGGTTTGGGTCAAAACGCGCACTGACCCAAATTTTACGGTTCGATTCAGGCTGACCCAAAATCATTTTCAAAGCGTGTGGTTCAATTCAGGTCGATGTGGTTCGGCTCGGGTTGCGGTTTGAACCGAAATCGTGCATACCCTTGTGAGAAAAGATAAATTCACCATAAATGTGCACCTGACCTGACACATCAACCAATATTTGTTTAATAAGTAACTTTGTCCATCAAGACTTACGTCAACCTTATCTCTCAATATATATCAATATAGGAAAGAAAAAATTGGTCAAACTTTTAGATTAGTTAAAAAGAGACTAAAGATGGATGAAGTTAAGAAAAAAATATTAAATATTCATAAACTCAATATCTTGTATTTATAAGTAATATGTGAAAAAATTGGACTGTTTTAATAATTTTCTACAAAAATTAAATTATTGAAAGCCTTTATTTTTAAAAGACTCGAAATAATATAAATTAATTAAAATTTGGTTATACGATATCTCATTCTATCTCATTCTGAATCACTTTAATTATTCAGTTTATAGATAGATATATAAAACTCACACGTATAAGAAATATCAATATATTATTTTTTCGTCACCAATCGATAACTACCATAGATATGGCAAATAGGTTTTATCAAGTCCGCACACCCGACACATCCGCATAGACATGACACAATACGAGCGTAGAACCCATTATCATGGGACACGATTGTTGGGGTTTTGGGCGAAGGGCGTGTTGGGGCAGTTGTGGAACCCCTAGGGTCGGATCGATGCCCCGGACAGCGAAAAATGGATCTAACCAATGGATATTAAATATGAGTGTAATTTTAAAATATTTAATGAAATACTATATTCAATTACGAGTGTGTAGAAAAAAAAACAGAACTGAATCGGAGTCCGGAAGCTCCAGAACGAGCGAAAATAAAATCGGCGCGCTCGAGGGGCACGAAGCGTGTGCGCGCGCACTATAGCGCCCAAGTGTGCTTCTATTATTTATTTAATTATTTATTTGTTTTCATTGCTTCTTTTGAATATGTTCAGCTCTCTCGATTCCAGAGAGCTGATGCAATTAGGGTCTATTACCTTAATTGCTTCCGGTCTTCCCTAAACACTTAAAAACACCCAAAATTAATTTTTAATTTCAAAACCAATATTAACACATGTTATAGAATAAAAATCAAGTTTTTCAAAATATCAAATATTTTTCCAAAAACATAAATTTATTCTAAATACGCATTTGCGTAAATTTTGAATCCAATACAAAAACCATTTTAGAATCCTAAGTAGAAATGTCTCATGAATAATTATAATCCACCTAAAGGTGGTCAAGCGAATATATAATGGTAGCCATAGATCTAAGCTTTAATTTAGAGTTCCAAACTCTTATTAATTATTTCATGTCCAACATGAACATCTTTGACATAATTACAAGCATATTGTGTTTATACTTCTAAAGTATCCTAACACAATTGATTAACCTTATTCAACATTAAACTATGTGATCATGCATCCAATACACAAATAAACATAGCTTAGGAGAAGATAAAACATTACCTTGTAAGCTTGATGTAATATCCAATCTACTTCTCCTTGTTGAAATTGTTGGAGAACCTCCAAGGTGTGCAAGCTCGACTTCAAGATCCAATCTCGATTTCCAACGCAAGCAAGCTTCACTTCAAGATCTAATCTTGATTTTTCCTTAATGAAATATTTTAGAGACCTCACAAGCTTCTCTAAATACTTCTCTAACTTATGCTAATTTCTCTAAGAATTTGCTTATACTTGTATTTTAACTTGTAATTAAAATCTTCATAAAGCTTGCTATTTATAGAAAAACTTAGGTAATTTTTAATTAATAAAAGTTGTAATCAACTTTTAAGTAGGCTTAATCCAATTTGTCCAAATATGTATAATTAGGTGTGACTAATCTTCATTGTCTCCCACTTTAATTTAATCTAATTAAATCAAGCTAATGATTAGTAAATGAATTAGTTAAATATTTTCCACATTGATTTAATCCAATTAAATCAAGCCAAAACCACATATTATTACATACCTACAATTACCATAATATCCTCAAATGGTAGAGATAATTATGATTTTATAATTAAGCCATTGTGTAATTATTGAATTATTCCAATTAATCCAATTAGGTCAAAGTAAATAATCAATGTTATCCAATAACAATTGATTATCTTAGTTGATAATTATAATATCGAATATTATCTTTTATCAAAATTAATCGGCTACCCAAGTGCTCAACGAGTACACTTCATATTGAGACTCTCTAAGTTCAGACACGTTCATCATATAAGCATAGCTAATATGTACGTAATTCGGCCACCTCCGAACTCGCGAAGAACACGAACGACCTTTCTGAACTATACAAGTCGATGTCATCACATATGTTTAATAATCCATCCATCGTAGGCTATCCGAGTTGTGCTTAGGAAACATATAATATATCGTCAAGTTTTCGAGACGCACATCTCATGTAGACATGTCCACGATTCTTCATAACTGATGCGATCCACCCTAGGTGATCGACTTTGGCCAAAGATTTAAGAATCGTGACTTTACTCACATGGATACCTAAACACCTTATGATACACATACGAGCCGGCAGATGCTATCTTGCTTCGCACTTGATTACTGAGTGCATCGGTCCACACCCAACGAACATTTAGAGGCCATACCATGAAAGGTTTCTGACATACATGGCATCTAAGTGTGGAAGATCTCACACAAAATCAATGATATACTATAGTCAAAGGATTACATATGCTACTCGACTCGAGGAGATTCCTATTGACGGTGGTGTGTACATCCAACTATTGGGAATCACATGTGAGTCATTCAGTATTCGCTCCAACGAATACCCACATGTCTATACGAGTTTCCAAAACTCATGGTACATCGCGTTAAACCATTGGAACTCTGATTCCAATATACGACATGTGCTAGTTTTCTAGGTTATAAGAATTCGATCGTATTCCAAAACCAACGACTAGGAATATTTATTTTAAAAATAGTTTACACCTACTGTCAAAACTATTATAAGGTCGATGTCATTATTAGCATATCTATACATCAATCTAATACGCATAATGACAATACCATTAATAAGGTATGAAATGAAAAATGTAGTTATTTTATTAATAAATAATAAAATGTACAATTCAGATACGCACTCCAAGCAACAACTCAATCAGGGCGCAGTGGAAGTGCGGTTCGGGCGAAATCGTAATTTTAAAACTTTTTTAAATTACCGAATAAATTATTCAATATCTAATATGAATAATTTATTCAGATTTCACCTAAACCTATTTATTCGATATCAAATAATGACATAAATATATATGAAACATCGCGAAACTTTTACGAAAAACGTTTTTCCACAAAATGACGCAAAACGTATTTTTGACCGAACCGACCACCCAACACTTATGGGGACTGCCCAGGTCAGCCCCAATAGTGTTAGGGAAGTTCATGGGCTGCCCAAACAGTGAAAAATTCACTGTTTTGGTAGCCGTCATCCGTTTGGCTCAAAAGTCACCCGGTGACGCCGTTTTTCGCCGTTTTCGCTTATTTCAACTCCGAAATAATTTCCGGCAATTGTTCCACCACCCAAAAAACATCCAATACATTCAAAAGACATCATTGTCATCACAAAAAACAGAATTGTTCCAGATCTGATCCAGAAATCGAAAATGCCAATTTTCATGCTTTAAATCCATTTTTTTTTCAAAATTAATCAAATTAATCAAAACACCAATCAAAGTCACCACACATGAACCACCCAAGAAAAATTCTAGACATTACAAAAGTGGTCATAACACTCTAGAATGGAAACATATCATCAAATGAATAATTTGGACAATAATTACACTAATTCCATCCAAATCACTTCACATATGCATCAACACTTCCAATTACATCCACCACAACCAAAAGCCCCAAATTTTATGAAAAGAATAAACCCTATGATCTCATAAGATCATCAAGAAATAAGAAACAAAACTTTTAAGCTTAGGGAGTTGAAGAATTACCTTTAATCCTTGTTTTCATAAGCATTTTTCTTTGATTTTCTTCTTTTCTTTCATTTGATTCATCAAGCAATATTGGAACCCCTTTTCTTCTTGAAAATTTCGGCCATGGAGATAGGTTAAAGGAAATGAAAAAAAATTTACCTTAAAAAAATCATCATGACCGACTCAATGGGGCAATTTGGTCATTTTCAAAAAATTAAATCAATTAATTAACATAAGCTTGAATGTTAGCAAATCAAATTTGAACACTTAAAGCTTAATAAATTCATGTCATGTGTCACCAATAATAATTAAACATTTATCATAACAATTATGAAAAAGTTTATCAATTAATTATTCAAATATTTAATATTTAAATATTTAAATAATTAATTAATATAATAATTATTATATATATTATTTACATTAAATAATAAATACATATATTAATGGTATGTGTCAAAATCTCATTTGACTATTAATTAATGTGTATCTAATCAAATTATGTATCAAATATAAATACACAATAATTATTAAATGATCGAAATCCCCTAATGCACGTGTTATCGTTTAACCGATTAAACGATTCGAATTAACTCACTTAATCCGATGAAATATTATGAATAATCTGTATTATTCATATCGCGTTGTCCAAGTGCTCAACGAGTACACTTTATATTGTGGGACTCTATAAGTTTAGATTTATCCGTCACGAAATCTAATTTCGTGTCCATAATTCACCCACTCATTAATTATGACGATCACAGATAATCTCGCTAAACTATGCAAGTCGAGGTCATTGCATACGTATAATCCCTCTGTCACAGTCTATCCATATTATATCTGGGATATAGATAAGAACGTCAAATATGTTCGGTATAATATAATCACCTTTCAATTTACGATTTCTAAATAACACTCGGAACTAATTTCTGAAGTTATACCACGACCATGAATTTACTAGATCGCAGACACGACAGAATGTCTATGCCATGTACACATGACTGATGGATCCTCTCTTGATACGCACATGATATCATGAGCATCAGTCCACACCCAACGAAGAGGCGGAGGTCCGATCTAAATAGATCGGTGACGTTACTGCCATCAAAGTGTGGAAGATAACTCATATATCAACAGTGGTATCTCAAGTCAAATGATCACTATGCTCGCTCAACTCAAGAAGATTCCTATTTACGTTGGTGTACCATCTATTAGGAAATCTCCAGTGAGTCGTTCAATGTTTATCAAATAAACACCTACATGTATATACGAGTCTTCCGAGACTCATGGTTCATTAGGATAAACCATCGGACCAAGTCGCGATATACGACATGTACTGGTCTTAGAGGATTCTGCTAACCGACCCGTGTTAGCAAATCTTGACCAGGAACTTTATTTAAGGATATACATCTTATAGTACGCTTCCCAATGTCAATTACAAACTACGTTGTAACTGCGCACTACATTGTAAATCATAGGGTATTTGTATAATATACATGTATCACTAAACCATATTTAGTTTTGATCTAATCGTAATTGAATATCCAATCGTAATGAGATCGAATATGTGTATAAAAGACAAGAGGTGCTACCATTAAATAAGTAATATTATGGAAAATGGAATTGCTCGTATTTATGAATCAGACATAAATACGATCCGGATTGACACTCTGAGCACCGACCCTAACAACGATGGCACAACTCGACCCATATGTGGGTCATACCGGTCTAAGTGAGCTCAATCACAATCACATTTTACCTCAATTATATTTGTGATTGAAAGTTTTATTGTGCGTGTCTTAGTCTGATTACCCTAAATCACATAACATTGTTGACCATCAAGCACATTGGTGGCTAAAATTCGTTGTTGCTTATGCTTCAGTCATATTACTTATCATAAGTCACACGCTTCTTCACATTTGACTAAAATTTAAGATTATTAAATAATAATTTATTAATAGTAAAATTACATATACTTGTAGTATTTATAATAAAAGAAATATGGTATTTACTAAATAAAAAAAACTAATATAAAATTTTAAGGGCCAAATTTGGGCCCATGGGTAAAATCGACATTCTGCTTCCGGACCAGCAAACATAAAAAACCCAAAATCCCGACACCAATCACCAATCACCCATCAGTCTAAAGAACCCAAAACCCTCCGAGAAAGCCCATTTGTAAGCTTATATTGGTCCAAGTTATTTCACAAGCCCATACCCAAGAAAATATCTGACCAAAATGGCCTCATAATTCATCAGTTGCCAACCCAAGAAACGCTTGAACTCATAACTCCCCCCTCTCATGGATCAGCCGTTTCCAGCATCCAACGGACAAACAATTAATGTATTAAATATACACACCTCTCAAGAGCATATAAATAGAAGAGGTAATCCACAAGCTGAGGGGAGGGTTTTTCCTGGAGAAATCTTAGCTCTCAAACTTGAGCTCTCAGAGCCTCTTACTTTCTAAACACCGGTCCACCGCCCTCACGGCAGTTAACGGAGGTCAAGGTAACCTCAGACATTGCTCTTCCTTATTTACCGCTCATCTTCACTACTGACTTGAGCTTCGGAGTGCCTACGGCACCCACCACACCGGTGGGCAGTACTCCCCGCCCATTCTACGTTTGTTTTGCAGGATCGCTAATGCCCTCATACTACAAATTCTCGATTGTGGACCTCAGACGAAATCCAGCGTCCATAATTTGGCACCCACCGTGGGGCCTTAGCGATTTATAGCAAGCAAAGATCCTTCAGTCTACGATCTTTACTAACATAGTAGCTTGGCTTCAAGCAACAAACAAACACCAGACCCCGTGGTCGCATAATTAGCCGCTCTACAAGAACGGTTACGATTATTGGAAGAGGAAAATCGAGCTATGCAAAGCTCCAATGTTAATCTTTAGAAGTAATTGAAGCATAATTCTTCAACCTCCCAAAGGCGCGAGGCTACGGGTCACCCCAATAATCCTATCATCTAATCCAATCTCTTAGAAGCATTCAACAATATGGAAAGCGAAAATCCGCCATCAGGCGACCATGTACTTAATCATTAAAAAAGCCACCATATTTCTCCAGCCGACCGATCACAATAAGTCACCTCTTCCATGCGAAAGGAAATACAGGAGTTCAAATGAGCAATTCTCTCCAATCTAGTTGGAGTCAAACTACCAATAAAAAAAGCCGAGCCGATTTAACATCAGACACTCATTTCATATAAATCACCAGCTCCCAATGACGTGGAAGAATAACCATATTCTCTATACATCATTGATGAATTGCTATCAACTCTAAAGTACATATAAAGACTGCCATCTTCTCGAGACGACGTGGAAAATTGATTGTCTTATTCAGACTACGTAGAAGGATCATCATCAACCTCTCACTACATATGAAGCTTGTCATATTCTCCGGACGACATAAATGGAATATCATCCACTCCAGAAGATATGGAAGGATTGTCACCTCCTCTAGACAATATGAAAAGATCATCATTTTCTCCATTCGACATTGATGGAATGTCATCCACTCCAGACAACATGAAAAATGACATGAGTGGATGGTTATCTTCTCCAGACGACATGGATGAATCTCAATCTCCTTCATACGATATGAAAACAGTGTCATCATCTTCAGACGATATTAAGAGGATTTTCTTCTCCTCCATGTGACATGAAAGGATTGTCATCTCCTCCAGACTACATGAAATAATGAAGAATTTCATGGACCTTAACCATTTCTTCATTAAACTATCGTTGGGGCATTTGAGAGAGGATTGAGGAGCCGATCTATTGGGTATTGGAGACATGGAAGCACGTTTGGTGGAAGAGGTGATAACACAGCTAGTTGGCATGTTGGGATGTCCTGGATTCGAGTTCTTGGTATTGGAAGTTGTAGGTTGAGTATTGACGTCAATGGCATAAAATTTATTTGTATCCTTGATGGAAGCACTCTTGGTGGCTTCATTCACGTTGGAATCATTCTCGCCCATGCTGCATGCGCGTGCCTGTGGACTATTTTCTTCTCTATCACCATTCCTCTTCTTGTCGCTTGCCAGTGTATGGTCCACGTAAGGGATAAGGCTGGATGGTCCATGTTTATGCCCGGTATGCTTCTGCTCCATGGGGGCCTTGGCATTGGGGGCTGGAACGATGATATTCTCCATATTGCATGAAGTGTAGTTGCATGCAGAAGTGAAGTCCACGTGGTCCGGGGAGAGAGAGTTGCTGGGCCCAATAGGTGCTCTATTACCCTTCATCTGCTCGGCTGGAAAGTTCTCACAAGTTGTGCAGCAGGCTGAGCGAGTTTCCGCATAGTGTATGAGCAGATTCTTCTCGAACGTAGCATGGAGCGGTGCACTGCTTGGCTGGGCTATCATCTGTGGAATATGACGCGTCTAACTGCTCCACGCGAATGCTTACCGTCGCACAAGCAACATGAAAATTAATATCAAGTTGTTTTGCGAGAGGACAAATGGCTAATGCTTGGGGTCGAGAGGTTGACAGCTGGTTGTGGGCTGGGGAATCTGCTTTTGGGTCTTGGAAATTGGGGCATCATCATTGCCCAAGCTAGTGGAGGGGGCGATAGAACCATTATTGAAATGGTGAAAGCTTTCCTTGGAGACTTTATTCTGTTGTATTACTGGGACCCATGCGAAATTATTTTTACCATTTTGCCCATCTGGTTCTCCTTATGAACTTCATCTTCTTTCTTCAAATGCTATTCATTTTTTGTAAAGCAATTATGACCAAATACACACCATAGTCTCCCAGATCTTCATAATGTCTTGTAGAGTGGAGACTTGTATGGACCTTCATCGAGTTCATTCGACCGTAGTCTCACAGACCTTCATCAGGTCTAATAGAATTAAAAATTTAATGGACCTTAATCATGTTTCTAGTCGACCTTTATCAGGTCTTGTAGAATGAGGAGTAGAGACCCTCTTGGACCTTCATCAGGTCCAATCAACTGTAGACTCCCGTGTACCTCCATCAGGTCGGGTGGAGTGTAGACTCTCATGTACCTTCATCAGATATAGTGGAGTGAAGACACTCTTGGACCTTCATTAGGTCCAGGCAACCATAGTCTCCCAGATCTTCATAAGGTCTTGTAGAGTGGAGACTCGTATGGACCTTCATCAAGTTCATTCGACTGTAGTCTCACAGACCTTCATCAGGTCTAGTAGAATGAAAAATTTAATGGACCTTAATCAGGTCCAGTCGACCTCTATCAGGTCTTGTTGAATGAAGAGTGGAGACCATCTTGGACCTTCATCAGGTCCAATCAACTGTAGACTCCTGCGTACCTCCATCAAGTCAGGTAGAGTGTAGACTCTCATATACCTTCATCAAATATAGACACTCTTGGACACATCCGCATGGACATGACACAATACGAGTGTAGAACCCATTATCATGGGATACGATGGCACAACTCGACCCATTTGTGGGTCATAATGGTCTAAGTTTGTTGACTCGTGACTCGTGTCGTGCTAATGTACGACATGGACTGCGATTTGACCTGACACGATAATGACCCCGCGAAAACCTGCGAAAAATAATTTTATTGAGTTATAATTTAAATTTTAAATTTTATATTTAAATTTCATATTTATTTCTTTAAGTTCATTGCTTCATTATTTCATTTTAAAATAGAAATGTTGAATGTTGAATATTGAATATTGAATATTGAAACTTAACAAAACCATCTTACAATTTAAAGAAAAACCATAAATATTATTTGGAGAGATGTTTATTTTTAATTTTGAAAAGAAAATTGGAAGCCTAGGGGTCGCTGAAATATGGCTCATTGGGCTGACCCAGCCTGCGGCCCATACTCATAGAAAATGTGGGCTGTATCATGACGGTCCGCTTTCGACCTGGTCCCAACGGCCCTCTCTAAACTAATACCCGCCGAACCTCGGACAACATCATTCCACTCCGGGGGCAGGGCACTCAAAACATCCAACCAAACAGGCACTGCCGTGTCATCATTTACTTACCTCATCATCATTCTCTCCTTTACTCCCAAGTCGATACGCAACCGTATCACACACACAAACACACACACGTCTAATAAGAATGAATCCACCGAGCTGCTCCTCTCTATCTCATCTCGCTTCAACAAAACCCTAACCAAAACGCAACGTATATTCCTTTCTCTTATCTCTCGCTTTCTCAATATCCCGCTCAGTTTCACTTGGTATATCTTGTCCTCTCTCTTTTGAACATTATTAATTAATTAATTAAACATTTGGCGAAAATTGTTTTAGCATTTTGATTGAAATTAGGGTTTATTGATTTGAAACTGATGAAATGGAGATGCGTGTGAACAGTTCAGAACTCTATATGTTTCCTTGCAAGAGAGCAGGTGGAGGTGAGGTTATGGTACTAGACGAAGGAGGACCACCAATCCATTCACAGGAAGCTTTGATCAAGAAGCATAAGATTACCGATTTGCCCCCAATCGCTACAGCCACCGACACCACTACAGCTACCAACACGGGGAACGCTAGGAGTAGCGATAAATCTGCTGCTAGTGACGGTAACAATAGCAGCAACGGTGCTGATTCTTTGATCATGGGATTAGGTAACAGAAATTCGTCTGATATCGATGAGGATCTCCACAGCCGCCAGCTGGCAGTGTACGGTCGCGAGACCATGAGGAGGCTATTTGCGTCCAACATTCTAATATCTGGAATGCAAGGCCTCGGTGCTGAGATTGGTATGTAAAAATGTAAAACTCTGTCGTTTTGAATGCTTCTTCATTAGATATATTAATATTATATTTTGTGATATTAATTTATGCGGATTTATATTTGTTGCAGCAAAGAATCTTATTCTTGCTGGCGTTAAGTCTGTGACCTTGCATGACGAGGGAGTTGTGGAGTTGTGGGATTTATCTAGCAATTTCATTTTCTCGGAAGATGATGTTGGCAAGAATCGCGCTCTTGCTTCTCTTCAGAAGTTGCAAGAACTTAATAACTCTGTGGTCATTTCTACTTTGACCACTGAATTGACTAAGGAAAAACTCTCTGATTTTCAGGTAATGCTTTGCTATGTTTCGTAGCAACTGATGCATCCTTTTAGAATAAGAGAAATTGTTTGTTGAAGGTCATTTAATATTTTGTGCCCTGTTCATTAGTTATGTGTTAACTTATAAGCACATATTGCTTCTTCAGTTCTTTGGAATGATTTGGAAATTATTTCGGATATGATTTTGCTTATGTGTTAGGCTGATTTTCAATATTTTTGGAGTCTTTTTAAACAAAGTTACAACTCTATATGAAAATCTCTTGAACGAGTAATCTTGTGGATGAAAGATCCAAGGTGCTAGAAATTTGAAACAAGAGGATCAATGGCTTGTGTGCTAAATGATGTCTAATGTCTTGCTTGCATGCATGTCAGCTGCCTGCAACGTTGTCATTCATTCTTTGATTAGAAACTGGTATTGTAAGCTGCATGGCCAATTAAGGATTTCACCTTCCTTGTTTAGTAATTTTATATGACTAGCAGCTGGACTTGTAAATTCAATTGCATTCCAGCTAAGTATTTTTAGTTCGTACTTTAGTAATTTTACTATCCAGTGTAGTTGTCATTCTCATTTGTTTATTTTCATTCTGATTCTGGCTATTTGTAGTGAAAATTTTTATATCTTTCGTGCTTTTATTTTATTCTCGATTTATTTAGTATTTGAGTTTATGAATTTATCATTTGAATTGTATTCTTCAGGCTGTAGTATTTACTGATATCAGCTTAGAGAAGGCAATTGAATTTGATGATTACTGCCATAATCACCATCCTTCAATCGCATTTATCAAATCTGAAGTGAGAGGCCTATTTGGTAATATGTTCTGTGACTTTGGCCCTGAGTTTACTGTTTTTGATGTTGATGGGGAGGAACCGCATACCGGTATAATTGCATCCATCAGTAATGACAACCCTCCTCTTATTTCCTGTGTTGATGATGAGAGAATTGAGTTTCAGGATGGGGATTTGGTTGTGTTTTCTGAAGTACATGGAATGACTGAATTAAATGATGGAAAGCCAAGGAAGGTTAAGAATGCTAGACCCTACTCATTCTCTATTGATGAGGACACCACTAACTATTCTGCATATGAGAAAGGTGGTATTGTCACACAGGTGAAGCAACCTAAGATATTAAATTTTAAGCCACTGCGAGAGGCATTGAAGGATCCTGGGGATTTCCTTTTAAGTGACTTCTCCAAGTTTGATCGTCCACCTGTCCTGCACTTGGCTTTCCAGGCACTGGATAAGTTCATCCAAGAGTTAGGGCGCTTCCCTGTTGCTGGGTCAGAGGAGGATGCTCAGAAGTTCATATCTCTGTTCACTAACATCAATGACAGCTTAGTGGATGGAAGGCTTGAAGAAATTGACCACAAACTGCTTCGTCATTTTGCATTTGGTTCAAGGGCGGTGCTAAATCCCATGGCTGCCATGTTTGGTGGTATTGTTGGACAGGAGGTTGTCAAGGCATGCTCTGGGAAGTTCCATCCTCTGATGCAGGTTGGTTATTCTTTGTTGAGACTCTGGTCCAGATGGAATGGGAGCTTGATATAATCATAGTGCATGAGTTTAGTTTTTATGAGTTAACTGTCTTTTCTATATCCAATTTGTTGTATTTGAGATTGCTTATGTTTAGAGCTCTATTGACATGAGTATTAAATTTTGTTGACAGTTTTTCTACTTCGATTCAGTTGAGTCACTTCCCACAGAACCCTTGGATCCCAGTGATTTGCAGCCTTTAAATACTCGTTATGATGCACAGATTTCAGTGTTTGGATCCAAGCTCCAAAAAAAGTTGGAGGAAGCTAAAGTGTTTGTTGTGGGGTCTGGTGCTCTGGGGTGTGAGTTCTTGAAGAATCTAGCATTAATGGGGGTTTCTTGTGGTAACCAAGGGAAGTTGACAATTACAGATGATGATGTCATTGAGAAGAGCAACCTTAGCAGGCAATTTTTGTTTCGGGATTGGAACATTGGCCAGGCTAAATCCACAGTTGCTGCTTCTGCAGCTGCTTTGATTAATCCTCATCTCAATATTGAAGCCTTGCAGAACCGTGCAAGCCCAGAGACTGAGAATGTGTTTAATGATTCATTCTGGGAGAATCTGAATCTTGTCATCAATGCTCTGGATAATGTGAATGCCAGGCTTTATATTGACCAGAGGTGCTTATATTTCCAGAAGCCACTTTTGGAGTCAGGAACTCTAGGTGCCAAGTGCAACACTCAGATGGTCATTCCTCACTTGACTGAAAATTATGGTGCATCACGAGATCCACCTGAAAAACAAGCACCCATGTGCACAGTTCATTCATTCCCACATAACATTGATCACTGCTTGACTTGGGCTCGATCTGAGTTTGAGGGTTTGCTTGAGAAGACACCAGCTGAAGTAAATGTCTTTCTAACTAGTCCTAGTGAGTATGCATCTGCAATGAAGAATGCTGGTGATGCTCAGGCCAGGGACAACTTGGACCGCGTCCTTGAATGCCTTGATAAGGAGAGATGTGAAACATTCCAAGACTGCATCACCTGGGCCCGTCTAAGGTACTATCCTTGATTATTGATTGCATGCGTTTTAAGTTACATTGAAGTTTCATCTTTTCATAATTCTGCTTCTGATGTTTTGCTCTTTACTAAACCAGGTTTGAAGATTACTTTGCTAACCGTGTGAAACAATTGACATTTACTTTTCCTGAGAATGCTACAACCAGCAATGGGGCACCCTTCTGGTCTGCCCCCAAGCGTTTCCCCCGCCCTTTGCAGTTCTCAGTCGATGATCTCAGTCACCTTCAATTTGTGATGGCAGCATCAATATTACGAGCTGAAACATTTGGCATTCCTATCCCTGATTGGGTCAAGTCTCCCATAAAGCTGGCTGATGCTGTTAACAAAGTGATAGTTCCTGATTTCCAGCCCAAGGAAAATGTAAAGATTGAGACAGATGAGAAAGCCACAAGTATGTCCAGTGCATCAATTGATGATGCTGTAGTAATCAATGAATTGATCCAGAAGTTGGAAAAATGCCGGAAGCAGCTGCCGCCAGGTTTCAAGATGAACCCTATCCAGTTTGAAAAGGTTTTTGTTATTTGGATCTTATTTTATTTATATAATGATATCATCGAGTTTTTGTTCACTTTCTTCCCCCAAACTTCAGATCTTTGGCTGCAGATTTGTGGTCAATCTGATTGAACCTTTGGGTGTAGTTTTGCATGTTCGTGTTGGAGAGAACCTATGCCTTATGTTTTGATTACCATGAACTAGTTCGTGTTTGGTAATTTGTTTTATATAGATAAAAAGGTCTGGTTAGTAAGAATTGGGTGCCAAGCCCACCCCTTCCTGGCAAAGGGTTTTAGTCTAGGAACCACCTCTTAGTTAGTTAGTTATGTGTTAGTCTTGATTGGAACTCTAGGTTTTGTTTAAGATTCTGTTTTTGCCGTGGACCAGTGTTTGGTTGGTTTAAAGGACGTATGCTGGGGAATTTAAAATTCTTTGTAACAACATTGTTTTCTCTTTTTGGCACTAGCTTGGGGCCTGGGAAGGTGGATCGATTAGTGATTAGAGGAAATTTTCACCAATCATAAACAAAATTTTCACCAATCATAAACACCTTTTGAAAAATAAGTTCAATGACATCTAAAAGGAGGAAATTGACTTGTTCTTGCTTATAGCAAGAGTGAAGAGTCTTGTGCATTGAATTTTTGCTGATGTATAGGCTAGCTATACTCAATTATCATCATTTCAACATATAAATAACAGGTCTCATTCACCGTCATCGAGTTTCTCTCTCTTTAAAAAAAAAAGATTAAATCTATATATTTGCTGAACTCTTCTGGTTTTAATCTGCTTTTGCAGACACATAGTTTCTTACCTTTAGTGCACTGACAGATATCTGACTTTGCAGGATGATGATACAAACTTTCATATGGACTTAATAGCTGGCCTTGCAAACATGAGGGCAAGGAACTACGGCATCCCTGAAGTTGACAAGCTCAAGGCCAAATTCATTGCAGGGAGGATTATCCCAGCAATTGCAACCTCTACTGCTATGGCTACTGGTCTCGTCTGCTTGGAGCTGTACAAGGCTCTGGATGGAGGGCACAAACTGGAAGACTACCGAAACACTTTTGCCAATCTAGCCCTCCCCCTGTTCTCAATGGCCGAGCCAGTTCCACCTAAGGTGGTCAAGCATCAGGATATGAGTTGGACCGTGTGGGACAGGTGGATACTACGAGACAACCCAACACTTAGACAGCTTCTTCAGTGGCTTGAAGACAAGGGCTTGAATGCTTACAGCATCTCTTTCGGGAGTTGCCTGCTTTTTAACAGCATGTTCCCAAGGCACAAAGAAAGAATGGACAAGAAGTTGGTGGATTTGGTTAGGGATGTGGCCAAGGCAGATCTGCCTCCTTGTCGACGACACTTTGATGTGGTAGTTGCGTGCGAGGATGAAGATGACAACGATATTGATATTCCTCAACTCTCAATTTACTTTAGTTAGGTGTTTTCCTCGCCGTTTATTTGATGTATGGTATTTGTTATGGTGACTAGACTAGAATATTATCCTATCAATCAGAAACTGCTTTAGATCACATATTATTAGTTTATTTAAACGTCGAGTCATGGTTTTTGTGCAGGAATATGTGTCTTGAATCTATTTTTGCTGCATGATTCAAAAGCAGCAACAACGGGAAATGAGATCCATGGGCTCTACTGTTGTGGAGTAGCATGGCATTCATGAAGTGAGATTATAAAAGAATATACAGATTGATAAATGTTAAAAACGCGAGGCGACAGTTGGATCTTGGATGGTAGGGGTCATGGTTTTATTTATTAAAAAACATATAATGTATATGAAAAATAAAGAGATGAATCTTTAGATTTTTCAAAATATATGTTAGTGAAATGCCACATATAAATGTCTCATGATTTAAATAAAAAGTATATTTTTCATAATTGACATATACAAAAGGATGGAAATATCAAATATTCCACAATTTCTCGAATTCTTCCTCTCCATATATCTCTAATATGATCTTTTCATCTTCGAGGCTTTAAGACATTATCTACTCTGACCGTTTCTCCAACTATTCACCAAGTAACTCCTAATTGGGCTCAATTTCTTCATCACCATTTATTTAAACAATTCGGCTAGACATCGCCTAATAGCTAGGTGCCACCTAAACGACCTAGGCCGCCTTCTTTTAGAATACACAGACTTTGAAATTTGTTTTTTAGGTTTGTTATTTACCGGAAATTCTTCTAGGCAAGTTACTGTGTGAATAAATTGGAAACACAATTTTCAGTTAGTTTATTTGTTAACAGGAATCACACAGATATAATTATCATGTTCTGTTCTTGGTGAAATAACAAAACTAGGATATGAAAGACACTGCTCTTTAGAATTCAATTTAATCAATATTTCCCCTATAATAACAACATAAAGAAAAGGCATGCTGTGCATGTCATATACATATTCACTTTCAGAAATTAATATTTCCCTCTCTTTACCACCTAACTTTTAACTTCTCCAAGCAGAGAGACTCACTATTTTTGTTCCTCTCCACTCGAGAATCATTTCATTCTCATTATGTCCTCCAATTGTGACTTCATATGAGTTTTCCCCTTTCACAATTTCTCTAGCTTCCATCAGAATATCTCTGCTCACTCCACATTCCTTCAACCCAACTTCTGCTTGAAGATGATACCCTTTCCTTATTTCCTCCCACTTTCGCAACCAACCATGGGAAGAAACATAAGGTGCCACAAACAGACTCTCCATGGCCATTCTTGCTTGTGCAAGCTGACTTGGAAAACTTGATTTCATTGATTCTAAAACAGCTTGGTAATGCTCCAAATAACCTTCAAAAAATGACCCAAATCCTGAACTACCAATCAATTTCTCACAAGCATCTCCATCTCCTAAAGTTACAATACCTCTGCTTCTACTCAACATTTCCTTGGCTACTTCTAGGAACTCCTTTACTTGCTTTCTGCTTCTGCTTCTCCCCATGTGTGGAAGCTCTGTCATGCAATTAAACACCAACCATTCTTTGATGCCACCACTTTTCTTCCTCTTCATCTCCCTCACCAAATCCTCAATCCCCATCTCCTCCACCTTCAACTTTAGGCCAAAAATTCTTGCATAATCACACAGATGCTTCCTTGTCTCCTCAAAACCCCACTGCCATGGAGCACAAGCAAAGTCCTTATCCTCCATCTTGATTGATGTCAATCTCAATGTTCTATTTTGTCGCGCCATGGCCTCAATCATTGAAGGCCACTGAATCCCTTCTCCCATATCAAAGTCCACTACATGCACAATCTCAGCATCATCCGGCATAGACTCAAGGATTGCAGAGTTTGCCGCGAAGTGAGCAAATCTTCCATATGGAAAAATTTGGTAAAATGCCTTAAACGCTGCCTCAAAGTGCTTGCTTGATTCTTGTATCAAATAATCCCCTTGCTTTCCAAAGTCAGGGGATAAGTTGTATACAAGACGCTCCAAGGTTTCACCAGCTGCGCTACCTTTTACACACAAGCATTTAGTAATCACGTCCGCGAGCTCAGCCTGCTCCTTCTCTACAGCTTCTCCATAAGCCTTGAGAAGATGCTGAACCACCAATTGATTATCAATCTCCATATCATCTACCGGCAGAGTAAATGTTGAGTCCATTGAAACCTCACTTGATTTTGTTGATAGACTTGGAGAAGAAACTTGTGACACAAGGCTCAAGCTTCCCTCACAATTATCAACACTTGTACCAAAATTGTTGTCTTTTTCACTAAAAACAGACTCGAAATTTTCCAATTCCATGGAAAATTCCTTCATCATGGCTTGTAAAGCATCATCATCATCACAAGCTGGAAATGGGATCATTTCACAATTGGGTATCAATGAAAAGTCTGATGGATCATCAAAGTTGAAATCACAGTTTCCAAATTGATCATCATCAAGAATTGAATTGATGACTTTGTAAAATGGCCAAGAGGGCTGTAGAAACTCTTGTTGCATCATGTTTTGATGATGATTAAAGAGTGATTAAGAAAGGAAATTAAGGAGAATTTTTGTTGGGTTGAATTGAAATGACAAGTACCCTTCAATAATATTTATACAAAATGAAAATGAATAAAAAATTGAGAAGCTACCAAAAAAAATAAAAAATAAAATTGAGAAGCTACCAATCACTGTCACCCTTCTTTCACAGAGTTTTTTAATCAAGCAAGGTTCCCTGGTAAGTCCTCTTGCTTTTTCTTGGCCTGTTCTTGAGGATAGGGATGTTGCATGTAAATTTCATAAACTTTATTATTCATTTTTATTTTTTAATTGAGAAATTAGTTAGATAACTTTTTATGTCAGGCAGTTCAATGAAATTACCTTTCACATAAATTAACATTAAGTTTTATTTTTATTTTTTTTAAGAAACTAGGGCTGTACATTGATTGGTTCTTCATTGTCCATGTGATGGATGACGAATAAGGTGTTGACACTTGTCAATGTTATTGACCCATGGAATGACGAATGGAATTTTATCATATGATGACGAAATAGAACTCCATGTGAAGGAGCATTGTATGTATCTAATTATTGTATTTTTTTTTCTTTTAATAAAAGGACAGTCATATACAATATTAAATATAAGGTTGCATGAAAACTTGATGATTGATGAGGTCAAATTATTTTATTTCTATTTTCCTGCCATATAATGTGTTACATCAGTTTTATAATGTTTGGTTATAAAAGTAAACTTAAATTGTTTATTTAAATAAATGTAGAAATGATTTACCATATATTATCATGTTATTATAGAGAGACACTATCAAGTGATATTATCATATTATGGTGAGTGACACTATCAAATGATAGATCTGGCAACTGGTCCGGTTCGGTTCCGAGTCGAAACCGAACCGGCCGGTTCTCGGTTCCACGAGTGTGGAATCGGAACCAGATCGGATAATTCTGGTTCGGTTCTGGTTCCACACTTAAGTGGAACCGGTACCGGAACTGATCCGTTCGGTTCCAGTTCCATTTGGTTTTTTTTTTTTTTTACTTTTTTTTAAATAAAAAAATTGAGATTGAAAAATTTATTTAAAATTATAAATTTGAATTTTATAATTAGCTTACAAATAAAATTCTTGTCTAAAAAAATTAAAAATAAAATTATTAAATTAAAGAGCTTGAACTTAAATTTTTAAAAACTTAAGTTGCCTACGTATCCTCCAGGGGTGCGAGGAATCAAAGCTCACGTAGCTCAATTATAATTTTAAGATATTTTCCCATTGTAATTTTACAATTCTTTAATTATCAATCATCATTATTAGTGTCTGTTGATCATTCAGCTCCCGTTCTGCTTGCACTTGCAGATGTATTGTCGAACAAGTCTTCAAATTCATCGGGGGCATCTTCTTGTTACCTCAAATCAGCTCGGGTCCAATCATCCACACATGATGTTGTTTCTAAAGTCCTTGGATGTAATGAAGACCGTCTAACTTCCAATATATTGTCTCACATGCTGAAGGCTTGCTCAACCGCAACGTTCGGTGAAAACATGTGTTGCCAATATCTCTTTAGCAATAATTGATAATACATGATATACATTTTGATAGATAAATAATTATCTAATTCCGGGTTATTAGTTGTATTATCCTTATGTTTTTTATTTTGTTGTAGTAACCAACAATCACCTGCGCTAAGTCTTGTTTGCATTACGGATTCACTACTACTAGATTGTCCTAAAATGCCCCTAAATTTAGCCGTTTTATTAATGTTATTATGGGTAATTTAGTAATACCCCAAATAATATTTATTTTTTTATTTTATAAATATTGGGGCAGGAAGCAACTACTAGCCGTTGGGGATGGAACCCTACGGTTCCAATCGGAACCGTAGGAACCGGACGGTTCCAGCGATTCTGTTAGAGTAAAAACCCTAACCGAACCGGAAAAATTCGGTTCCGTTTCGGTTAGGGTTCGGAACCGGAACCGTGACCGGGTCTATCAAATGACTTTATCAAGTTAATCTATAATTTTATTACTGCGCTTAAGGAATTAATTATGACATTATCAGGTTAATCTATAATTTTATTACTACTAATTATAAAATTATATCACACGTCCACAAAGTTGCTCAAATAATAAATTCTAACATATAGAAAAAATATTTTAACAGAATTATTTCTATAATTATATTTTATAAAGAAAGATAAAGCCTTGATAATATCTGCACATATTTTTAAACATGACTTGGCATTATTCGCCGCAATAATGTTATTAAGAATAGTTATATTTGGTAAAAAATGAAGTCAAAATTGTAAATTGACCATAAATAAGAGATGCAGTGCAGGCTACGTACTTGGTGGATACATGCAGTAAAATCTATGTTTTTGGGTATCAAATCCATAATGTAAAAAGTTCAATGGGTTATTGGTTAGATTGGTTGAACCGTATTAAAAAATAATAAAACTGTCTTACATAATAAATAATTTTATTTAATGAAAAAATTTAAAATTTTAAAAAATGGACCGATCTTATTTGATTTTTACCGGTTTTGACCGATTTTTTATCATACCGATTTCTTATATTTGATTGAACCGAACTCACGACCGATTCCTGGTTTGGTCCGATTTTGAAATCATCGGTAAAAATAACAAAGGGTCGAGACATGAAAGCAAAGAGTTTGATGATACAACTTAATTAATTCATGCAATTTACAAATATTTTTAAAATCTTTTGTTTTTTGTTGTACTTTTCACCAATAATGTAAGTGTACATATACTATTTGGATAATGATTTGCCGCCTTATACGAATCTTTATTAAGATCTTATTCTCAAAGCTTACCGGACCCAAATCCTCTTATCATTTTTCTAATTAATTGCCTTATAGCCTCGTTTATTTCAATTAATATATATCAATTATAAAAATCCATTAGGAATATTATTGTTATAATTTATTTATATATTATTTATAGTTCTCTTGTAGGATTGTATTTTTAATGTAGAATTTTAGAGATCCCAACATTTTAAGCATCATTCACCATTGGAGGATGAATTTTACTACTAGTAAAATGACTTTTAGCTCATTTTGAATTTTTTAATCATCTAATGAGTAAATATCATATGAGTTGAGACTTATATTGTGACTCAAATGTTGGTATGTCTAACTTTACTCACTTTAATTATATAATCAAATAATCCAAATTAGGGACGAATCCAAAATATTTTTTAAGCTAGGCTAAATTGTTATTTTTCTTTTCAAATACAAGATTTATTTCATTAATAATTATTTTTAAATAATTGTTAAAGAAAATTTCATGGATATATTAGAAAAACATCAAATTAAATAACTCGTTTAAATACAATTAAACAATCAAATATTATAACTCTATTTTGTGAGTTAAAATTTAAAATGAAATATATATTATAATTGAACATATTACATAATTATATACTAACGTAATTGACTGTGATGTTGTTGAATCCCAAACGGTAATAGACTCATACATGAGCAAAATCTTGTAACAAGATGGATGAGAATAAAAACAAAAAAGAATTATTGAAATTAATATAAAAAAAGAGAATTTAAAATACCAGTATGGTAATGAAAGCGTCTGCCGATTCTGTATTAATAGCTGTTAATTTATTAATATTTGTATAAACTGACTTGAATATTTATATATATATAATTATAATTATAATTATAATTATAATTATGATTAATTAATTAATCATCTTCTAACTACCAAATAAATGGTGAAATTTTGAATTAATAGGTAAAGCGTAAACTAATGCATGCATGAGATGGGATATGGAATCAGACACGTAAAGAAAGTTGAAGTATGAACGTCTCTCCAACTATTAGTGTAAGCCTTCTGTCAAATGCTAAGATTTTAATATTTTATTATTTATTATTATTTTATTTGTGGCTTTCAACCATTAAAAATACATAGTATCATCATGTACAAATTAATACTCCTATTATAAGTCGAGTTTGGTGAAATTATGATAATTATATTTTTTTGATAAAGATTTGTATCCCAATACACAAACTCCAACTATAAATAGAGTTTTAAAATAAATATTACACATAATATTATTACCTCTTATTTGTGGTAATCTCAACTTAATTAAGACTTGACAATTGTTGCAGCTTCCAACTTTGGAGGCCACAAAATGGGATCTTTTTCTTCTCCTTCGACATATATATCACATCAAGTGATTTAATTAATCTACCTTAAACTTATAATTAATAGCATATTATAATAATATAACACATCTTGTCTCCATTCTCATGAAGGGATAACCATGAAGAAAAATAACATAAATTAATTTCATGGAGAATGATTCAATACAACTTGCATGCATGTAAACTCATACAACTATATTTTAAGATGTGAAAAAAAGTTTATTTTCTCACGTGTAATCAAGTTTCGCCCACACGTTTTTACCATGATATTAATACAACTACATCATCCTAAAATCATTATAGCTTATTATATATATTTGTGTGGTTATAGCCTCTAATTTACTAAGAGTTTCAAATTTTTTTTATTACATTATTCTATTATAGTGAGAGGGCTTTAAAATATAAAAATAACATTGAGCTTCGAGAATATTAAGACAGGTCTTGATTGAATTATTTCCCGCGCACACGATTATCATTTCTCATGAAATTTCATTGGTAATAAGAAAGTCGACATTATAGTACTATTTAACTTTATGTATATTTAGTTTTTTTCTTGTTTTTTTTTTTTTGGATAATTACATAGAAAAATCTCTTTTAATTTGTTTGTACGTGTATTTTAATTTTACGAGAGATTCTTGTTCCTGCATGGTTTCTCAGGCATGCAAGAGAAAATCCATTAGGTTAGTCAATGAATCAAACAAAATTATACACGTTGGCTTGAGAGAGATCGATGGACTTAATTTCAACCAATAACAATAATCAATTAATAATTACAATCTAATTGTCAAGAAACCTCAAATCCTTTGCTAAAAGACTACAAAAATGTTTAGGCAATATAGATTATATTAACTTAATTTGTGTTAAGTTGCGTTAAGTTTTCAACTTTGAAAAGCTAATTGTCTTTGTATGGCTTGGTCGTATTTTTTAAAATAAGATAATAGTCAATTAAGTGCTTAAAACGGTAATAAACTTTTATCAATTTGCATGATGTAGGGTTTTTACACATGGATGATACTTATTTTTACCCTTTATTACAATTTAATTAGTTGGTAATTAGAATCAATTGAAACAGCCAAATCATAAATCAACGTGTCAATTTTACGTGGTTCAAGTGCATGAAAATTGAAAATAGCATCTTCTACGTACCTTTCAGATTTTTTTTTTTTTTTAACAAAAGAAGAAATTCATCGGAAGCAATTATCAATACAAACAGTAGATCAAATATTATTTTAATTTAAGGTATATTAATTCACATTTAGAGATAATGATGGGGGTTTTGCGGTGAAGCTCAACAAAATGTTCACAGAAAGTACCAAGAATTTGGAATTAAATTTTGTTTTATAGATTGTGATTGGTTATTAGATAAGAATTTATAAGTAATTGAATCATAAAAAACTGAGCGGAAAAAAAAAACAACATTGAATTTAAATTTATTAAATTTACTCTCTTGAAAAATATAAATAATTTTTGTAAATGCTGAAAGTTCAGCAAAAATTTGCAAGCCCTCTTCAATACTTTTGAAAATGTTACGAACTTACAATCAGACCCATTTGATAAGCTCTCGTGAGTCGTGCCCTAATTACTCTTTAAATGAATTTATCAGTAATGGGGTAGCCGTAGATGATTTTATTAATCAAATTGTGATGCGTTTACGTACTCGTAATCGAAATGAGATAGAATCAGAATGATATTGATTGAGAATAATAAATCAGAATCAGAATTAGAATCAATTATTTACTTCACTGTATGAATCATAATCGGAATGCAATATTATTAATATTGATGTGTTTACTTTATTTAGTAATCATAATAAATTGTTAATAAATTATAAAAATACCCTTAGTTATAATTACATATTTATTTATTAATTATTAATTATTATTAATGTATTAAATATTAAATTATTATTTTGTTAAAATATTAAATATTATTTTTTTATTATTGATTATTGATTAATTTTTTTATTATTTATAAATTAAGTATTAATTAATTATTAGTTTATTAACTAATTATTAATGTATTAAATTACTAAATATTATTTTATTATTTTATTAAAATATTAAATATTAAATATTGATTAATTTTATTTATTACTTATAAATTAGTATTAAATTATTAATTAATTTATTATTTATAAATTAATATAAATTAATTATTAATTTAGTAATTAATTACTTTAGGCGTAATATTATAATTTTCCATCAATAATGAGAATGAGAATCTTCATATGAGTGATAAGAATGAAATTATCATTATTCATTCTCTATTTTAAGTGATGTTGATATATTCATTCTTATTACCATTTTAATTTTTAATAAATAAACACTTCTTTCATTCTCCTTCCACAATCCCACCATTGATTCATTCTCTCTCTCTCACACTCTCTCTCTCTCTGTTTTTTTTTTTACCTCAAACAATGACTCTTGAAACTTCACAAACTAATTTCGATTCTTTGCTCGAAGGTGTCGAAAATTTCTCCCTCTCCATATGTCAATGATGAAGTCCCATTTCATGAGCTCCTATGAGTTTTTCTTTATTTGATTTGGAGGACTTGAGAGATTTGTTTGAGGTTGATGTTTCAGTTGACCTAATTTTACCTGTACAAAAGAAATGGAGATTGATAATGAGGTCGGCGTAACCCGTATCTAGCCAACGATTATGCTGATGCTATGGAGAATGAAGAGAAAGAACTAGCCGTGGTGATTGTGAGACGCATTAATGGCAAATTAAGTTAGTCTCGTTTGCAAAATAAATAGGAGAACATGGACATAAAATGTGCCTAAGAGGGTCACCGAAGATCATTAGGCTTGTTGAGTTGAGCATATTCGGGATAGCTATACATGAATGGATGACACTTTATTGGTGATTTGAAAATATTTCATTTCTTGTTATTGTAAACCGTTTACTGAAAAATTAAATTGAAAATCATGAACTGTAAATTGTAAACTTGATATATGGAAAGCATGTTCTGTAAACTTGTAAACATAACACATGAGAAATATGAGCTGGAAAACTATGAACATCAACATTATACATGAGAAACGTGACTTTAAACTTTTAAACATGACACACAAGCTGAAAACATAAATTGTAGACTTGAAACATGAAACATAATCTGTAAGCATGACTCATGGAAAACATCATCTGAAAACTGTAAACATGACACGTGAAGAACGTAAATCGTAAACATATAAGCATGACGCATGAAAAATGTAAACTGTAAATACGTAAACATGACGAGTGCAAAACGTAACTTGGGAACTATAAACATGAAATGGAGATTGAAAACATGAACTGGAGACTATACACATGCATGTATACTGATTTATGGATATAATGCTCATACAGAATTCATTACCTATTTTAGAATCGGTATGAAATGAATGTCGTCTGAACGGATTTCCTAACCAGTACTTCTAAAATGGTAACACACAAATTGAAAACGTAAATTACAATCATGTAACATGTGAATATAAACTGAAAAGGTGGGTCGTAAACATGTAACATGGAAATGTAAACTGAAAATATACATACATGACTTAGGAAAATATGAATTGTAATAAGGTATATCACAATCGTAATAACTTGAAAACATAATCACAAAAATATAATTCACTCACAGAATCGACGTCCTAATGCTTGCGTGCTCGTATGAAACTGAAGGGATTCTTGTATCTATAAACGTACGATCGAAATATGGTTATTATGTTATGATACTCATGATTCTAAAAGTGTGTGTGCAATGATATGTGTATCCATGCTGATAAAGGAGTCTAAGATGCTATATGACATCTTATGATGTGTTCTGGAACAAATTGGATACATATCCTGAATATGGTTCCGCGTCGCGGTGCAAGATGGTGCGCGTCTCGATGCTAATCCTGAATCTACTTGCATCGTGATGCGACCCATTCTACATCGCGATGCGCACTAGGCGTAATTGTAGGCACTGTATTTTTGCATATAAGTCCCTATGATGAGTCTCGTATGGAGGCACTACCTTTTAAGTTGCGGAAGCCGCGGGAAACGGACGTCGGAAGGGAAGAGTCAAGAATTGACACACTGTCGGATTTAATTCGCTGGATTAGCTTCGGGTTCGCTTGTTGGGCCTCCGTTTTAAAACACACACCTAGCCCAAGCCCATTAAATCACAATTAAAATATTTAAAACACATGTCACAAATTAAATTAAAACCAATTAAATTGAAATTGAAATTAAATTAAATCCATTCCTAATTTAAATAATTCACTCACCAAATTTAATATATTTACCCACCTAAAATACAAATATCATTTCCTTTAATAAACTAAATAAAATACCACTTTAATTGATCTTGTTTCCTTTTAAAAAAAAACCATGCACAACCCTAATAACCCTAACCCTAGACTATGCACGACACTTCACAAACAAAGCAGAAAAATAATAAAACCCTAAGCTACACACGTCTCCCTCTCTCTCTATATAAACAACAACAAGTGCAACCCTCAAGCTCTCTCCTTCACGCTAGACTCTCACGGCCAAAACAGAATAAACCGTAAAAGATCAACAGCTCCTCCCACTCACGAAAAAGACACTCAAAGGAAGAAACCCCTAGCTAACATACACGACATCCCTCATCTTCACAAATCACAAGAACCTACAGCTCACGCCTCTCTCTCATTAAACCAGCAAACAAATACACTCTGACAACACACACATTAGCCGTAACAAACAAAAGCTACTTCACGCTACCTGCCTTCAGCCACTCCACGCCACTTACTTCACGCCACATAAAACCCCTCCACAAACATTCAGCCAATCCACACCACATACCCCTTGCTTCACGCCACTACCCCTCAGTTCACAAACCAACGTGATAACCAGACACAAATCCCCCTCACAACAGCCCTCCATATTCACGCAAATCCCTAAGGGATATTATTATGGAAATCTATATTATGGAATCAATCTCCAAAATAGAATTCCTAATACCTTTAGGATTGATGATTTTATTATATTTCCTTATTAGATGAAGATTTCCTATATTCATTATTATTGTTCATAGCTATATGATTCTTTTTCTATTTTGGATTTCTATGTAGCCTATATATATAGGCCTCTACCATTGTAAATTCATATAGAGTGAATTTAAGACTTCATTTCATTATCTAACATGGTATCAGACATCAGGTTTTGAATTTTCTAGTTTCACTCTCTCTGATTCTCATCGGCGCGTGGGGGATCACGGCTACCATAATTGGGTGACCCTCACGCGCCCCCAATTGCCAACCACCACATTACTTTTCCCATGCGCCACCCTTTCGTGAGTGCTTCACCTATCATGATCCACCCCTTTCTTTTGTCTTTTTTCTTGCCAATTTTCTTCATGATTTTGGAAAAATTTGTCACTCTTATTTTTGGTTTTTCTATTTTCTTTCGTGTTTTCGACTCTCGTTCGGGATTTCACTCCCTCTCTTGCTTCGGCACTCTCGGGCTTCGGCTCTCTTTCGGGATTTCGCTCCCTCTCTGGCTCGGCACTATCGGGCTTCGGCTTTTTTTCGGGATTTCGCTCCCTTTTCGGCTTCGGCATCTTATTGGGCTTCGGCTCCCCCTTCGGGCTTCGTAGGTTAAAGCTCTTCGGCTTCGGCATCCTCTTGGGCTTCGACTCCCCTTCGGGCTTCGTAGGTTAAAGCTCATCAATATCTCAAGGTTTCCAGCCTCCAAGTTTCAAGATTTTCAGTTTCATGACTCCGCTCTCCGATTTCAAGATACAACCTCAAGCTTGTTCATTCGTCACCAGTTTGAGTTTGAGGGGGGTGTTAAGGAATATTAAGGGATATTATTATGGAAATCTATATTATGGAATCAATCTCCAAAATAGAATTCCTAATATCTTTAAGATTCATGATTTTATTATATTTCCTTATTAGATGAAGATTTCATATATTCATTATTATTGTTCATAGCTATATGATTCCTTTTCTATTTTGGATTTCTATGTAACCTATATATATAGGCCTCTACCATTGTAAATTCATATAGAGTGAATTTAAGACTTCATTTCATTATCTAACAACAACAGCCCTCCATATTCACGCAAATCCCTAAGAAACAACAGCCCTCCATTCACGCAAATCCCCCTCACAACAGCCCACCATTCACGCACGTTAACTGGCCTGAACTGCACCTTTTGACCACCGAAAACAGCCCCAAAACTGCACTAAAAACAGCCCAGAAACTGCCCCAAAACAGTGACAAAAACCGCAAACCCAATACCCCTTCAAAAGACGCAAAACGGTCCCTAAATTACCGTAAAACAGTTACCAGAAAATATAGCAAAAATAGCAGTAAAACGGAGTGAAAACAGCAGCCCGAACAACGAAACAGCGAAGGAAAACATTGAACCAGTGAACCGGAGGAGTTGCAGAGCATCAACCCTTCCGACGACCGTGTACGGTACTTCCGAGAGACGATTTAAAAGGTTAGACCCGATGGCACTTTTCTTATTTATTTTCATTCATCTTTTAATTGTTTTATTTATTTTTTCCGCATGAGAGTCGTTTGTTGATGCATGTTTTGGCCTTTGAATGAATGGAAAATGTGTCGTCTCTTGTGGTATATAGGATGGAAACCCAGACGTAAATTCCGTAGCCGAATCCGAATGGACGGTAGTGCGGTCTGTACTTGGGATACAACTCCACGTACCACTTGAGCAAACGGCACATATTTCGATTTATTTTGTCTTGTTTGTTTATTATTCGTTATTTAATTTCTGCATGTTATCTGTTTGTGTAACGATGAGATAAAGCGCATAGACTTATTAAGTTGGATTAAAGGTCCTCCATTTCGAGGGGTTAAAATATTTTACCACGATGCTTTGCCGCGCCGGATGATGTATATTCGGTTGAATGTAAGATGTGTTTTTTTATCGGGTATACAAAGTCCGATATTGTTGTCTTTATTTTTTATATGCATTATGTTATCAGCGCATGGACTTAGTAAGTTGGATTAAAGGTCCTCAATTCGAGGGGTTAAAATCCTTTACCACGATGCTTTGCCGCGCCGGATGATGTATATTCGGTTGAATGTAAGATGTGTTCAATCGGGTATACAAAGTCCGATATTGTCGTCTTTATTTTTATCTGCATTATGTATTAGCGCATGGGCTTATTAAGTTGGATTAAAGGTCCTCCATGTTGAGGGGTTAAAATCCTTTACCACGATGTTTTGCCGCGCCGGATGATGTATATTCGGTTTAATGTAAGACGTTTTCAGTCGGGGATATGAAATCTGATATTGTTGTCTTTACTTTTATATACATTATGATGTGATGCGCATGGGCTCATCGAGTTGGATTAAAGGTCCTTCATCTTGAGGGATAAAAAGCCTAAAAGCTACCTTTGCCACAACGATTTGCCGCGCTTTTTAGTCTGTTATTATTTATTAGGTGTCATCTATTCATCCATTCATGTATGTGTCATGTTGTTTACTGCATTTTGGAGGTCACTGCTGTAACCCCGTTCGAAAACGCGTTTCAAAATGCCGTACGAACACATGTTTTATGTCTCAGTTCGTTCGAACGCGTTTACGAACACTACTCGAACGCGAACCTTCTGTTTACCATTCGAACGCGGCTACAAATGCCGCACGAACCCCCACGGTAAACAGGCCCTCTTTCATCACATCTCATACATGGTTACTCATTTTGTCATTTGCCTTTTTGATTGTTCATGTTCTCGTATTTAGTCATTTATTGTGTTCACAAGATTACATGTTCGTTTCCATGATGCATGTTTACACGATAGTTACCTATTTATTCTTCCGCATTCATCCATTCAACATGTTCATTAAGTTATATGCTTGCCGTTATTCCGATTTACTTTCATGCGTGATTGTACAATTACTATCTACTAGCATGCCTATGATCAAATATAATATGCTTATGAAAATATTGTATGTTTTTTGTTAGGATGATTACCTTCATGCATGTGAATTTAAAAGTAGAATACTCTTGGAAATATGTTGCGTAGATTCGATTAAATTAATGCACAAATCATTTCATTACAAGTGGCATAAGTAAGAGACCATTCCGAACCCAACGGTTTGAGGTCTTCCCTTACGAGGGGTGAGTGAGACCTTAAATCATTTTTCCCGGTTCACACCGGGTGGCGACTCCATTATTCTCCGGTTTAGTTCCCCGCGGGCTACTCTGTACTCCCAACCGGGCCGCTAGCCCGAAACAGCATGCGTCACCCAGTTTCTATGTCCTACAGTAATGCAGGTTTGAGAGCCACTATTGAGATCACATCGCAATGCAAACTCATGCACGTCGCGATGCCAGCCCGTTTCTAGGGTTGTTCTATATCACCCTATTGCCAACTCATATGGCTAAACCAATACCACCATACTACCACATTCAACAAAATTAAAACTCTTACAACAAGATCAACTCCTTAAATAATTCTCAACATCTCCAAGCATCAAGTTCCAAGCATACATATTTTTCCCAATTCGGCCACACACACCAATTTTTAAATTTATCATATTAAATCAATTTCATGCATAACCTATTCTGCGTCGCGACGCACATTAGGCGTAATGTAGGTCAGGGTGCTACTTTTGGGGTCGCGTGGCGAAGCAAACTCCTGCGCATCGTGACGCCGGCCTGATTCGAGGGTTGTTCTGCATCACACCATTGCCAACTCTCATGGCTAAACCAACACCACCACACTACCACATTCAATGACATTAAAACTCTCATAACAAGATCAACTCTTGTAGACGATGGTTTTCGCCCGAGATCCACAATCAAGATTTCATAGGTAAGGGGCACTGGCGATCCTGCAAAACAAAGGCAGAGTGAGCGTGGAGGGTCTACCCACCGGTGTGGTGGAAGCCGTAGGCACTCCGACGCCCAAGTCAGCTGAGGTGATGGGCTGTAAAGGCCGTATTAGAAGGAGCAAGGTCAGATATTACCTTGATCCCAGTGAGTTGCCGTGAGGGTGGTAGGTAGGATATGATGAAAGTGCTGGAGAGAAGACTATCGAGCTATGAGTAGTGAATCTTGTATGTCCCCCTCATTCGTGAATTCCTCTTCTTATATAGATACTAGGAAAACGAGCGTGCTTTATTGCCTTTAATTATTTGTCCGTTGTGAGGCTGTAAACGACTGAGTTATGTGGGGTATTTATGGGTCTGGGCGTTTCGTAGGCTGGCTTATGGTGAGTCTTGGATACAGTTTGGACATAGGCTTGTGAAACATCTTTGGGCCAATGCTGACTTTTAAATTTGGGTTTCATTTAGTGTGTGTGTGTTTGATGTAGCGACTTGGGCCTGAATCTTATGTTGGGGTGTCTGGGGTACGTTCAGTATTGGGTCTGAAGTAAAAGGTCGAAATTGCCATTGGACCAAATTTGGCCCGTACAGTTTGTCATATACTATCTAAGTCAATGAGTCATTAGCTTGGAGAGTATTCGTTGGTCCTGTCGCCTGGACCAAACCAGGAAAGTCTTCGTTACCCGAACATGGCCACGATCGAGCGTCTTCAGTGTTTGACACCAAATCATATCCTCCATTAATGCCAAATCTCTTTCCTTATCAAGCAAGATTTAACCCTAGCCCTTTGCCTATAAAAGGAACCCAATTCCAACCCTTGAGACCCCCTAGCTCATTCATACAAAAAAAAACCTATCTTACTCTCACACATACACAGAAAAAACAAAAAAAAACTCTCTCAATTCACGCCATACACAAGAAAAACCACAGCCCTTAAACACTCTCCATAACCGAAAACAACAACCCCCTAAACACCCTTGCATTACCGAAATTGCGCAGCTTTAAACACCATCAACCCACGCCAAAAAATCACCTAAAATAGTAACCATAAATCTGCATTTTAAGCCTTCAAAAAACACCCAAAACAGTAGCCAAAACACCAAAAAATTAGTGACCAAAACACAGCAGTGAAATACAGTAAACAGCAGCAAAACATAGGAAACGCCGACTTAAGACAGCGAGACAACATGTGAACCAGTGAATCGGAGGAGTTGCGGAGCATCCATCCTTCCGACGATCGTGTACCATACTTCCGAGAGACGATCTAAAAGGTTAGACCTGAAGGCACATTTTGTATTCATTTTTAATTGTTTTATTTATTTTTTTTCGCATGAGAGTCGTTTTTTGATGCACGTTTGTGGCCCTTGAATGAATGAAAAATGTGTCGCATCTCGTGGTATATAGGATGGAAACCCGGACATAAATTTCATAGCCAATTCCGAATGGACGGTAGTATGATCTGTACTCGGGATACAACTCCACGTACCACTTGAGCAAACGGCACATGTTTCGCTTTGTTTTATCTTGTTTGTTTATTATCTGCATTTTTCATCTCGCCATTTAATTTCCGTATGATCATTTGTTTGTATTGATGATGAGATGCGTATGGGCTTAGTATGTTGGTCTAAAGGTTTTCCATTCGAGGGAAGAAAATGCCAAAAGGCTACCTTTACGCCAACACTTCGCCGCACCTTTTACATCATGTCTTTTACTTTATGTACGTTAGTTGTTTATGTAATTGGTGATAAAGCGCATGGGCTTAGTATGTTGGTCTAAAGGTTTTCCATTCGAGGGAAGAAAATGCCAAAAGGCTACCTTTACGCCAACACTTCGCCGCGCCTTTTACATCATGTCTTTTACTTTATGTACGTTAGTTGCTTATGTAATTGGTGATAAAGCGCATGTGCTTAGTAAGTTGGATCAAAGCTTCTCTATATTGAGGGATTAAAAGCCTTTGCCGCAATGCTTCGCCGCGCCGGATGACGTATATTTGATTGAATGTAAGATGTGTTCAATCGGGTATACGAATTCCGATATCGTTGTCTTTACTTCTTTATATATGTATTGTGTTGTTTGCGCATGGGCTTAGTAAGTGCGATTAAAGGTCCTCTATTTTGAGAGGTTAAAATCTTTTACCACGATGCTTTGCCGCTCCGGATAGTGTATATTCGATTGGATGCGAGATGAGTTCAATCGGATACGTGAGGTCCTACATTATGGATTTGTTTGTCTATGTATGTGTTGCATGCATCAGGTCTGGTTCTGTTCGAATGCGTTCTCGAATGCCACACGAACGCGAACCTTCTGTTTACCATTCGAACGCGTTCTCGAACGCTACGCGAATGCGCACACATTTTCTTAGTTTCATCATGCATCAGGTATGGTTCCGTTCGAACGCGTTCTCGAATGCTATACGAACGCGAACATTCTGTTTACCGTTCGAACGCGTTCTCGAACGCTACGCGAACGCGTACGTATTTTCTTAGTTTCATCTTGCTTCAGGTCTGGTTCCGTTCGAATGCGTTCTCGAACGCTATACGAACGCGAACCTTCTGTTTACCGTTCGAACGCGTTCTCGAACGCTACGCGAACGCGCACACATTTTCTTAGTTTCATCATGCATCAGGTCTGGTTTCGTTCGAACACGTTCTCAAACGCTATACGAACGCGAACCTTCTGTTTACCATTCGAACGCATTTTCGAACGCTACATGAACACACATACACTGAACTGAGTCCTTTTCATCACATCACGACATGTCTATTATAATATATAGTTGTCTCTTTTTACCTTATGCATTTGTATTACCTCTTTAGTTATCTGTTTCCATTATGCGCTTAATTGTCTTTCTTTAATATGCATGCTTGTATGAATGCTATTTGTTTGCACTTCTGTATCTACCAATGTGAAATTATATGCTTTCCGTATGTCGATTTATCTTTATGCATGAATTTGGACATAGATTGTATGCAAATAGGTTGTATGCAAATATGAAAATGTGTTATATGTAAACTTAGACATGAGCTTTGTACCTATGCATGCGAACTTAGGAGTAAATTATCCTTGGAAATATGTTGCTTAGGCTTGGTTAGATTATTGCACAAATCAGTTTATTACAAGTGGCATAAGTAAGGGACCATTCCGAATCCAACGGTTTGAGGTCTTCCATTGCGAGGGGTGAGTGCGGCCTTAAATCTCATTTTCCCGGTTCACATCGGGTGGCGACTCCATTATTCTCCGGTTTAGTCCCCCGCGAGCTACTCCGTACTCCCAACTAGGCCGCGAGCCTAGAACAGCATACGTCGCCTAGTTTCTGTGTCCCACAGTCTGGCGACTCCACTGGGGATAGAGAATCGGCCCCGACATGATGTCTTGTAATATTATGATTTGTGCTTTAATTAACCGTGTCTACTGTGGGTTAAAAGGGGTTTAATCAAAGGCACTTTTAAGGCTAGGTAATGGTTTGGTGTCTTCCCTCATTCACTACCTTTCTATAAGGAAAAGCTGTGAAGACACATAGATAATCACTTACTTATGGCCTATTGTGATGGACTAATTTGGAGGACTCGTTGTTTATTCCTATCACCAAGCGATAAGAGCCTAAGAGGCTAGGGTACTTAAGAGAGCCTCGCTCCACCCTCCCTCTGGGGAATCTACAACGGGAAATCCATTTGACAGTCAGTCACACACCATAACTCGTTGGCACGTACTGTAAGGTATAAAAAAAGTGCGCTCACTTGGTCGCTCTAACCCTCGAGTGGGGAGACCTAGTTGTGGGCAATCCTTCGCCAGCGAGATTCTTTGTCTACACTCCCGTAAACCCACGCGTAAACCGGGGTCATATGGCCTATACCAACTATTTCCTTGTGCTTGTGGACCATCCTCATTTGGATGCAGTTGGGCTTCTTGTCAGAAATACGAACTTGTTGAGCCATTTAAACTGGGACGAGTTCGTATCCCATGACAATTGGGCCAAAAGCTTCTGAAATATTGATGGGCCACTCTGTAGAAATTATTTCGGTATGCTTGTGTTTAGGAACATTGTCGTTTGGATCTATTCAGACCTTTTGTCATGAGGTATGTGCTTGTTGGGCCATTTAAACTGGGACAAGAACGTATCTTATGACGATTGGGCCAAAAGCTCCTAGAACGCCAATGGGCCATTATATGTTTGTGTTTAGGAACATTATCATTTGGATACGGTTGGACTTCTTGCCATGAGAAGTGAACTTGTTGGGCCATTTAAACTGGGGCGAGTTCACTCCTACGACAGTTAGCCCAAAAGCTTCTATAATGATGATGGACCGATTTGTGTGAAATTTTTAATGAGTTGATATATTCCTTGTATCACATGCATCTCATTCATCGCATGCATACATATATCCTGTTAACACCTTCTATGTCAAAAAGACGTCATAGATTCCCGTTGGGTAAGGGAAGATGGAAGACTCACTAAAAGACCAGTAAAAGATATGAGTACATCCGATAGCGAGGTATCCCGGATAGATCAGTTGGAAAACGGTCTCGCCAAAATTACTGAACAGTTGCAAGCATTTACTACTGCTGTGGCTGGTATGGTTGTACCCCGTGCTGGGGGGGTTCTGAGAATGTGAGGCGCGATGAGCCTCCGAATGGGTTGGGGGATGATATCCCCGCTTTTGATGATGACATGGCAGAGTATGCAACAGGCAGAGTGATTGGGTCTCAGGCAGAATTTCAGAAGCTTCGGGATCAGGTTGAAACAGTTACCCGCAAAATGAAGGGTAAGCATAAAGAGTTGTTGGATTATGAGGCAATGACCTTCGAAGAACAGTTGTCTGCTCAGTTCAAGATGCCGGATATGGCTAAGTTCAACGGGAATGGGGATCCGAGGGTTCATCTACGTCAGTATGTATCAGTTATGAGTTCTGTGGGTTTGACAAAGCGACATGTGCAGAAGATGTTTGGAATGTCACTCGAGGGGGCACCGGTGGTATGGTATCACAGCCTTGAGAAGAAAGTAAGGGAAGATTAGAGGGAATTGGCTGATGCATTTCTAAAACATTATGTCACGGACTTGGAGATAGATCTGTCACTCCGAGATTTGGAGAACACTAGGCAGAAACCGGAAGAGAGTTTCAAGGAGTATGTGGACCGTTGGAGAAGCCAGCTCTTAAAGATGCAGACCAGGCCCTCAGAGGAGGACCAGATAAAAATGATTATCAAGGGCACCAAGCCCTCCATCTATGGGAAGCTAAGGAGGATGACCTCCATGATTACTAATTTTCGACAGTTGAGGGAAATTGTCATGGATATTGAGGAAGAAGAGGCCGAGAATAGAAAATTCTATGGTCTGAACAGGAGGCCCATTGGGGGGACATCGGGAACAAAGCCCGTTTCTGCTGAGATTACTGCTATCCGAAACCGGAGATTCTCCAACTTGGGTAGACCCTTGTCCAAGGTATTGGAGAAATTGAAGAGACAAGGACTTCTGAAACCCCTAGAAACCAAACCACTCCCAAACCCTCCACCACCACATCTCAACCTAAACCAATATTGCCAATTCCACCAACAGAAAGGCCACGATACCGACAACTGTGCCCGACTCCGCCATGAAATCCAGGACCTTATAGACTCAAAAAAGATACCCGACCCTGAAACAGAACACCCCAACACACACCAGAACCCTTCACCAAATTTCCACTTTGTCCCACCACCAACCTATATGATAAACTCTGGCCTACCCGAGAACCTTGTCCTCAATCCTTTGACCTCCAAGCCGTTTGCCTTGGGATTTGGGATAGTAACAGCGAAGATGAAACCGAACATGGGAAGATTTTCTGAGCAGACTTCTCTAGTAGTGATGAAGAAGAAGTGAGATGTATGACACGTAGCGGGCGTTTCTACAATGATATGACTGATAAGGGTAAAAAAGTGTTATCAGAGGGTAGAGAAATGGCTGAGAATACAGAAGGTACCGAGTGAGATGTAGTGCTGCAGCAGTTGAGGAAAACCCGAGCACAAGTGAGTATCTGGGATTTTTTGTGTGCATTTCAGGAGCACAGGCGGGCCATGGTTGAGGCCTTAAGCAAGATAGTGGTAACGGAAGATGCCAACCCTGCAATGTTTGTTGGGTCAGTGCAGAAGGAGGCTCTGCAGGCAATCACTTTTTCTGAGGAAGAATTCCCAGCTGGGGGGAGAAATCATAATAGACCCTTGTTTATCAGAGCAGAAGTGAAAGGCAAGAGAACATCATGTGTGATGGTGGATGATGGCTCGTCCATCAATGTGAGCCCATTGAAGATTTTGGCCAAGCTGGGTATGAAAACAACAGATCTGGATCCCTCTAGTATGACTATCAAGGCTTATGATGATAGTAAGCGAGGAGTTGAGGGTACCTTTGTAGCAGCAGTCAAGGTTGGTCCTATTAAGGACGAAGTTGAGTTCACAGTGCTGGACATCCCAGCCATTTTTGCCTTGCTATTGGGAAGGCCTTGGTTTCATAAGCTTGGGGGCGTGCCCTCCACTCTGCATCAGATGATTAAGTTCCCATATGGAGGAGAAATGTTACCATCCGAGCTGAGGTAGACAACGCTGTGGCTGCTTTGGAAATACAACCTTTCACGAGGTTCCAAGTGTGGACAACTTTTGAGGAATGGGTAGATCCTAGGGTGGCTAGGATCATGAAAAAATTGAAGTTTGAGCCGGGTGAAGGTTCAAAATTGCCAGATTTCAGAGGACATACTACTCGGAAGGGTTTGGGATACACATCTGATGAAGAAAAGCTGAAGATTAAAATGAAAGGGTTGAAACTGGCAGATTGTTTTGTGAAGGCTTCAAGGTATCAGGGTGAGCCCGAACCAATAGAAGTTAACGGGATTGTGGTACCTGGTTTTGAGATCTTCCAAGAGATGCTGGGCAAGAAGATGCTGACCAAAGAAGTTGGGGAAGAATCAGAGAATTGGGAAGAAGAACTGATGAAGTTGGAGAGCCTGACACTTGAAGAGGATAAAAAGCCTGAAGAAAACCCGGTTGCAGAGGAAGAAATGTCTATAGATGATGAAGACATTTACCTTCCTGATTTGTTTGAATTTACTTCCGCATTATCCAATAATAAAGACATTTCTTTTGCTTACTTGCCTGAGTCATTTCTATTTGCTCTACACGAATCAAGCATATTTGATATCAGTTCAGCCAGAACTACTGCATTCAACTTGGGTACACTGAGAACCCCAAGGAAATTATGACTACTGCATTCAACTTGGGTACACCTGAGAACCCCAAGGAAATTATGATTGCAAGTGAAGTTACCGCTGAAGAGCGGGAGAAATTAGAAGAAGTATTGGTCAGATATGCCGAAGTGTTTGCTTGGTCATATGAGGACATGCCTGGGGTAGACAGAAACATTGCCCAGCACACAATACCAACTTATCCGAATATGAGGCCGGTGAAACAGAAACTCCGACGGATGAGACCAGAATGGGCCGAGAAGGTCAGAGAAGAGGTTAAGAAACAGATAGATGTGGGGTTCTTGGAAGTAGTGAAGTATCCTGAGTGGTTAGAAAATATTGTGCCAGTATCGAAGAAAGACGGGAAAGTCAGAATGTGTATGGATTACAGAGATCTCAACAAGGCTTGCCCGAAAGATGATTTTCCTCTACCGCATATTGATGTACTAGTTGATAGTGCAGCTTATCTGCTATGTATTCATTTGCAGACGGGTTTTCAGGTTACAATCAGGTTCTTATGGCTGAGGAAGACAAACACAAGACTGCCTTTGTTATCGAGTGGGGTACTTACTGTTATAAGGTGATGCCATTTGGGCTCAAAAATGCGGGAGCTACTTATCAGCGGATGGCCACTACACTATTCCACGACTTGATGCACAAAGAGATTGAAGTGTATGTAGATGACATGATGGTGAAATCAGAAACCAGGAGCGAGCATATAGAAGCACTGGATAGGTTCCTTCAGAGAGTTGACAAATACAACCTGCGGCTAAATCCCAAGAAATGTGTGTTTGGGGTGACATCAGGAAAATTGATGGGACATACAGTGGGAATGGGAGGAATAGAGGTAGACTCTGAAAAGATCAAAGCAATCACAGAAATGCCAGCACCGAAGACTGAGAAGGAAGTCAGAGCATTCATGGGGAAGATTCAGTACATCAGTAGGTTCATCGCCAAGTTGACGTCAATATGTGAGCCTATCTTCAAACTGTTGAGAAAAGATCAGCCAGTGAGATGGAATGAACAGTGTCAAGCAGCCTTCTATAAGATCAGAGAGTACTTGGTAAAGCCGCCTGTATTGAAACCTCCGAAACGGGCAGACCTTTGATATTGTATTTGGCCATAGAATCAGAAGCACTGGGGGCAATGATGGTATAGGCAGATGAGACAGGGGTAGAACACGCAGTTTATTATCTAAGTAAGAAGATGCTCCCGTATGAAGCTCGTTATCAAGAAGTAGAGAAGATCTGTCTAGTAGTGGTATGGGCCTCCAGAAAATTGCGGCATTATTTTCAGTCTTACAAGATCCAAGTAGTGGCAAATGAGAATCCTCTGAAATATCTGCATTCAGTGCCTTCGCTAGTGGGGAAATTGGGCAGATGGTTAGCATTGCTGACAGAGTTTGACATTGAGTATCTCACCACCAAAGTGGTCAAAGGGCGAGCAGTAGCAGAGTTTCTGGCAATGCAACCTGTTGAATGGGATCAGTATAAGTTTGAATTTCTAGATGAAGAGATCCAAGCAATAACAGTTCAGAGATGGAAAATGTATTTTGACGGAGCAATGAATTACAAGGGAGCCGGAATTGGGATTGTGATAGTGACCCCCGAATGAGAGACCTTGCCTTTGGCCAAAAGGTTGACATTCAGAGTAACAAACAACATGGCCGAGTATGAAGCATGTGCTTTTGGTTTGACTGCATTGATAGCCTTGAAGGCCGACAGTGTGGAAGTCTACGGAGATTCTATGTTGGTAGTCCAGCAGATGCGAGGAGAATGGGAATTGAAAGAAGAACGGTTGAAACCTTACCTTTTTCACCTCAGAAAATTGGTACAGGTTATCCCCGATTGTAAGTTTCAGCACTTGCCGAGAGAAGAGAATCAGATGGCAGATGCATTAGCTACACTTGTAGCGACTTGGGAAAATCCAGAAAGGTTAGTGATGAGACCGTTGATACTGACGACAGCAAGCAGACCTGTTTATGAGATAGAGAGAATTCTGGAAATAGAGGTCGACGATGGAAAACCTTGGTATCATGACATTCAGAGGTATCTGGAACATGGGGAACTCCCAGAGGGAGCAGGCAGAAAAGATAGAGTAGCCATTCAGAAGTTAGCTTCCCAGTATATGATTTTGAAAAGGGAACTGTACAAGAGGCAAGCAAACGGTATTCAGTTGAAGTGTTTGAGAAAAGATGAGGCTCAACAGGTAATGGAAGAAGTACACGCCAGGGTATGTGGTCCGCACATGAACGGGTTGAATCTGTCCCGCAAGATAGTGAGACATGGTTTTTACTAGTCAACCATGGAGACGCACTGCGCGAATATGGTAAAGCACTGTCATGATTGTCAAGCACACGGTAATTTGAATCATTTGCCACACACAGAGTTGCACGGGTTGTCAGAGCTGTGGCCTTTCTCAACATGGGGAATTGATATGATTGGAGAAATTCGACCGAATGCATCAAATGGGCATCGCTTCATAGTAGTGGCAGTAGATTATTTCTCAAAGTGGGTGGAAGCCGAGTCATTCCGCAACGTTACAGCGAAACAGATGGCAAAGTTTATAGCTCAGAATCTCATTTGTCGGTATGGTATGCCGCATCATGTGGTTACAGATAACGGAGTTCAGTTCCAGGGGGAAACAAAGGCAATGCTACAAAAATACATGATAGGCCATCATAAGTCATCACCGTACAGGCCGCAGGCAAATGAGGCAGTTGAGGCTGCCAATAAGACTATAAAGACGATTTTAGCCAAGATGACAGAAAACTGCAGAGATTGGGCCGAAAAACTACCGTATGCTTTGTGGGGTACAGAACATCAGTAAGAACAGCAACAAGGGCCACACCTTACTCTCTAGTCTACGGAATGGAAGCAGTATTGCCAGTGGAAGTGGAAATACAGTCTATGAGGGTATTAGCAGAGGCAGAGTTACCGGAACAAGAATGGGCCGCACAGAGGTTTGATCAGTTAGCACTGCTGGATGAGAAGAGAACGAAGTCTTTGTATCACATGCAGTTGTATCAAAAGAGACTGGCCTGAGCATTCAACAAGAAAGTACGTCACACCAAGATCAGAAATGGTGATTTGGTACTTAAGCAGTCAAGGCCGTCGGTGACAGATCCGAGAGGAAAGTTCAGACCTAACTGGGAAGGACCTTACATAGTGCAGAAAGTAATGGGAAATGGGGCAGTGAAACTGTCAGACTTGGAAGGTAACGAGTTCACTGAGCCGATCAACGTGGACAGATTGAAGCAGTATTTTGCCTAAGAAATAGAAGACTTGGCAGAAGGCCTAACCCGACGGGATAAGAAAACTCATGTATGCATGCATACAGGTAACACATTTTGGCATTCGTTTTGTGTTTGTTTTGTATTCGCAGGTTTTGAAGAAGAACAGAGAAGGCGGCAAAGATAAGCCAATTAGAAGCATCAACATACCAGCAGCAATTTTGGGATGCATCCCAGGGGGCGAGGCCCACATCAATACTAGAAGCAGTCTTGGGGATGCGTCCCGGGGTTGAGGCCCACGTCAACACATATACTAGTTGCAGTTATTGGGATACATCCCAGGATCGAGGTCCATTGCATCATCAGTTTCGGGATGCGTCCCAGGGTCGAGGCCCATATTTTGTCAGCGGTATTGGGATACGTCCCAGGGTCGAGGCCCCCGTTGTCATTTGCAACCATTGGGATGCGTCCCAGGATCGAGGTCCACTGCATCATTAGTTTCGGGATGCGTCCCAGGGTCGAGGCCCACCTTTTGGCAACGTTATCGGGATGCGTCCCAGGGTTGAGGTCCTCGTTGTCGGTTGCAGCTATTGGGATGCGTCCCAAGATCGAGGTCCACTGTGGCATCAACTCAGGTCGAGGCAGCAAGCAAGTCAGATGGCAGCTGGCGAGCCAGGTAAGTGAAAATGCATTGCATAACTTTGATAGGATTGTCACGGTTACACATTCCACAAGTCCCATCAAAGTGGGGGCGACTGTAGGCACTGCATTTTTGCATATAAGTCCCTATGATGAGTCTCATTAGGAGGCACTACCTTTTAAGTCACGGAAGTCACGGGAAACGGACGTCGAAATGGGAAATTCAGAATAAGTACGTCATCAGATTCATTTCGCAAGCTCACTGTCTTCGTTCGTGCTGCGTTCGTGTCCATTAACTTCGAATGATTGCAGGCGTTCATGTAGCGTTCGAACAGCATCAGTATTTCTGGTTTTGCTGCTAGCCTCACGCCCAAGCCCAATTAGCCCACCAAAGCCCATAAAACACATCCCAATTAATAAAACACATATTTAACACATGAGGAATTAAATAAAATATTAATTAAATCATATACCAAATTAAATAAAACATTAAAATCAATCAACCAATTATATTCCCAATCAAGAATATTGTATTCCTAACTTAACAAATATCATGCCTAATCAAAACAAATTAAATATATTGGATTCCTAATTTGAACTATTTTGTCCCCCCTCAATCTTTGGTTTTCCTTGTTTGATACCAAATCATATCCTCCATTAATGCCAAATCTCTTTCCTTGTCAAGCAAGATTCAACCCTAGCCCTTTGCCTATAAAAGGAACTCAATTCCAACCCTTGAGACCCCCTAGCTCATTCATACAAAAAAAAAACCAATCTTACTCTCACACATACACAGCAAAAACAAAAAAAAGCTCTCTCAATTCACGCCATATACAAGAAAAAACACAGCCCTTAAACAACTCTCCATAACCAAAAATAGCAACCCCCTAAACACCATTGCATTACCGAAATTGCGCAGCTTTAAACACCATCCACCCACGCCAACAAATCACCTAAAACAGTAACCAAAAATCTGCATTTAAGCCTTCAAAAAACAAGAAAACAGTAGCCAAAACAACAACAAAAAACAGTGACCAAAACACAGCAGTGAAATACAGTAAACAGCAGCAAAACAGAGGAAACGCCGACTCAAGACAGCGAGACCACCAGTGAACCAGAGGAGTGCGGAGCATCCATCCTTCCGACGACCGTGTACCATACTTCCGAGAGACGATCTAAAAGGTTAGACCTGAGGGCACATTTTGTATTCATTTTTAATTGTTTTATTTATTTTTTTCGCATGAGAGTCGTTTGTTGATGCATGTTGTGGCCCTTGAATGAATGAAAAATATGTCGCCTCTCGTGGTATATAGGATGGAAACCCGGACATAAATTTCATAGCCAATTCCGAATGGACGGTAGTATGATCTGTACTCGGGATACCAACTCCACGTACCACTTGAGAAAACGGCACTTGTTTCACTTTGTTTTATCTTGTTTGTTTATTATCGGCATATTTCATCTCGCCATTTAATTTCCGTATGATCATTTGTTTGTATTGATGATGAGATGCGCATGGGCTTAGTATGTTGGTCTAAAGGTTTTCCATTTGAGGGAAGAAAATGCCAAAAGGCTACCTTTACGCCAACACTCGCCGCGCCTTTTACATCATGTCTTTTACTTTATGTACGTTAGTTGTTTATGTAATTGGTGATAAAGCACATGGGCTTAGTATGTTGGTCTAAAGGTTTTCCATTCGAGGGAAGAAAATGCCAAAAGGCTACCTTTACGCCAACACTTCGCCGCGCCTTTTACATCATATCTTTTACTTTATGTACGTTAGTTGCTTATGTAATTGGTGATAAAGCGCATGTGCTTAGTAAGTTGGATCAAAGGTTCTCTATATTGAGGGATTAAAAGCCTTTGCCGCAATGCTTCGCCGCGCCGGATGACATATATTTGATTGAATGTAAGATGTGTGTGGGACACAGAAACTGGGCGACGGATGCTGTTCCGGGCTCGCGGCCTGGTCGGAAGTACGGAGTAGCCACGGGGGACTAAACCGGAGAATAATGGAGTCGCCACCCGGTGTGAACCGGGAAAATGAGATTTAGGGCCGCACTCACCCCTCGCAAGGGAAAACCTCAAACCGTTGGGTTCAGAATGGTCCCTTACTTATGCCACTTGTAATGAAATGATTTATGTAATAATTTAATCAGGCTTAAGTAACACTTATTTCCAAGAGTATCATGCTTCTAAATTCACATGTACAAAATAAAACTTACACCTAAATTTACATATATTTCACATCTAAGATTGCATGCTTGAAAGTACATCAAAGTAATGACGAACATACAACTTCATTGGCATATTATATTCAAGAAAACACAAGCACCCATACTAACCACACAAGCACACATGTGAGCACATTCCCAAGTGGTACGTGGAATTGTATCCCAAGTACAGACCATACTACCGTCCATTCGGAATCGGCTACAGAATTTATGTATGGGTTTCCATCCGATATACCACAAAAAATAATACTCAAATGTTATCGTGACATAGGTATATGAATTGTAATATGTTAAACACATTGTACTCATACATGTGGGGAATACAGATGAATGACACCAACACAATCTTGCGTAATACAGAGGGGCAATCAGGTTCATCATACGTAGGGATAGCTACTAGGAAAACTATGCATGAAATCTGATGAAAAATGACTCAATTCAGTGGGTGCGCATTCGCGTAGCGTTCGAAAACGCGTTCGAACGGTAAACGGAAGGTTCGTGTTCGTATAGCTTTCGAGAATGCGTTCGAACGGAACCAGACCTGATGCATGATAAGACTAAGAAAGTGCGTGCGTGTTCGCGTAGCGTTCGAGAACGCGTTCGAACGGTAACAGAAGGTTCGCGTTCGTATAGCGTTTGAGAACGCGTTCGAACGGAACCAGACCTGATGCGTGATAAGACGAAGAAAGTGCGTGCGCGTTCGCGTAGCGTTCGAGAATGCGTTCGAACGGTAAACAGAAGGTCCGCGTTCGTGTAGCGTTCGAGAACGCGTTCAACGGAACCAGGCCTGATGCAAGCAACACAAAGAATAAAGACAATAATGTCAAGCTCAGTATGTCCGATTGAGCATATCTTGCATTCAACCGAACACACATCAACCGACGCGGCAAAACATCGTGGTAAAGGGCTTTAACCCCTCCCCATAGGGGATATTTCATTGCACTTACTAAGCAAATGCGCTCGATTGAATCATGCATACAAAGAATTAAAAACAATAATATCAAACTTAGTATGCCCGATTGAAAGTATCTTGCATTCAACCGAACACACATCAACCGGCGCGGCAAAACATCGTGGTAAAGGGCTTTAACCCCTCCCCATATGGGATCTTTCATTGCACTTACTAAGCCCATGCGCTCGATTGAATCATGCATACAAAGAATTAAAAACAATAATATCAAACTTAGTATGCCCGATTGAACGTATCTTGCATTCAACCGAACACACATCAACCGGCGCGGCAAATCATCGTGGTAAAGGGCTTTAACCCCTCCCCATAGGGGATCTTTCATTGCACTTACTAATCCCATGCGCTCGATTGAATCATGCATAAAAGAATTAAAAACAATAATATCAAACTTAGTATGCCCGATTGAACGTATCTTGCATTCAACCGAACACACATCAACCGGCGCGGCAAGCATCGTGGTAAAGGGTTTTAACCCCTCCAAATAGGGGACATTTCATCGCACTTACTAAGCCATGCGCTCGATTGAATCATGCATAAATAAGCAACATGCAGAATTCAAGTGACGAAAAATAAATAAACCAAAGCAACACAAAACAAAAGAGGGTGCCGTTTACTCAAGCGTACGTGGAGTTGTATCCCGAGTACAGATCATACTAACATCCATTCGGAATCGGCTATGAAATTTATGTTCGGGTTTCCATCCGATATACCGCGAGAGTTGACACATATCTCATTTTATTCCAAAGCTACAACATACAACATCTCATAATTCATGCATATTTATCTACTCAAGGGCCACAACATGCATTTCAACATGAAAATCATGCAAGCAATACTCAATAAATAATACAAATAAAATGGAAAGGAAAATGAGGTGGAAAATACCCTCAGGTCTAACCTTTTTGCCAACTTCAGGCTTGCGTTTCACGGACGTCGGAAGGGTACAGCTCCTCAACTTCTCCGGTTCACTGGTTTAGCGTCCTAGCTCACTGTTTTGCTGTTTTGCTTGTTGTTCGGTCTCCGTTCTGCTGCTGTTCGGTCTCTGCTTTGCGGCTCACTGTTCAGGTCACTTGTTTTGACGTTTCAACGGACTGTTCCGAGTTTTTTTGTGGGTTTTTAGTATAGTCTTGTGTGATTATTTAAGGATTATGAATGCATTTTTTTATGTTACTGTTTTGAGGATTTTAGGGACTGTTTTAAGAGGATTTGGCTGCTGTTTTGGGGGTGTATATTCGGTGATGTGTGGGGAGTTTATGGATGTGGTTTTCAGTGATGGTTAGGGGCTGTTCGAGATGTATTTTGGTCAAGGCAATGAGGGTTCTTTGGTTTGTGATCTCCGGTTATTGAGAGTGAGAGAGAGTTTGTTGGGGTTGGTGCTCAGAGCGCCAATTCCCGGTTGTATTTCTGTTAAATACTTCTGTAAAACATTATTATTATGAATAATATATGCAGTTTCTATAATATAATCTATATTTCTATATAGTAAAGACGTAATGACCCTAGAATGATTAGTCATGATACAGTTGCAAAAGCGTCGCAACGGACATTGAGAAGTATCATGACGTTGTCATTCTCAGACAGTTCCTGGTCAAGGTTTACACTACTTGGTCAGTATAGTAAACCCGTTGAGACCGGTACATGTCGTTTACTGGAATATATGATTCCAATGGTTTCTCAATGAACCATTAGTCTTGGAGACTAGTATAGACGTGTAGGTGTTTATAGCGGATATAAACACTGAACGACTCACCGAAGATTCTTAATGGATGGTACACCAGCGTCAATAAGAATCTTCTTGGGTTGAGTAGCACTTGTGATTCTTAGAATTGAGATGCCATTGTGGGCACATGAGACATCTTCTACACTTAGACGACAGTCACGTCACCGATCTATTTAGATCAGACCTCCCCTGTGTTCGTTGGGTGTAGATAGATCCTCAGGGTGTCCTATGAGTATCAAGATAAGATCCGTCAGTTCTGTGTATCAGAGCATAGATAGTCCATATGATTAGCAATCAGATAAAACCATGGGCCCGTGGTAAAGTTTAGAAGCTAGTTCTAAACATTCTTTTGAGATTGCTAATAGAATAGTCGACTGGATAGTCCCGATAGAGATTTGACGTTTACATCTATATCTCTGGGATTTATCCGGATACCTGTGACGGAGGAAGGAATTATACATTTGCCATGACCTCGACCTGTATGGTTCAGCGAGAGAGATTATCGTGATCGTCATAATCTACGGGTGGATAGATTATGGACATGAAATTTGATTTCGTGACGGATATACCTGAATCTAGAGAGTCTCAATAATGTGAACATACTCGTAGAGCACTAGAGCAACATTAATAAATAATATTGATTATTTATAAAGTCGTTTAATGGTTAAACGCAAGATACATGCTAAAGAGACTAGATAGTCATTTGCTTAATTATTGTGTATTTACATTAATACTGATTAATTTAAATATACATTAATTAATAGTCAAAATGAGTTATTTGACTTATTTCCTAAATGAATATATGTTTTTAATATTTAATGTAATATTATACATATATTTAATATATTGTATTTGATTAATTAATTAATTATTTAATTGTTAAATGATTAAATTTAAATTAAAATATAAATATCTTACATTAGGATATTTAAAGTTAATGATGTTAGTTGCTTTTGTTGACTTAGATAATAACTATAATAAAGGTGTTTATAAGATATTTATGCAAGTTGATGACATTAATTTGAAATGAAAAATGAAATTACCAAACTTGAATTTCATTTGATGAAATTCGGCCAAGACTATTTGGTGGAGGTATAAATTGTTTTTCATTTCATGATACACTTAACCTAATACAATTTATCAAAATAAACTCCATTGAAAGAAGCTAAGGAAGTTTGTGAGAAGAAAGGCTAAAAAATCAAAAGCTTGGATTTTTAGTAAGTTTCTTGAACTTGCTATTAGTAAGGAACTTGTTCCTTAGGTTCTAGGCTTTAATATATGATATTCTTAGGATTTTTCTTTCTTTTTTCCTTGTGGTTTTTGTTGTGGAAGTTTGATAGAAGTGTTGAGCATGTATGGTGAAGGAAACTTGTGACTATTGTAGTTGTAAGGATTCTTTTAAGTTTTTGGAAACCATGTTGCTAATCTAGAGTTATTGACCCACTCTTAAATGACCTAGATTTGATCTTGAGTTGTTTCATTGTGTTGAGACTTGGATTGGATGGAAGAATGATGATTAAAGTAATTGATTTAAACTATTTGGTCTAATTTGTCCAATTTGAGGAAATTGAAAAATTAGGGTTCTTGACCAATTCCAAATTTGGGGGTTTTCATATATGTTGAGCATTTGGGTGTGTATATGATGCATGCAAAGTTTCATGTTGATTGGATTTCATTTGGATGAGTTTTGAAGCACGAAATGACCAAATGGTCATTTGGGCACCAAATGGTGCATTCGGCCTTTGTGTTAGAATTTGGGGATTTGGATTTTGGTTGCTTTGGTGTTTTGATGTTTTGAACATCATAAGTTCATCTTAGAAATGATTTAGAATCATTCAAAATTGATTGGATCAATTTCGGACTAAAATGGACAAAAATACAAGCAAGGGTATTTCGGTAAATTCACCTAAAAATGTTTTATTGAATTTATTTTCATAATTTGATTATTGGAATATTAAATAAATATGTTTATTTAATTTATCCGAGAAAAAGTTTTGAAATCTGAAAATCGGATTTTCACCGCTTCCGCTGCGTTACCGGATTCACCCCCAAATAACCCCTACAGAGTTGTGTCAATAAGCTTGGGTGTTTCTTGTGTGAATGAACTAGGAGAGGCTTTTCTTGTATGAATGAGCTAGGGGCGTGCATGTCTTGGTTATGGGGTTTATATAGAGAATGGTTAGGGCTTCACCTTGTCTCACAAGGAAGGGATTGATTTTGTGTTGAGCAAGAAAAGTCAAAGATTGAGGGGGGACAAATTTGGTTTAGATTAGGAATACAATATCTTTAATTTGTTATAATTGATTTTAATTAGCATGACATCTTTTTAATTTAGTATGTGATTGTTTAGTTAGGAAGTTAATATATTTGATTTGTCTTAATTAGGTATGATTATATTATGTTTTATTTAATTGGTAAATGGTTTTAAATATTTTATTAATTCAAATACATTATTAATATTTACCTTAATATTTAATTTAATATTTAATTTAATTTCCCATGTGTTTTATTAATTGGGATGTGTTTTATGGGCTTTGGGGGGCTAATTGGGCTGGGGTGCGAGGCTAGCAGCAAAACCAGAAACACCGACGCCGTTCGAACGCCCATTCGAACGCTACACGAACGTCCGCAATCTGCCTGACGTCCGCAATCTGCCTGACGTTTGAACGAAGTAACGAACGCAGCACTAACGAAGACAATGACTTGCGAAATGAATCTGATGACGTACTTATTCTGAATCTCCCCTTCCGACCTCCGTTTCCCGCAATATCCTTAGCTAAAAAGGTAATGCCTCAAACTGAGACTCATCATCGGGTTTCACATGCGAAAATGCAATGCCTACAATGTGTTCAATCGGGTATACAAAGTCCGATATCGTTGTCTTTACTTCTTTATTTATGTATTGTGTTGTTTGCGCATGGGCTTAGTAAGTGCGATTAAAGGTCCTCTATTTTGAGAGGTTAAAATCTTTTACCACGATGACGTATATTCGATTGGATGCGAGATGAGTTCAATCGGATACGTGAGGTCCTACATTATGGATTTGTTTGTCTATGTATGTGTTGCATGCATCAGGTCTGGTTCCGTTCGAACGCGTTCTCGAACGCTACGCGAACGCGTACACATTTTCTTAGTTTCATCATGCATCAGGTCTGGTTCCGTTCGAACGCATTCTCGAACGCTATACGAACGCGAACCTTCTATTTACCGTTCGAACGCGTTCTCGAACGCTACATGAACGCGCACGCATTTTCTTAGTTTCATCATGCATCAAGTCTGGTTCCGTTCGAACGCGTTCTCGAACGCTATACGAACATGAACCTTCTGTTACCGTTCGAACACGTTCTCGAACGCTACGCGAACGTGCACGCATTTTCTTAGTTTCATCATGCATCAGGTCTGGTTCCGTTCGAACGCGTTCTCGAACGCTATACGAACGTGAACATTCTGTTTACCGTTCATACGCGTTATCGAACGCTACGCGAACGCGAACATTCTGTTTACCGTTCATACGCGTTATCGAACGCTACGCGAACGCGAACCTTCAGTTTAAAGTTCGAACGCGTTCTCGAACGCTACGCGAATGCGCACGTATTTTCTTAGTTTCATCATGCATCAGGTCTGGTTCCGTTCGAACGCGTTCTCGAACGCTATACGAATGCGAACCTTCTGTTTACCGTTCGAACGCATTTTCGAACTCTACACGAACACGCATACACTGAACTGAGTCATTTTCATCACATCACGACATGTCTATTTTAGCATATAGTTGTCTCTTTTTACCTTATGCATTTGTATTACCTCTTTAGTTATCTGTTTCCATTATGCGCTTAATTTTCTTTCCTTAATATGCATGCTTGTATGAATGTTATTTGTTTGCGCTTCTGTATCTACTAATGTGAAATTGTATGCTTTCCGTATGTCGATTTATCTTTATGCATGAATTTTGACATAGATTGTATTTAAATAGGTTGTATGCAAATATGAAAATGTGTTATATGTAAACTTAGACATGAGCTTTGTACCTATGTATGCGAACTTGTGAGTAAATTATCCTTGGAAATATGTTGCTTAGGCTTGGTTAGATTATTGCACAAATCATTTTATTACAAATGGCATAAGAAAGAGACCATTCCGAACCCAACGGTTTGAGGTCTTCCCTTGCGAGGGGTGAGTGCGGCCTTAAATCTCATTTTCCCGGTTCACACCGGGTGGCGACTCCATTATTCTCCGGTTTAGTCCCCCGCGGGCTACTCCGTACTCCCAACTAGGCCGCGAGCCTAGAACAACATGCGTCGCCCAGTTTCTGTGTCCCACACTTGCTGTTGGATCTTTAGGGCGGCTACCTTGTCTGTTGGATCTTTAGGGCGGCTACCTTATCTATTGGCAATGCGCCTTCTTCTAGGTATTTGATCAAGGGCGACATCGAAGAGTCGATTTGCTTGATGTAGGAGACGGCTCCATCTTCTATTTTAGCGATGACTGGCCATTGTAGATATGCCACTGGTATGGTTCGAATATGATCCTCTAGTAGAGTGGACCCGAGAGTAGCCAGTGCGTCCGCATGAATGTTCTTGGTCCTGGGAATCTGCGAGATTGTAAATGATTCCAAAGTAGACTGGATTTCCGTTACCTTCGATAAATAGGCTGCCATCTGAGTTTCTCGAGCTTGGTAGGAGCCTTGGAGTTGATTGACGACTAGTTGAGAATCGGACGACGCCTCAACTTTCTTTGCCCCAAACTCTTTAAGTAACGTTAATCCGGCTATCAATGCTTCATATTCGGCTTCATTGTTGGTAGTATGGAAGCCGCACTTAAACGCTTGTTGTATAATGTCGCCTGAGGGAGTGGTGATCACAACTCATAATCCGGAACCACGTCTGCTGGATGAACCGTCTACCGCGAGTTTCCATACGTCGGTGGTCTGGACACAATGTATCTCTTTTTCCGCATCGCCTTATATGCTGGGACTAAAGTCCTCCACGAAATCCGTGAGAGCCTGGGATTTGATGGCGATTCGCGGCTAATAGATGATATCGTATTCTACAGTTCGACAGCCCATTTAGTTAATCTGTCGAAAAGCTCGAGGCTTGTGAAAAATGCTCATCAATGGGTAGGTGGAATATACGGTGATTGGATTACCCTGGAAGTAGGGTCGGATCTTGCTAGCTGCTGTCACCAATGTAAGAACCAATTTCTCCATTTGAGTGTATCGAGTCTCCGGATCGAGTATAGCTTTATTTATTAGTAGACTGAGAGTTGTTGCCATCCTTCTTCCCTTATTAAAACAGCGCTGACCGCATGTTCCGAGACTCCAAGGTAGAGGAATAATCTTTCACCGTCGACTGGCTTGGACAGGAGAAGAGGTGTGGTCAGGTACTCTTTCAGTCTGTTTAAGGTTTCTTCGCAGGCCGGAGTCCACTCGAACTCATTTGCCTTCCCAAGGGTGGAGAAAAATAAGAAGCTTTTGTTGGTAGACTTGGAGATGAATCTGTTGAGAGCGACGATCCTTCCCGCAAGTCGCATGACTTTTTTTAGGTTCGTTGGGGAAGAGATGTTGAGGATGGATTTTATCTGCTCCGGGTTGGCTTCTATTCCACGTCGAGTGACCAGGTAGCCAAGAAATTTTCCAGAGGCTACCCCTAAAGCACACTTGGTGAGGTTTAACTTCATCCCATATTTTCTCATCACGTCGAATGCTTCCTCTAAATGTTTCAGATGTTGCTTGGCTTGTAAAGATTTCACCAACATGTCATCAATGTAGACCTCCATGGTTTTCCCAATCTGTTGGGAGAACATCTTGTTGACAAGACGTTAGTAGGTAGCACCGGCATTCTTCTGCCCGAATGACATCACTTTATAGCAATAGATTCCTCTATTAGTGACGAATGCCGTTTTCTCCTGATCGTTTGGATGCATCAAGATTTGGTTGTAGCCTGAATATGCTTCCATGAAACTCAGTAGCTCATGTCCGGCTGTAGCGTCGACCATTAAGTCGATATGAGGGAGTGAAAATGAATCATTTGGGCACGCTTTGTTCAAGTCTGTGAAGTCGATACAGACTCGCCATTTGCCATTTTCTTTCGTACAACCACGACGTTAGCGAGCCACTCCGGAAACTGTACTTCTCGAATGACTTCATTCTCCAACAATTTTTGGACTTCCTCGTCGATGACTCGGTTCATCTCTGGGGCGAACTTCCTCCTCTTTTGTTTGACCAGAGGGTAGGCTGGATCCACATGTAGTTCGTGTGTCATCAACTCTGGGTCAATTTCTGTCATGTCTCCATGTGACCACGCGAAGCAGTCGTGATGCTTCTTGAGGAAATCCACCAGTTCGGTGCGTAGCATGGGGTCGAGGTCGGCTCCAACTTGGGTTTTATGGTTTAGGTAGTGAGGGTGAATTTGGACTTCATCGAGCTCTTCCACTTTCGGAGTATCTACGTAGACTCGACAAGATCCCTCCTGTAATTGCTATACCGCCTGGGATTTAGCCTTGAGGGTCGTTTAATAACAAGTTCTGGAAGTAAGTTGGTCCCCTTTGATTTCTTGGACTCCCAATTTGGTAGGAAATTTCAGTACCTGGTGATAAGTAGACGAGACGGCCCTCATATCGTGAATCCATGGTCGACCCATTATCAAGTTGTAGGCCGAATGGCAGTTTAGGAAGAGAAATGTAGTCATTTTTTTATTCCTCCTGCGTATACTAGGAGAGTGATTTCCCCTATAGTGAATTTATGTTTCCCGCTGAAGCCTATCAAAGCCGTAGATCGACGATTTATTTTATCCAATCTTCATCCCATGTCATTAAGGGCCGCTAGGAAGACGATGTTGGCTGATGACCCTGTGTCGACTAGCACTCTCTTGATCATGAAGTTGGCCACTTGCAAGGATATCACTAATGCGTCATGGTGAGGGTTCTTATGACTGGATACTCTGTCGTCCGTGAACTCAATCGTCAAACCAGTGTAGTCTCCTGCTACCATCACCGTGTTATCCGAGGTGACAGTTGTTACCATCTTGGTGTGTCGTTTCGCTGTTGAATAGGAGATCCCACTGACTCTGATCCTCCTGAGATAAAATTGACCGTGTTGTTAATTGGTGGAGGTGGAATCGGGGCCTCTCATCGGTCATCCATTTCTTCTCTCCAGGCCCATGTGGCTTTCCTTTTCTCCGTGAGCAGGTCTTTCAAGTGCCCATTGTTTAGTAGTTTCAGGAATTCCAATCTCAGTGCTATGCAATCGGTCGTCGTGTGACCGTAGTCTCGATGGAATTCACACCATCTACTAGTATCTTTCCTCCCGGAGCCTTCCTTAGAACGTGGAGGCCACTTCACTTCATTCCCAATCTTCCTAAGAACTGAAACAAGTTCACCCAGTGATATGGTGAAGTTGTAGTCTGGGAGCATGGGGGCACCATTAGGGGTTCTCTCTCTTTTGTCGTATGAGATTGATCTGTGATTAGGAGTCTGTCGTAAGGACGTATATCCCTACTACGATAAGTTCTTTTATCGACTGATTGCTGGCCCCTCATACCGAATTCTTTCGGTCGCCTGGATGGATATACCCCCTTCTCCTGTAGACTGGATGAGCTTTCCCTCTTTGCATTCCTTTTATCTTCTTCCCATCTGATTTCCATTCGGGCTCTGGCCATTGTCTGGTCCATAGTGTAGCATCGATTCTTGGTCAACTTTTGTAGAGGTCGCTGTCAGCCAACAACCCATTCCTAAATGCTTCTACTGCTGTCGGCTGGTGTAGATTTGGGATAACGATCATTTCCTTGTTAAAATGTGAGACGTAGCTCACAGAGATTCTCCCTCTGTGTTGTATCGCATTGAGGTCGTCTGAGGTCTTCTCGAATTTGCAAGAACTAGCGAAGTGTTCCACGAACTTGTCTGCCAATTCTTTGTATGACCCAATTGAACGATATGGAAAATTGATAAACCACGTGAGGGCTAGGCCAGCCAACGTCTCTCCGAACCCTCTACACATTCTTACTTCCCTCTGGTGTAAAGAAAGGTCTGTGGATATCATCTTGTATTTGTAATGGATTATGTGGTCGTCGGGGTCGGTTGATCCATCGTACAACTTCATTTCAGGTGGGCTGAACTTTCGAGGGAGTTCGACTGAGTTGATCCCCTCAACGAAAGGAGTGTCCATTATGGTTTCTGCTCTGCTTCTCTTCAAAGGTAACCTGGCTCATGGTAGACTGGACATGATTGTTTCCTTGAATTCCTCAATTTCTTGAATTCCTCAATTTCATTGCGCATGGATGAGGCTGTTATCGGTTCGTCTGATGGTCCGTATTGGTTCCTCCTATGACCGATTGGATGATCTTCAGAAGGAGGAATGTCGCCCGTTTCATCTCCTGGTGTCTCCATCAGATTGGGTTGGCGACCCGGTTCATTGGGGGGATCGGTGAGTCCTCCTCGCCTGGAATTGGATGAAAGATGTTCCAACTATTTTCGGAGGTCGCTATTAGAACTCTTCATGGCTGAGTTCTCTTCTTCCAAAACACGTAATCGTTTCTAGAGAATGGCCAATTGGTCGGCTATAAGATCTGAAGGCTCGCTACCAGAAGCCATGGTATTGCTCGCAAGTTCTCGTAGGTTGAATAAAAGCTTTGTTTGCTTATAAATCGCTAGGGCCCCACGATGGGCGCCAAATTGTAGATGCTGGTTTTCGCCTGAGGTCCACAATCGAGATTTCGTAGGTTGGGGCACTGACGATCCTGCAAAACAAAGGCAAAGTGAGCGTGGAGAGTCTACCCACCGCTGTGGTGGAAGCCGTAGGCACTCCGACGCCTAAGTCAGCCGAGGTGATGGGCTGTAAAGGCCGTAGTAGGAGGAGCAAGGTAAGATATTACCTTGATCCCAGTGAGTTTCCATGAGGGCGGTAGGTAGGATATGATGAAAATACTGGAGAGAATACTATCGAGCTATTAGTAGTGAATCTTGTATGTCCCCCTCCTTCGTGAATTCCTCTTCTTATATAGATACTAGGACACATGCGTGCTTTATTGCCTTTAATTATTTGTCTGTTGTGAGGCTGGAAACGGCTGAGTTATGAGGGGTATTTATGGGTCTGGGCGTTTCGTAGGCTGGCACATGGTGAGTCTTGGATACGGTTTGGACATAGGCTTGTGAAACATCAGTGGGCCAAGGCTGACTTTTAAATTTGGGCTTCCTTTAGTGTGTGGGTTTAATGTAGTGACTTGGGCCTGGATCTTATGTTGGGGTGTCTGGGGTGCGTTCAATATTGGGTCTGAAGCAAAAGGTCGAAATTTCCCTTGGACCAAATTTGGCCCGTACAACTCATTAACATGATTCTCAACATCTCCAAGCATCAAGTTCCAAGCATACACATTTTTCCTAATTTGGCCACACACTCATTTTCAAATTTATCATATTCAATCAATTTCATGCATAACCCATATCAATATATCACCATAAGCATAGATAAACACACAATTTTGACATAATCATGCAATACCATATATTCTCTAACCTATGGTTCCATGGATTCTAAAATCATAAACTTGGAAATGCAAGTTATGGTTTATAACAAACAATAGAGTGAAGAGAGAGCTTACTTAAGCTTACTTGATTCAATGGAAGCAATAATCTTCAATCAAACTTGAGATGTCATGGGAGTTGAAGGGAAATGGAGAAAATTTTGGGATTTTTCATGGATTGATGAAAGACATGAGTGAATAGTGAAGCTTTATATATGTGTCATGAAAAAAATCACAATTATAAAATATGATGATTTTTTTTTTGTTGCCATATGTCACATTTCCCTCCTCATTCTCATCACTAAGCAGTTGACCGAATTTAAGATCTAAGTTTGACTTAATTACATATGAAATTGGAGACAACTCTTAACATGAAAGTTGTAGGTCTATGCCTAAGCTTTCCAACGATACTGAAATCACTAAACACGACTATTTGTAGCTCCAGATATTGCCAAATAATGAGGGTTTATTATGAAAGTGGATAAATTAAAAAAGTACTGAAAGTTGGAAAATTATTCCGAACTCCCAGGAAAAGTTATAAGGATTTCAAATCCATTATAAATGATTATATGCATAATAACACATCGTGCATGAACAAAGTAAGTGTAATAAATATGTTATGATAACCGGGGTATTACATTGAAGATTAGTTTGTTAACCTCTTGTACACATCGTTTTCTTTGCAGTATTTTATATAATTCATTTCGGCCCTTGGATGGCAAGCAAAATAAGTACCTTGATCAAGAGCTTCCAGATGTTTGATGAAGCTTTTGAAAGAATTTATCGAATGATTCGTACGGTGAGTGAGGATTCTAGAGGCATTTCCTTATAATAATGTTGAGGTTTCGCATGTAGTTGATTTTGATATGGCTGATGGTTTTTCAATGGCCTTAAATGATCAATGGCTATTACCCACAACAAAATTTGCTACATCAGTTAAGTGGAAGGATGGAGATGATGATCATGAATCTTCAAAATGGAGATTTGAGGAGATGAAGAATCTGTAGGAAATTCTTCAATAAGGGTAATTCTGTCTTTTGGATTGAATTGGGTGCTTGTGAGGGGTACAACCCTTTGGGGGGTTGCAACCCATCCCAAGGGTGCCCTATTGGCACCCTTCCATGCCTTATATAAGAAGGCTTGATACCAAAATACAGAGAGAAAGATATCCGATTTTTGCTAAGGAAGAGACATTGTTTTTCCTTTGTTTTTTGAGAGAGTTTCACCATATTCCTAGTTCATACACTTGTTAAGGAGTGCTCCTTGAACAAGAAGATTCCAAGTAATCCTGGGAGAACGTTGGCAAAACGAATCCGTAAAGCACCCGTGACGGAGCCAATAAGTTCTTAAGGACAGAGATCATCTCGACTTGGACATTTCTGTGATCTCCATTTTCTGGTTTGTTTTAATGGTTTTCTGGTTTTAGGGTTTCATGCATCTAGATCTACTTTTGTTGTTTTGATCTGTTTGATTGCAAGTTATATTACTGTTTGATGACACATATTTTACAACAATCTTAAGAACTTATTGCTCTAGTGTTATTAGATAGTAATTCGCATGTTAGGGTTTGTTAGGGTTTGTATGTTTTCTGTAAAATACGAACTGTGCATGAAAAACCCGTAGGGCGTTCGAACGCCCGACGCACGCGAAGGAAAAAATTTGAACATTCGTAAGAACGTTCGAACGCATCTTCAAACGCAACTCGAACGCAAGCCTTCTACCTTAGAACGTTCGAACGCGTCCTAAACGCAACTCGAACGCAAACTCTCTGGAATCATTCCGTTCGAACGCGTTCACGAACGCTATACGAACGTGAACTCTCTGGAATCAATCCGTTCGAACGCGTTATCAAACGCTACTCGAACATGAACTCTCTGGAAACACATCGTTCGAACGCGTTATCAAACGCAACACGAACGCACTCACATTGGACAGTCTCGTTCGAACGTAGATACGAACGTGACACTAACGATTTTGTCCTGGAAGTATCATAATTTGCAAACTTTAATTAATATTAACTTGGTTAGTCATATACTGTAAACACATTAATCTTGGTAGTATAGATTTAAGTTATTATTAAGTTGATCAATTATCACAAGCATACACATAGTGATAAAGTTGAAATTGATTGTTGTTGCATAATTGGTTGAGAATTTAAAGTGTAATTTTGCACAAGTAATTCCATCCAATCTTGATTGACATTATATATCTACACTTATCGTATTAATTGGCTATTGGAAATTGAAATATGAGTTTGAATTGCTAAGAGGTTCTATTGAGAAAGTAGTTAAAGGATATTCCTTTATTTACTTTTCATAAGAAATCTTGGTTGAAATTCAAAGACTTGTGTTTATTGGTACTACTGTACAATATAACAACAAGTGGATATTTGGTATATCACTTGAGACAAGATCATTTGTTGGTCGTTGTACAATTTGTCTTTTGAAGACATATTGAACTCTGTTTGTTTCCAGTTACATATGGTTAGCGGAAAATCACAGTACCTACCGGTCTCTCATGGAGAAAACCCGGAGAAGTTTGGTAAGGCAAACTTCAAACAGTGGCAGAGCAAAATGCTGTTCTACCTGACAACTCTCCAGTTGGCTAAATTCCTCAAAATCCTCCGGGTCCTGTGGAGGGTGAATCTGAATTGGCCAAGGAAGAGCGAGAACAACTTGGATGTCTGGAGACTTCTTATGCAAGAACTACCTTTTGGGTGGTCTTGACAATACCCTGTACAATGTGTACCAAGGCATGACTTCTGCGAAGGTTCTCTGGGAATCTCTCGAGAAGAAGTACAAAACCGAAGATGCCGGACAAAAGAAATTTGTCGTGGGTAGGTTCCTGGACTACAAGATGGTAGTTTCAAGGACGGTGATGTCTCAGTTGGGTGAACAACAATAGATCATTCATGAAATACTGGATGAATGAATGAAACTCGTGAGACGTTTCAAGTTGCCACCATAATTGAAAAGTTGCCTCCATCATGGAAGAACTTCAGGAGCTATCTGCAACACAGAAAGAAGCAGATGAGCCTTGAAGACCTTGGAGTTCGATTGAGAATCGAACAGGACAACATGATGTCCGAGAAGGCCAGCTACAAGACTATGGAGTCTAAGGCCAACATCTTTGAGGATGTAAAGGTAGCAAGAAAAGAAAGAACAGTGAAGCTGATTCTTCCCAAGCGAACAAGAAGTTCAATGGGAGTGCTACAACTGTGAAAAGAGCGGTCATATGACAAAGGACTGCAGAAACAAGATATCTCAGGACAATGGCAAAAATAATGAGGCCTATGTCGCTGAAGATGAACATTTAACTGATGAGATTTCATAAATGAACTCTCAGCAGTGGTAACTGAAGCCAGGTTGGTTGGGAATCCGAGAGAATGATGGGTAGACTCTGGGGCTACTCGTCATATCTGTGCTGATAGCAAGATATTTTCCTCGTATCAGAAAGGTCGATGGCGGCGATCATCTGACAATGGGAAACTCGTCTACCTCTAGAAGTGGTTGGACAAGGCACAATAGTTCTGAAAATGATATCCGGAACGGAGCTTACATATAATAATGTTTGCATGTTCCAGGTATTCGGAAGAACGGTCGGTCTCGGTTTGTATTTGTTTCTGACAAGATTGTATTGACCAGAAATGATGTCTATGTAGGAAAATGATACCTCGCTGAGGGTCTTTTCAATGACTGTCAATTGTGCTATTAATAAAGCTGAAACTTCTGCTTATATTATTGAGTCACAAAATGTATGGCATGGGAGGTTAAGACATGTTAATTATGACATTAATTAACATGGACCTTATACCTAAATTTGCATTGATAGCCAACATGAGTGTGAGGCATGTGTTGAAGCAAAAATACATAGAACATCATAGAACGAAGTTCTGAACCCTTGGAACTTGTACACATTGACGTATGTGACATGAATTTTGTGCAAACAAGAGGCGGTAAAAAGTACTTTGTCACTTTTATCGATGAAAGCACAAGATTCAGTTAAGTGTATTTGCTGAGGAGCATAGCTGAAGCTATTGAGAGCTTTATACATTGAGAGCGAAGTTGAAAATCAACTTGGCAAGAAAATCAAAAGAATCAGGAGTGATAGAGGTGGTGAATACGTTTCACCATTCGGTGAATATTGTTCTGTGAACGGAATTATTCACGAAACCACTGCTCCTTATTTTCCTCAACAGAACAGAATTGCGAAGCGCAAAACCGAACGTTGAAGGAAATGATGAATGCCATGTTGACAGTTCGGGTCTGCCCCAGAACTTGTGGGGGGAAGCTTTGCTTTCCGCGTGACTACGTTCTGAACAAGCTTCCTCACAGAAGACTAGACAAGACACCATATGAATTATGGAAAGGTTTCGTACCTTCCTACAAATACCTCAAATTGTGGGGTTGTCTTGCCAAAGTAATGGTTCCTAAACCTAAGAAGGTTAAAATAGACCCAAAACTGTTGACTGTATATTCTTCGGATATGCTTGCAACAGTAGTGCGTATCGATTCTTGGTATACAAGAATGAGATTCCTGACATCAATCCAAATGTGATGATTGAGTCAAGGAATGCAATATTTTTTGAAGAGACATTTCCTTGTAGGGAAAGACAAAGAAGAGTCTCTCAAAAGAACTGTTGAACTGTCAATGACAGTGATCAGATTGACCAAGAGTCAAATTAACATGGAAATGTTGAGGCAAATGAACCTAGACGTCGTCTAAGTCATTTGGACCCGATTTTCTGACATACTGGTTAGAAAATGAGCCTCGAAGCTATGAGAAAGCTATGTCTTCTACGGAGACACCTCTGTGGAAAGAGGCTAAACAATGAGATTGATTCAATCCTACAGAACCATACTTGGGAGTTGGTTGATCTTCCAACAGGTTGTAAGCCACTGGGCTACAAATGGAAAGATGAAAATATGGATCAATAGATAAGTACAAGGCGAGGTTTGTCATAAAAGATTATAGACAGAAAGAAGGCCTTGTTTACTTTGACACATATCCACCAGTGATTTGTATCACATCAGTAGAATGCTTATAGCCATAGCAGCTATATTTGGTCTTGAAATACATCAAAATGATGTAAAGACGTCATTCTTGAATGGTGAATTGGCTGAAGAGACTTACATGGAACAACCAGAAGGGTTTAATGTTCCTGGATAAGAACAGAAGGTGTGCAAACTTGTAAAATCCTTGTACGGATTAAAACAAGCACCTAGACAATGACATGAGAACATTGACAAAGAGATGTTGTCAAGTGGGTTTAAAACCGATGAGTGTGATAAGTGTATATACACCAAATCAACTCAAGAATGATATGTCATTGTATGTCTCTATGTAGACGATATGCTGATAATTGGTAATAATCATGAATTGATTCAGTTTACCAAGACAGTGTTAACCAGCAAATTTGATATGAAAGATTTGGGAGTAGCTAACCTAACTTTTCCTCTATCAAAGAATAATGTCTTAAGCATATCGCAATTAGAGTATTCAAGGATCATCGGAAGTCTGATGTATCTCACGAATTGCACACGAAGTGATATCGCTCAAGCTGTGAATAGGCTTAGCAGATATACTAGCAATCCAGGACATAACCACTGAAAAGCCATAGTAAGTGTTTTGAGGTATAAGAAACTTCAAAATATGGGCTACATTACGAGAGATATCCTGCTGTTCTAGAGGGATACAGCGATGCTGGATATCTGATATAGTGGATTCCAAATCTACGGTTGGATTTGTTTTCACACTTGGTAATGCAGCCGTGTGATGGAAATCCTCGAGGCAAACATGTGTTGCCCGGTCTACTATGAAATCAGAGTTAATAACATTAGACAAAACAGCGGAAGAAGCATAATGGCTTAGAAACTTCCTGGAGGATATTCCTAGTTGGGCCAAACCGGTGCCAACGATTAGCATACATTGTGAAAGCCTATCGGCTATTGGGAGAGCCCAAAACACAATGTATAATGGTAAGTCTCGACACATACGTCGGAGACACAATACCATAGGTCAACTGCTCTCAAGTAGCATAATATCGATCGATTATGTTGAGTCGAAGGAAACCTAGCGGATCCACTAACTAAAGGTTTACCTCGAGAGCAAGTTGAGAAGTCATCGAGGGGAATGGCTTGAAGCCTATAATCTAAGAATTGTCACTGTGGAAACCCAACCTAGTTGACTGGAGATCCCAAGATCTAGGTTCAAAAGGGACAACAGAAACTTTGTGCAATTCAAAACAAGCACTGAAGAGTTTCGTACTCTTTCCCATTCCGATAATGACGCTGAGTGCTGTCTGTCATTGGTTAGGATAAGCTAAGGCTTTTAATGATCACTATATTAGGAGATGAGTCCTATTGGGGGTAAAGACAGATTACCTCTTCATTGCAGATCACCTATTTCAAGTAAGAAGTGAGGCCGCTTCCATGGGAACCTTTAAAGGCGGGTTACCCTAAAGTGCTTGATGAATCCAAGACCGTTGTTCAGGGCCAAAATGAACACAACCGTAGAACGGGAAAATGGTCGAATTAAAGCCGTGTGTTGCAATTGTCTTGGTTTACACCAACGGCAGAACAGTTCAAGACTATGGGTTAGGGGTGGCATCGGATCCGATCCGATCCGATTTGAAAATCCGAACGAATCATGTTGGTCCGGTTCGACGAATTTCGGATCGGATCGGATTTTATCCGATCCGATCGAATTTTTTTTTTTTTTTAATATGCAAAACGACGTCGTTATATATTAAAAAAAAAAAAATTCGATTCGGATCGGATTTTATCCGATCCGATCCGATCCGCTTGATTTTTTTGACTCAAACCCACCGAATTCGGATCGGATCGGACCAATCCGATCCGAAATAGGATGATTTCGGATCGAATTGGTCCGATTCGATCCGATTCGAATTCGGATCGAACCAATCCGATTCGATCCGATCCGATCCGATCCGATAATTATCGGATCGAACCAATCAGATCGAGTTTGATAACATGATTCGATCCGATCGAATCAAATAATCGTGGGCATTTCGGATCGGATCGGATTCGGATTCGGTCCGATCCGATCCGAATCCGATAATGCCCACCCCTACTATGGGTCACTGGTTTGCCAAGTAAATCCGATTGTCACTCACTAGGAAAGGTTCAAGGCGAAAGCTACCTATTTCGATGCAGCTTTAGTTCATGGTAACTCTCTCAAATGTCTCCGTGAATATTTGAAGAATTGTGGGGGATTGTAGGAAATTCTTCAATAAGGGTAATTCTGTCTTTTGGATTGAATTGGGTGCTTGTGAGGGGTACAACCCTTTGGGGGGTTGCACCCCATCCCAAAGGGTGCCCTATTGGCACCCTTCCATGCCTTATATAAGAAGGTTTGATACCCAAAATACAGAGAGAAAGATATCCGATTTTTGCTAAGGAAGAGACATTGTTTTCCTTTGTTTTTGAGAGAGTTTCACCATATTCCTAGTTCATACACTTGTTAAGGAGTGCTCCTTGAACAAGAAGATTCCAAGTAATCCTGGGAGAACGTTGGCAAAACGAATCCGTAAAGCACCCGTGACGGGGCCAATAAGTTCTTAAGGACAGAGATCATCTCGACTTGGACAATTCTGTGATCTCCATTTTCTGGTTTGTTTTAATGGTTTTCTGGTTTTAGGGTTTCATGCATCTAGATCTACTTTTGTTGTTTTGATCTGTTTGATTGCAAGTTTTATTACTGTTTGATGACACATATTTTACAACAGAATCGGCTTCATGATTTTGCATATTCTCATGGACTGAAAAGTTGAAGGTGGAGGAGATTAAATTAAATTGCAAAATTTGGTGAGTGAGGCTAATAAAATGAAGAAAAATAGGGGTAAAATAGAATGGGTAGCCTTTAATAGCATGCACTTCCTTATATATGGGGGAGAAAGAGAAATAAAAGAAATTGTCATGCAAATGTTGCTCAAGATTTTTTAGCCTACTGTGTCAATAACAAAACTAGTAACAATAGACAGTTTATTTATTACTTATGGTGAAGGAGAAAATTGGGAGAAAAATAAGAAATTGCTCGTCTTGGATCAATCTTTGAAAGTTATATGGATCATTACCAAGCACTGGTAGAATTAACTGAAAGGAATTTCCCAAAAGGGATAGCAAAAGCAAGAATAGCAATGGAGTGTCTCTTTTGTGACAAGGGTATTTATTAAAAATTCATTTAAGAAAATTTTTTACATCATTTTATGAGTGCACTCGTTAACATTTTCCATAGAAATTAAAGAAGTTTTGGTTATTTTGAGATGGGGTTTGGATTATTGCAGATTTAGCCATGAAAGCTTAAGGTAATGGTGAGAGAAAAATGAAAGTTTGTATAAAAAGAGGATTTAAGTAGAAAATGAAAATGAAACGGCGTCGGAATGGAGCTGATTATGTGAATATTGTACAATTAATAACCATTTTATCAAATTATGAAATGATGACTTTAATTGATTAGTTATTAAAACTTTAGATAGGCCAGGGCCCATATGTTCCAGCCCATTTTTCTTATTGTATCGGCCCATGGTATTCAATGATTTTCTTCTCGTCAATAAATAGTGACGTGTCACAATCTCACCGTTGGAGAATTTTGGTTGAGTTCACAAAGGGACCGGGACCATGATAGGTCAGATTGGATACTTGATTGGGGTCAATTGAATTTTGAATCACGGCAATAGTAGTCCGGTTGGAAATTATAATCACAATTTTTCAAATTTTCGGTTACATGTGAATATCGTATAAGTAAATTATATTAAAAAATAGGCTAGTAAAATTTTAATAAATACAACATTGATTCGCTGTAAGTGTGATAAGAATTTTGTAAAAATCATGATCATGTATTGGGTACGACTTTTATAAATATATCATGATTATGATTAATACATTAGGAGGATATATTTGAGACTTTAATAATAACATTTATTTATTTATAAAACATCATTTAAGCGTAGATTCATGCACTCATCAATATTTAGTAGTATTAGTCTTCCAAAAAGACTTTTCGGTATGCACAAGTTGCGTATAATGTATGTAATAGCAAATAGCAAGCATGTCAATACACAAAAGGAAGGAAAAATAAAAGTAATGGAAGGTTCTCAATTCTCATGCATTGATTTCCCAACGCGCCTAATTACATGACCAAACGACTCTTAAATCCCGAGTTTACAAGGTTCGATCTGCTTCAATATGATTATAAAAAAAATATTCATTTTTTTAAAAGTAACCGTATGATTTTTTTATTAACAAAATTATATTTATTTTTAATTATGGAGTCGGTTCGGTATAATTCATTTTTTTAATAATAATAATAATAAATTAAAAAATTAATAACATTCGTTAAATTTTACATTTACTTAATTTTTTTCCCCATAACTCTTCTAATCATCACAATTACACCAATAAATTTTTTTCATAAGGTATAATCATCATTTAAATTATTTAAAATATAAGAAAATAAAAAGAATAATAACCAAAGCAAAAAAATTATAAATATTTCATGAAATTAATCATCACTAGATACTAAATAAATTAAATAATATAAAAATATAATTGTAAAATAACAACATAATATGATTATATTTTTTAAAAAATCAATAAATTAAATTATTCAATTAATTCGGTTTGGTTCGGTTTTTTAGTTAAAAAATTATTCTAATTCGATTCGTTTCGATTTTTTATTTAAAATATCGAACAATTATTTTATTTTTTTAAAAAGTATAACTTCGATTCAATTTTTTGGTTCGATACGGTTTTTTAATTTCAATTTTTTTTTTTTTTTTTTTGTCTACCTCTAATCCCATTTTCATGGACTTTCTTCCTCTAAAAAGACTTTCACACACTTGATGAATTGAGTTTAGTTTCTAGATCCATTTGTGCTTTATACATTAACCATGTGATCACTTTCATCATGTTTTTAAAATCAGACTTGTGATCTAAAAATCAAGAGGTCATTAATTCTTCTAGTTGAATTATTACAATCGGATGACATCATGAATAATTTTAATTAATTGAAAATTATAAAAATATTAAATGTTAATTTTTGATTTTAAAAATGTAAAATTATAATTGATCCGGTCTCATTCATAGGTTTTGGCCGGTTTGTTGATTTCTGATTTTTAAGGCTTAATCCAACATGACTCATGGCCGATTTTCTATTTGACTGGTTCAATCGGCCGATCCGATCCAGTTTTCAAAACATGGGTTATGAGTTTGAATCATATAGAAGCAGTCTCTTTTTAAAAATTTAAAAAAAAAAAAAGAAAAAAAAAAAGACTATGTATGTCATATATTCCCTAAACCTTACTTATAGTATATGCACCGTGCACTGGTCATACGATATATAACTATTTTTTTGTCCAATTTTCAATAAAAATACACATAGCAGAATGTGATCTGATTATTGTATGGATAACGTAATATTACGAAAATTAAAATATACAAATAGCTTGAATGTTAATTGATTATTATATTAGATAATATGATATTTCGAAATATACAGACGAATTTTAGTCATTTTGAAATGGTTCAATTATGAGAATAATAATGAAATTGCAAAACATGCATGAGGCATGATTTTACTAGATGATTATATTAAAAACGGTTCTATGTAAGTCTTTCCCAACCTACATGCATTTGAATACCAAATTAACCCTAGTTAGTAACCCATTATTTGACTTGGAAAACTTCAAGTCTTCTGAGTTCTTGTGTCTTTGTAATTAATTTGTACACATAACCCATTTCTCGTCTTGTGAAATCTCTTTATAAAATCATGTGCTGCTCTTGTGATTGACACACAAATATTAATCTCTAAATTACCCTCATGGCCTTAACAACAATTTCTTTTGCTTTGCATCTCCTCTTCTTTCCATTAATCCTTACACTTTCACAAAAAGAAGAATTTATCTTCAATGGATTCAATGAAACTCAAACAAACCCAGGTCTCATTATTACTGGAAAAGAAGCTTCTATTATCAAATCCTCTGGTGCACTGATCAGGCTCACTAACAGTGCACATAATGTCATAGGCCATGCTTTCTATAACAAACCAATACAAATGTTTGATAAAAATCCTTTTTCTTCACCACCACCACAAGCTTCTTCTTTCAGCACATCTTTTGTTTTTGCTATAGTCACTCCAAGTTCAGGCAAAGGAGGCTATGGCCTTGCCTTCACAGTGTCTCCTTCACCAAGCTTTCCCGGCGCAGCAGCAGAGCATTTCTTGGGCATTTTTAACTCAACCAACGATGGCAAGGCCTCAAACCATGTGTTTGCTGTCGAGTTTGATACTGTAAATGGCCTCAATGACAACTCAGATTCTCAAGGAAACCATGTTGGCATCAACATCAATAGCATGGAATCGAAAAAAGTAGAGTCTGCTGCTTATTATAAAAATGGCACAAAGGATGAATTCCCCTTGGCGAGTGACCCCTCGGAGAGTGTCAATCTTGTCCAAGCTTGGATAGAATATGATGGAGTGAATAAAACTGTGAGTGTAACAGTATGTCCTGTAAATAAAGAGAAACCATTGGAGCCATTATTTTCTTTTTCAACCAACTTGTCGGTTGTGTTCCAAGAAACCATGTATGTTGGCTTCTCTGCATCTACAGGAAGAAAAGTAAGCTCTCATTACATATTGGGATGGAGCTTTTCAATGAATGGAGCAGCCCCTGCTCTCAATCTTTCACAGCTTCCATTGCCTCCAATAGAAAGAAACTCATCTAATGCTTTAAGTCACCAAATCAAGATTCTTATTGCTGCTTTATCAGTTGTAGCTGTAGTTTTGGTGGGGGTGTTTCTCAGCTTTAAACTATATAGAAGGATTACTCAGTTTGAGATTCTTGAAGATTGGGAGCAGGATTGTCCTCATAGATTCAGATACAGTGATCTTTACACAGCTACTAAAGGTTTCAAACAGAGTGAAGTGATAGGAATTGGCGGCTTTGGTGAAGTTTACAAAGGGGTTTTGCCTAGGAGTGCTACTGAAGTTGCTGTGAAGAAAATTTCGCGTAATTCAATTCAAGGAATGAGAGAATTTGCAGCAGAAATTGAAAGCTTAGGAAGGTTAAGGCACAAGCATTTGGTTAATCTTCAAGGCTGGTGCAAGAGAAAACGTGATCTCCTTTTAGTCTATGATTACATCCCAAATGGAAGCCTTGATTCTCTGCTCTTCAATAACGAAAACTCTGTGTTAAGCTGGGAACAAAGGTTCAATATCATCAAGGGAATTGCAGCAGGGCTATTGTATTTGCATGAAGAGTGGGGACAAGTTGTGATTCATCGCGACGTGAAGTCTAGCAATGTGTTAATAGATGCTGATATGAATGCAAGGCTTGGGGACTTTGGCCTTGCCAGGCTGTTTGATCATGGCAAAATATCACACACAACAAATGTTGTTGGCACCATTGGGTACATTGCACCTGAATTAGCCCGCACAGGCAAGGCTTCTTGCAGCACCGATGTGTTTGCATATGGGGTTTTGCTTCTTGAAGTTGCAACAGGGAGAAGGCCTGTTGATTCAGATCACTTCATTTTGGTGGATTGGGTATTGGAGTTTCAACAATTAGGTCAAGTTCTTGATGTTGTTGATCCAAATCTCAGTTCAAGTTATGTTGATGAAGAGATGGAGTTGGTTTTGCAATTGGGTTTGCTTTGCTCATATCACAAAGCTGAAGCTAGGCCTACAATGAGACAAGTATTGAGGTACCTCAATGGAGATGAACTGATTCCATTAATTGATAATTGGAGCTCTGTTGATTCTCAAAGATCTGAAATGAACTCAAGATTTTTGGAAATAATTTCTGCAGATAAGATCTCAACATTACAGCTTTCATCCTCTATTGGTGGCATCTCTTCTAGTTCCATTGAAGCTGGCAGATAGTAGTAGTCCAAATCTTTTTTTATTTTTTATTTTTTATTTATTATTATTTTTATTTTTTTGTGTTTGTGTCTTTGTAGGTTTTTGTTTTGTTTAATAATTGAATCTATCAAATTAGTAACTTAACTAACTGTGTTCTTAAATTGATACTTCGAAATGTGTGTCCTTCTCACACGGGTTAAAACATACGATCTTTTGATGTTTTTTGTTTTATCAATAGAAGACAAAGCTTTTCCATTTGTTTCATATAGGTCCCTGATTAGTGACAGTAATGACCTTTATTGAAAGCTAAATTACCCATTTGATACAAAATTTTGGCCCTCACTACTTTATGGGAGGCTGTATGTAATTAAACACTAAAAAGGTGAGCCTAGAGGTGATAATATGGGTCGCAACACAATTATACGACACAAATTTTTCGTATTCGGGTTGAAAAAAATTGATATAATTAATAATCGTATCATGCCATGTTAACATGTTTATTAATTGAGTTATATTTGTATTATACCACCTCAATACGTTTTTTTTTATTTATAACATGAATAATATTCTTGTAATCGAGTCAACACTACATGATTATTCATTTACAACACGATTACCCATTTATTCATTTATAAAATATGTGATGATAACAACATGATATGATTATCAATTTACGACTCGTTTGTTGATCGTGTAAATGTGTCAAAAATAAAATTGACTTGTTTATTAATCGTATTAATAAGTCGTGTTGTGTTAACATGTTTATTAATCGTGTCATATAACATATTTGTATTCAATAATTTTGATATGATTATTAAATGGATCGTATCCGTATTTACTTAAATCTGACTTGATTACGATACAACATGGAGAAGATACGATTACACGAATTACCACCTCTGAGTGAGCTAAATCATATGAGTTTTGATTTTTAATTTATTAGATACAACTGTTATAATCTGGCTTTATTAAGTTTTTTTGGGGCTTTGGCCCAGATGCTTGTGAAGATCTCTTTATTTGCTCATGCTATGGAGGTTCAAACTCATGCCCCTGAGGAGATAGTATATCATGTTTCGGGTGTATATGTCATCTCTCTCACAGCAGCTGGGTCCCACACAGTTATGAGACCCAGCTGTTGTAAGAGAGATGATATATATACCCGAAAGATAATATAATTTTCGTAAGTTGAGGGGCATGAGGCAAAGGAGGTTTGATTAATTGAAGACAGTTGATTAAATTATCCGTAGAAATTCGAAGCCTAATCCAACTCCATTATAATTAATTAAATAAGATTTCGTTCTCATCAAAAAGTTGAAGTCGCGTAAAATTTCACTAAAATATATAGAGTATGAATATAAAAAAATATTAAATTTCGATTCGGATTTAAGATCTCGTATAGTATATAATTTAGGAAGATTTTTTATTTTTGAATAAAAAATCATATAGAATTTTAGAATTTTTTTTGATGTTGAGTCCTGATTTTTTTACTTAAAGAAATTAGATTGAAATTTCAACATGTCTCATTCATGCAAAATCAAACATTAGGTCTAATCGAAATTAAAGTAATTTGACAAAATGGATGATTTCAACTTCATAAATAACCTTCACAATAATTCTTCCCTGACCTAACAAGTTTTGTGATATCTCATATGAACTCGAGGAAACTTCTTATGCATGTATAAAGTCATTCTTTGTTGACTTTGAGAAATATGAATATGGCTACAATTTAATTCTTCAATTGCTTTGATAAAACAAAAATCAAACCCTTCTTCATCCCGCAACTGTTGACATCACCCATTTTCATGGACTTTTATTACCACAGTCTCTTTCTCAAGTCTTCCATTTAGCCTATTATTATTATTTTTCGTCTTTAGTTTATAAAATTTTATACCCATTTCCATTTTTAGCTCATAATAGTTTTTTTTTTAATAACTTAGCTGTTACATTACATTTACTAAAGCATATACTTTAGTGAACTTTCACATTCCCCATAGCAATGGGCAATTTTTGGCATTTGTCTCTCTTCTTGTTCTTCTTCATCTTCCCTTTTGTGGCTCAATCTCAAAATACTAGCTTCATCTTCCAAGGATTTAATGGTGACACAACAAATCTTAGCTTACAAGGAGCTACAATTATCAAGACTAATGGTGCACTTAGGCTAACTAACAGATCAAATTATGTTATAGGCCATGCATTCTATGTCAAACCAATACAAATGTTTGATAGAAGTGCTTCTCCATCTCCAAATGCTTCTTCTTTCAGCACAAGTTTTGTCTTCGAAATAGCAACCCCAAGTTCAGGCCACGGTGGCCATGGACTTGCCTTCTTGTTAGCTCCCTCCACGCTGCTTCCTGGTGCACAACCTGGACATTACCTTGGGATTTTGAACTCAGCAAACAACGGTGATCCCTCAAACCATATTCTCATTGTTGAATTCGACACAGTTAACGGATTCAATGGCAAGGCAGATAACCAAGGAAACCATGTAGCCATTGGCATCAATACAATGCTTTCAAATAGATCAGAACCGGCTTCTTATTATGTCAATGACACCGATCATAAAGAAGAAGTGATCTTAGAAAGCGGCGAGCCTATTCAAGCTTGGATAGAGTATGATGGTGAGCAAAAAGTTTTGAATGTAACAGTAAGTCCTGCAGATGTAGAAAAACCAATGAAACCTCTCATATCTTTCGGAGTAAATCTCACAGACTATATCAAAGAAACTATGTATATTGGCTTTTCCGCGTCGACAGGTGAATTATCAAGCTCACATTACATTCTGGGATGGAGTTTTTCATTAAATGGAGTGGCTCCAGTATTAAATGTTTCTGAACTTCCTAGGCCACCAAAGGAGAAAGAACCCTCATCTTATAATCCTAGAACTACAGCTCTTATTACTGCTCTGTGTGTTGTGACTGTTCTATTGTTGGGCACATTGGTCTTTTTTCTGATGTATAGCAAATTGTCAAATTATGAGACTCTTGAGGATTGGGAAGAAGATTGTCCTCACAGGTTTAGGTACAAGGATCTGTATGCGGCAACAAAGGGTTTTAAAGAGAGTGAGGTGATTGGAAGAGGAGGATTTGGTGCAGTTTACAAAGGTGTGTTGCCAACAACAGGATGTGAGGTTGCTGTTAAGAAGATTACGCGTAATTCACTTCAAGGAATGAGAGAATTTGCAGCGGAGATTGAAAGCTTAGGGCGGTTAAGGCACAAGAACTTGGTTAATCTCCATGGTTGGTGCAAGAAAAAGAATGATCTCCTTCTAGTTTATGAATATATCCCAAATGGAAGCCTTGACTCCCTTCTAATCAAGCCGAAGAATGGCTTTGTACTGAACTGGGAGCAGAGATTCAACATTGTTAAAGGAGTTGCCGCAGGGCTGTTGTATCTGCACGAAGAATGGGAGAAAGTTGTGATTCATCGGGATGTGAAGTCAAGCAATGTGCTGATAGATGCAGAGATGAACGCGAGGCTAGGAGATTTTGGTCTTGCCAGGCTGTATGATCACGGCAGAATGCCACACACGACCAATGTTGTTGGTACTATTGGCTACATCGCTCCTGAACTGACTCAAACAGGTAAGGCTTCTCCTAGTTCAGATGTGTTTGCATATGGGATTTTGCTACTTGAAGTTGCTACTGGTAGAAGGCCTATCGGTTCAGGCACCTTCCACTTCCTGCTCGTAGAATGGGTGAGAGAATGCCAACAGCTTGGTCAGATTCTTGACGTAGCTGATCCATTGTTGAATTCAAGTTATGTAGTTGAAGAGATGGAACTGGTGCTGAAATTAGGCCTCTTGTGCTCTCATCAGAAACAAGAGTATAGACCTACCATGAGACAAGTTATGTGGTACCTCAGTGGAGACGAAGAACTTCATTTCAACGATGATCAGGGCTCCATTGATTCTCAATGGGGATTTGAAATCAGCTCAAGAAACTTCGATGGGATTTCTACTGGTAGATTCAAAACATCGCATCGTTCATCTTCCACTGTGTGATTCTCTTCCAGTTCTACAGACAGTGGTAGAGAGTGTCGGCAATCACTCTCTAACTTTGATCTCCTTGTTCAATTTGTTCTCAATCCATCTTCCTGTAAACTAAAAAATTGTAGATGGACACTAGAAGATAAGCAGTCACATTTTGTGAAATATTTTGACATGATCGATGTAACTTATTCCAGCCCCAGCTACATTTATGTTCATTATGAAAATTCTCATTCAGATTTTCATTTACACACTATTCTTCTAGCTAATACCAGAATCAAAACACGAAACAAAATCTCTAATTTCATGAATATGATGCAATGTTGAAATGATCTTCTTCCTCTTTCAGAGTCACAACATACATCAGTATGAAACTTGGTCATAATCTACAATTTCTCTTAGGGTGTGTTTGGTTCAACGGAGGGGAGGGGAGGGGAGGGATTTTAATGGAGGGGAGGGAAGGGGAGGGGAGGGGAGGGGAGAGATTTTAATTAAATATATGTTTGGTTCAAAGGAGGGGAGGGGAGGGGATGTGAGAGTTTTTAATTAAATATATGTTTGGTTAAAGAAGAGAGGAGAGAGATTTTAAAATTATTTACTATTTTATCCTTATAGCATTTTATAAATAAATTTAAAACAATATAGGCTTATATTATCTTTGAATTAAACAAATAATAAAATTAAAATTAAAAGCTCTACATAATACGTGTTATTAAAAATAAAATTAAAACAAATATAAGATAAGAGAATAAAAAGAATTGAATGGTGAAGCAAATATAGAGAGATTTGTAATTAAGAGAAATTTTGGATTTTAATGTATAAGTAGGGATAATTTAGTCAATGCATTTAATATTTAATTGCTCACTTCTCTCCCCTCCAAAACCCCCCACTTTTGGAGGTAGGGGTGTGCATTAATCGGTTTTAACCGATTAACCGAACCGTTCCGACCCATTTTTTTTATCACGGTTCGGTTAATTTGGTTAAATCGGTTATTGCGGTTAAAGTTTTCAACTTTTTTGGTTATTCGGTTCGGTTATGGTTATGAGATTCGTATAACCGAACGACCGATTAACCGAAATTAAACTCTATATATATATATATATATATATAAGATATAACACTTTTCAGTTTTCAAAACCCTAAACCAAAACTAATTCTTCAAAAACCTAAATTCTCAGCCGCCACTTTCATTTCTATTTTGCACTTCTGAACTTCAAAAACCTAAATTCCAAATTTCACAGACATCACACACCAACTTCAGCACTTGACCGCTTCTGAACTTCAGCCGCCCGGTTCATTTCTATTTTGCAGTCTTCATCTTCTCGCCTTGTTCTGCACTTCTGCTGTAAGTTTCATCTTCTCGCCCTGTTTTATATTTATATTTATTATTATTGATATAAATAAGTTGTTAATTATTTGATTCTATCCTTCAATTAGTCTGGTTTCATACTGCAATTTTGGGGAACTTAAATGATTCGTGTTATAATTGCAGAATTGGGATATTTTATTATTCATGTTCTATGTTTTGGCTGAATCTACTTTTACTTTGGATGATTTCTGCAATTATTATTAGGCTTGACTGCTGAGCTTTTAATCTCTGTGTCTGGGTTTTAATCTTGTTATCTTTATTGTGTTGTGTAACTTGTACTCTCAAATAAATTTATACTTTCTTTTTAATCAACATAGTCGAGTGTTATATATAATAAGTAATGGAATTATTTACCAAATCTTGATAATAGTAATGGAATCTTTGATAATAGTAATGGAATCTTTGAATCTCTGAAAATTTCCTTTTCTGTTTCAGATTTGAAGACCACTCTTGAAAATGAACCAAGGTGAAGCAAATGAGATTGGACAACCTGCGGATGAAGCAAATGATTTTCTGGATTGTCTTCTAAAAAATGCTTGATGAATTTATATTTGTGTTAAATTATCTTATGATTTGATGTCTTTTTTTTTTTTTTTATGGATATGAATTTATATTTGTGTAATTGTGTTAAATTATTTTATTGAAAGTTGATGAATTTATATTTATTGAATTGGTTAATAACCGAATTAACCATAACCGAACCGAAATATAATGGTTAATTGGTTAATGGTTATGTGTCAGAAATTGGTTAAATCGGTCACACTTTTATTTAACCGAAAATTTCGGTTACGGTTAAAAAATTAAGAATTAACCGACCGAACCGACCGATGCACACCCCTATTTGGAGGGGAGCAAAAATTGGCTTAGGAGGGATTTTGCTCCCCTCCCCTCCCCTCCAAAAAATTGAACCAAACAACCATTATTTAAAATAATCCCTCCCCTCCCCTCCCCTCCAAAACCCCCCAACCAAACAGAGCCTTACTGGCACTGCATGCATAAAAAATTAACATCCTCGGATCTTAGCTGATTGATAGTTACTCACCACTTATTCATCTTGTACAGAACTTACTTTTTGTTATAATATATCATCCCAGTTCAGTTCATGTTATCTACAAATTAAGAACCAAACTATACCTTCAAAATCTTAACAAGGACCATTTAATTGAAAAAGAAAATATCCATCAACCTTTGTTCACAAGTGAGAAAACAAATAAGAAAATAAATAAATAAAACAAAATAAAAATCAGCAATCGAGTTGCAGAAGATAAGAACAGAGAGTAACAATATAATAATACAAAAGCCAAGCACCAAATGGTCACCTCAAAGGTCATGTTTCATTTCATGTACTAGTTCATCAATTGATTAATTGCATTTAGGATACTGGTTTATATAATACTTTCCCAGCAACTGTAAGTTTATTATATAAGATGAAAAGTTGAAATAATTAGTGGATTTTTAAATGGTTGAATTACAATGTTACAAAGATGTGACATTGGCTACAAGCCTGCAGCTTCCTATTTTAATACATCCTGTAAATCAGAAACCATTCAACCAAAAACCGAACAAATTCTCCAAAGCCTTGAAAATAAAAACAAGAACTCTCAAAATTGCATGTCTAGATATTCCAAAGCATTGGATTTCATAAAATTTCCCAGAAATGCAGCAGCTAAGAGAAGACTTGGTGATTACTATATGAAAGACACCATGAAAGTGACTCGATAAACCATCGATTAGTGGATGCATTAAACTAGCAAAGTTCAACAAGTAGCTGACCACCTTTTCCCCACATAATGACCTTGATCAATGCTAGTGCTTTTAACATAATTCCCCTCCTATACCACAAAAAGTGAATTTAAAGACCCAGAACTAATTGCAATACAAAAGAAACATTGATACATGACCTTGCTGACTTGTAAGTTCCCTAGATATTCTTAACCTTTACCAGAAAACTAAAGAAAATAGAACGACATTAACAAAGGATGAAAATTGACAAGATATAATTATGTTCTTCATAGACAGAGGCTTTCTTGATCTCATGAAACCATAACACGACTAATCATCACCTGGGTCCAACCAGCAGTCTCCTTCAGCTGCTCATCATCTGACTGAAGACACTCACCCACAAAATCAACACAGAATGAGCAATCTTTAAACAATAGTTTTGTGTTTGAGCCCAGAGCATCTGCAAGATCACCCATCACGGCAACTGCTGCTTTTGTCACACTCTCATCCCTTAAAACCATGGAAAAATCAGGCTGTAATAACCACAACAGAAAGAAAAGGAACCAAAATACACTAATAGAAGAGTAGATGGAAGGTTGAAAAACTATACCTCTGACTATCTCTGAAGACTAATTCTATAAACTGCAAGAGATGCTGAGCATAAGGCGTCATCACCTCAGCCCTTGCATTCTTGAAGCCCTGAAGAATACCAGAATATGCTTCAAAGATGCTACTCCTGAGTTGGTTCCCATAATCCATTAACTCCTCATCCTCAATGTCCAACTGAGCACAAGCCTTGGCAGCTTCCTGCATCATTTTGAGTGCATGGTGGACATACTTCTCAAAATGCACTCCTATTGCAAGAGCAATGTCCCCAAAGCAAGATAAAATAGGAGGCTTGACAGAACGGTGGAGTTGACTACTTGACAGAGCATTGAGAAGAAGGGACATTATCCCATCACAATATGGTAAGACCTTCCCGTCCAAGGCACGACAAATGTCACCGACTACCCCAACTGTGATAGCACAAACCTGATATTCCTCAGAGTTCTGCAACCCCATCTGCAGATACTGGTAGAACTCAGGCATATACTTGGCAAATTCTGTTCCAGTGGCATAAGCCAGGGCACCGATTGCAAGCATTGCTTCCTCATGCACTGTAGAACTACGGCATGCAAACACCCTAAGGAACAATTTCATAATTTGGTCTGCAGCCTGGACGATAAAGGATTTGGTGGCATCAGTGCTGCTAAATTTCTGGATAATGACCTGGAGAACACCACAGAGAGAAGCTTGCATATCTCCTTGCTTTTCTCTATCATCTGATGACACAATCTGTAGTTCGAGAGTCTGCCCTAACCTACCCATGATTGCTGGAAGTAGTTCTGCTATGATTTGCAATGTTTCAGTAATGTTAGAACACCTAACAACTTCATTCAAGGTTTCATAAGCAGCAGACCTGAGCTTTGAGTCACCGCCATCAGTACGATCAGCAGCTCTGAGAAGTTCAGCAATGATGCTTGTCAGGTAAGGTGAAAGAAGGGAAGAGCTTGGTCCAGCATCTTCATACCCCTGGGCAAGATAATATAATGCCCCACAGACCTTCTCAGCCACATTCGGAGCATCCTTAATGCTCTCTAACAATACTGTCAATATTCTTTGTAGGTTGTCAGTGGAAATCACAGTGAATCCAGTGGCAGGGCAGTGCAATAACTCAAAAATACGACTAAGAGTCCATGCAGTTGTGTCCTTCACATGGTTGTTTTCATCCCTCATTGCATTAAGCAAAAACTCCAAACCAGCATGAACTAGCGGGGCAAGCTTATCAATGGTTGGACCTTCAAGGATTGAGCCAAATGCATAAGTAGCTGCCTCACGACAACGCCAATCTGGCTTCACTATGTTAGCCTCCACAAAAGGCATTACAAGAGGCACAACCTCATCCCCAACTGTTCTAGCAACAAGACCAAGACACGTCCCACCAGCCATGGATATATTCCAAATGTTATCATCCTGGTCCTGATCCTCTTCCTGCTTGAGCAAAGTTTCGAGCAACATAGGAACAAGAGAAGACCGAGCCTTCTCTATAAAGTGGTAATTGGGAGAACCAGAGTCCCCACTCTCTGGATTTTCAAACTCTTGAAGCTCTATCTCTTCATCACAGATGGAGCTCCAAAACTCAACCGCTTGGAGGGCAACAGCCTCTTCATCGCCCTTTACTGCATTCGAAGTAAGCTCAAAGAGAGTCTGCATGTAAGGTTCAAGCACCTCATAGTATGTCGAGGCTATTGACACTAGACATTCAAAAGCAGCTAGTCTAATCTCCACCTCACTGGACTTGGCCGTCTCACAGACTACCTTCATGATGTAATTCCTCTCCATCTCATTTTGGAAGTTGGTCTGTGCAAAATCCAAGGCATTAAATAAAGCTCTTGTTGCTGCGAGGCGAACTTCAGCACCATGTTCAGCAAGGTTCATGCCTTGGACAACAGCAGTGAGAACAGCATTCACTTCATCTTGTACAAGATCCTGATGGGAGATCTCCTCACAAACATATCCAAGAGTTTCCAAAGTTGCCTGTTTCAGTGCTGCAGGACTATCTTGCTGAGTCATATTATTCAGCAATGATCGAATAAGTTCAGGCCACTGCTTCTGTGGAATCTCAATTGAAGCAATTTTTGCAATTACTTGTGCAGAAGTATGCCTTGCCTCTGACACAGGCGAAGCAAGTGTTCTCAAGAGTAAATCTTTGATTTGTGATTTGAATGAAATGTCAATTTCCATCCATTGCTTAACAAGAGCTTCCTTTGTTGTAGTATCTTTTGCATCCAAAGAGTTTTTAAGCACAATACCAGCCAATCTACGAGATTCAGTAGGTTTCTCATTGTTTGCAAGCTCAACTGACAAGGATAAAAGATAACCAGGCAGGTTTTGCTGCTGAAGTTGCCTAAGATTAGCCTCTGCCTCATTTCGGATATTTGCATCCGCTGATTGAGCAGCCAATAGTATCTGGGTAAACTCCATTGCCATTGTCCCAAACTACCAGTAAAAATAATATAATCAATAACATCCATGATATTGAAAATAATAATCAAAAATAAATCACTAACAATAATTATACGATAAAAACTTCAACCCATAAGAATAACAAGCAGATGGAATGCAAGTTGCACAGAGCTATTACTAATTAAGCACCAAACACTTCAGCTTCATTTGAACAAAAATTCTTTTATTTATAAAAAAGAACATAAAGTTCACTCTATATATAGCTGATATCATTATCATCAACCCCGTAATTTTTTTTAATCAAAAAATATCAGATGACTATGAGATTAACCTCAAATCTCGTCAAACTATTAGATTTACAAATACAAAAAAGTAAGCAACAAATCGAATAAAATTACAAACAGGAACAAGCTTAAACCCTCAAATAAGCTCACTTAGAAGCCCTAAAAAACAACTACCAACAAATAATCACAAGTCATGTCCATGAATCCGAAACCCTAATCAGCACAAAAGTTCATCCGATTAATAAAATAGATTTAATCATTAAATAAACAAATCGAAAAAAAAACTAATAAGTTGGTTTAGATTAATACCTGAACCGGATATTAAATAAACCAAACAGGACTTTAAATCCACAACGGAAACCAAGCTAGGGTCTCTCTCTCTCTCTCTCTCTTAAAATTCAAATAGTGAAGTTATGAGAGAGAGAAAATTTGAAAAACGATTTTAGTGTTTTCGAAAAACTGTTTTTAAAGATTTAAAGAAAGGCCAATTGAAGTTGAGGGAGTGAATTAGGGAGACATTTATAATTGAAAATGAATTCGAATGTTCAGAAGAAGCGGGAGGCGGAGGCATGTGAAAAGAAAAACCAACGGGCAGGGTCTGGCAGGCGCTGGGCAGGGGGTTTTTGGCTGCCCGGAATCACCGGCTTCAAAAGCCCTAGGTTTTTCAAAAAAAATCTCCCACGTGTGATCGTGTGATGGGTTCGGTTTTGATTTGGATCAAAATCTCTGTGTGGTTTTATATCTTGGGCTGGGTTCGAGGTTCGGAATGGACCAATACTTTGGGCCTCAACATGCTAAACCTAAGTAGAGTTAATTCAAATAAAAAAGTAGTTAATTCCAAAAAACCCATTAACAAAAATATCCACCATCTACACTCAAAAACAGTTTAATTATTTATATGGGCAGTAATTATTATTGTTCATATGAATAGTGATACTGTTTGAGTCAACGGTAGGGATGACAGTGGATAGAGTTTGATGCAGATTTACTATTACTTAATCTGCACCCGTATATGTAAATAAATTATCAAATCTATATCATACCCGCTGCGGGTTTTAATTTTCATTATCAAACTCGCACGCGTATATAAAAATAAATTATCAAACCCGTACTGGTACCCAGCGGATTTCTTGTGAGTTTTTAAAATATTGAATTCTCTTATACTCTTAATAATACAATCTTTTTAATTAAACATTGATATTTTTTTCATAACATACAAAAAAGTATTTGATAGTTTACAAATTAGGACACATAAATAAAAGTTTAAAATATTTATAACATAATGTCAAATTCATATCATCACAATTATATTCATGAATCACTAGCTAAATATATTTCATTATGTTAAATTCATATCATTAAAATTGTTGAACCATGACCAAAAACAATTCAAAAATATTAAGAAAGAGCGATTCAAAAATTGTAAGTTAGTGAGTCCTTTTATATGAGAGATTTTTTTCCCTAAAAATATAAAACAAAAAAATTAAGCTTGCGGATACCTGCTGCGGGTATCCGCTGGTTTTGCTTAATTATCAAA